>CM061920.1:303316923-303478366 GCA_031002005.1 Vandiemenella viatica | reverse complement strand
CGCCACCAAATGAACTAACGTATGCGCAAGCCCGCCCGGTGCCGCCATCTGTGCGGCCGGTCGAGGAACTAACGGTGGCCATCTTGGCCAGCCAAAGAAACTACCGGTCCCCGCCATCTTGGCCGGCCAAAGAACTAACGGGTTTTCCCGTTTCTGGCTAGCTAAGACAAACTCCTCTTACTAATAATATCTTGTTTTCGGTCCTGAAATAGGTTAGAGTACGGTTATTAATAGTCTGATTAATCGTCTTTTAAGGCTAGGATGTCCACCATTTCAGAATCAATAGTATCAGGTATAGTAAGAGGGTGGTCTAGGCATTTAATGTTTGCTGTTATATTCGGAGTATTGCTTCCTTAGGTTTCTTGGGACATTTTTTAGATGTGGCGTTATGAGGACCGGAACAGTTGGTACATTTTTGGGGAGCTTCTTTTTGAGGATATCTGATAATAGGGTGATCACCACCACAGTGCGTGCATGTAGGGGTCCGTTTTGTGCATGAAATGGAGAGATGTTCGTAACTAAAGCAGTGGGAACATTGTGCTCTAGCAATGGAGGTGGAGGATGATATGGCTCGGTGCGGTACCGAAACATCTGGAAGAAGAAGCCCTCTTCCAGAAGTTGATCTATTACAAACTTGTTGGGTGTGATAATATGCATCATCATCGTAGGTTTGTTAGTCTGCCTAGATCTGATTCGGAATACTTTAATAAACTCAAGATTTTGCTCTGTTAGTGCTTGTCCAATTTCTTCTTCGGAAATGTCAAAGTCCACTCCTTGACCACAACTAAGAAAGTAGGGGAACGGGAATGTTATGGGACAGTGAAGCGAGGAGGAGCGTATGTTACAGAGACTTTGGTATTAAATGCATGAAAGCTGGGTCTAGATCAGACTGGCGAGGTCAGCGCAAGTGGTCTTGACATTGAGAGAGGCACGAGTGGTATTGAGGTAGACCATCGTTTAGAATAAAATGGCGGAAGGCTGAAGTAAGGATCCAGTGACATTCCTTACTGGGAAAACCTAAGTCTCAGGTTGAGGGGAAGTTTTTGCGCTATAGCGCATCTCCTTCCAGTTTATGTTATTGGTTGTCATTATCAAAACGGTTCGTCTCTATCTGGATGTGTCGTATCTGGTGCTTTTGTCATTTTCTTATGTTTTATTTCATAATTTGTGGTCCAGTAGTTTCTTTGGCTACCTGAGAGACTTGTCATATATTGCATCCGCACCTACAGCGGTTATCAGCGGATTAGTAGATTTTTTAGTATTGGCGTAAAATTGTCTTGCCAGCTGTTCAAACCTCTCGCGAAGCTTGGGTAGGCCACTTATTTGGTGCAGCACGTGAGTCCTCGTCTCACGCGGTAGAGGTATGCCTGTCTTATGGCCCTGTTTTGTACAACTTGCAGTTGCTGTAGGTTGGAGGCAGCAGTGTTCCTCAGGCAACTGCTGTGTACTCCATTATCTGAAGTAAGGATTTCGTCGCTCAGCAATTATGGCTTTCTGAAGTTCCAGGCAGGTTGTGGTGAAGGTTGTTGTCCGAAGTAATTTCCTTCAAACTTCATACGTCTCCGTCAATTTGCGGTATGTCTTCTCTGGGTGCTGCTTTTTTTTTTTTAAATTCTTGTTCAAAAATGGAGAGTGGTCTTCTGTGGTGGTCGAAGTATGGCCGTACGTGCCCAGTGGAGCTATCCGTGGGTTCTGCGATCTTTGGGCTGTCCTATAGAAGGATGTGGCCAGCTGTCGTATCCTATCTCGCAGTTGTGGTATTCCAACTGGGAATCTTTTTGTTACATGGAGAGCCCTTCGAAAAGGGGGGGGGAAGTTTGTAGTCTTGTAATGTTTGTCTTGGCCGCGTACCCCCACACTGGGCATGCGTACTCAATCAGTGGACATACCAGACTGCAGTAAATAGTTACTCCTGTTGTCGCAGCTAGTGAACTAGTCATGTTAAGTAATGGGTACATCTCCTGTAACTTGATTAGGACTTTCTTCCGTATGTCCTCAATATGTCTCTTCCAGGTTAGCCGTCTGTCTAACGTCACTCCTATATTTAACTGTGGAGTCCCACGGAATATCTTTACCGAAGAGGCGCAATTTTGGTGCAGGTGTTTCACGCTCTCGGCGTTTGCCGAGTTTCTGAGATAGCATCTTTCGTAGTGATGATGGTGATACGCCACTTTCTTTCCCACTGCTCAGTCTCTTGCAGTACTTCTTGCAGCTTTCTTGTGTTAATGCCCTGTTTTGGTGATGGGCGAAGAATGCCGTATCGTCGGCATACAGAGCAGTGTGTACGCTGGCTGGTGCTTGAATGCCAGCTGTGTAGAGCTGTACAATACTGGTCCCAGCACCGAACCTTGTGGAACTCCGGCATGTATTCGGTGGCGAGAAGATAGGGCGTTGCCGACACGTACGCAAAAAGTTCTACCGACCAGATAGCTTCGAATTATCTTCACCATCTGGCTGTGAATCCCATGATGATACAACTTTAGTAGAAGACCGCTGTGCCTTATAGAGTCGAAGGCTCTTGCAACATCCAAGAGAACTACTGGACAGTATTCTTTCCTGTTAAAGGAGGCGATAACAGTTTCTACCACACGCATTATCTGCTGTGTGGCAGAGTGACCTCTTCTGAAGCCCAGCTGGAAATGTGGTATGATTCCATTTTATCTGATGTAGGTTTCAAGCCTCTGCAATAGAAGCCTCTCAAATACCTTGCTCAGTGAGGGTAGTAGACTGATTGGCCTATAATGTTGCGGGAATATTGGATCGTTTTCCCGGCTTCCTTACTGCAACAACAATGGCGTGTTTCCAGCTTCGTGGGTACCGTTGGCTTCTTATGATGTCATTGAAGATGGTGTTGAGGTGTGTGACGGCTATCCGCGGGAGATTGCGGAGCAGCTGGTTGCACACCTTATCATGTCCAGGGAGCTTTCTTCGGTGTAGTCGTTAATCAACCTGCTGCACCTCCTCTTCCGTAAATTCACTTATGTTATACCCATCGCCACCTGACTCCATGAATCTCACAAGTCTTCTGCGAGTTTCAGTGACGTGGTCTTCGTCTTCTATTTCCGCTGGCTGGAATTGTTTTTCAAAGTGATTGGCAAGGGCGTTTGCCTTACTTTCTGGATCGAAGACGAGGCCTCTCTCTCCATGAAGAGGTGGCTGCGTAGCTCGTCCCTTGGTGAATCTACGAGTCTCTCTCCAGAGGGTGCCATCTTCAGTTCTTAACATGGATAGTCGAGAGGACCACTCCGATTTCTATGTTCCGTCAAATCTGCCTTTATTTCACGCTGTATCCTATTGAGCAGTCACCTGGTCTCTGTATTTCTTGTGAGTTTCCATTCTTTAAGAACTCGATTTTTATGTATAATCTGGGCTAGGAGATTGGGAGGTAGCTGTTTTGAATGCTGGACTCTCGGACTAGGCGGTGTGGCAGCTTTGCTGGCGTTGATAAGAATGCCGACGAAGTCCTTGAGCGCTTGGTCTGGAGTTCTGTTGCCTATTAGGAGTTGCTCTATGACTTCTTCGGTGATTTTGTCACGGTACTGATCCCAGTTCGTTTTTCTGTAATTATGTGTCTCTAGGTCTTCAGGTTTCCAGGAGCCCACATGTACTTCAAGCATCACGGGGGAATGATCCGAAGACATTCTGTTAAGCGTGTTTGCTGTCACAATACCAGTAAACACTTTCGTGAAGGCAATGTCCAAGACATCTGCTCTGTTGCCATTCCAAGATGATGAGTGGGCTCTTCAGGGCCCCAAACATGTAGGTTATGTCTAAAAGCCAGACGATGCAGTTGTTGCCCAGCACAGTTTGCTACACGGGAGTTCCAGTATGGGTGCTTCACGTTGAAGTCACCTCTAACAAGAAGTTTGCCTCGAATGTTGGTGAGGCCCGACAATGTCGTTCTCAATCAGTAATCTCCTCGGCGGACGGTATGCAGCGACATTTGTAAGTGGCCCTTATGTTGTTGTCACCTGTATGGCAGTAGCTTCAAGTTGTTCAGTTGGCGGCAGCAAGATGTCATGATGGGGAATGCCACGCTTGATGTATATAGCAGATCGTCCTCCGGCTGTCAGTCTGTCTGTACGGTAGCTGCAGTAATTTGGCACCGGAGCTCTCAGTCCAGGTTAAAGATGAGTTTCTGTTACTAGACAAATATAAACGTCTTCTTCTCTCAGGAATTGCCTGAACTCAATCATCTGGGAATGAATTCCGTTGGTATTCCAAACACAGATAGACAGTCCTTCTATATGTCTTCTATCCATAATGTGGTGGTGAGGATAAGACTTCTTTAGGCTGGCTCGCCATCATTACAAGGGATCTTATGTCGGTTCACAACTGCTGAAAGTTGGTCATTAACGTTGCCATCATACTGATGAGAGCACCAACAACATCCATGAGTCTATCTATTGAAGTTCCCGACGTGGTTTTTCTGTACTGATTGTTTTGAATTGGATTTGAAGTCTGTGCAGCTGGACACTGTGGTCCTGAATTACTTTTTTTGTTTGACGAATTTCCTCTGACAATGTCTGAGAATTACCGGCTTCTTTGCGAACCTAGTTGGTTGCACGGTGCTTGATTGTTTTCATTATTCTTCTGATTACTTGCTTTTGGTTTCTTCAGAGGTGGAAACTGAGACTTTTCCAAGGTTGTTTCACGTAATTCTTGTTCACCTGCTACGCTTTCTTGAGAACATCAGCTGTCGGTTCGGTCATAGCAGGTCCATTGTCTTGAGGTTGTTTTGACTTATTTTTATCTTCACGTTTTTTGCGGGCAGCTTCAGACTGTGTCATTGCGATTCCTCGTTGGGGTTCTCGTGCGCGCTTAAAGGATGGGCAGCCTCTGTAGTTCGCCACGTGATGACCTTCACAGTTGGCGCATTTTGCTGGGGATTGTCCTTTCTGCAGTGTATACTCTCTGGAGAAGTGTGATCCTGCACACTTAACGCAGACTGGCTTCACTTGGCAATGCCTCGCCACGTGGCCAAGAGCCTGGCAGTTGTAACACTGCGTCGGCCCTCCAGCCGAACGCAGTTTTTCAACAGTCACTTTCAGGGACATAATGTTGTCCAGCTCTGAAAATTTTCTGTTTTGTGGGCTGTCGGGCAATACTGCTAGGAACAGAGGCATGAGTTCTGAACTGCCTGGTCGTTTTAGCTGAGTCACCGAGCATACTTCGAAGCCTTTATCTACTAGCTCCTCCTTGATGTCTGAGGCCGGCATACCTAGTGAGATTCCTCGTGGGACCTTCAGTGGCCTTTCTGCAGCTGAGGGGAAAGTGTAGTAAGGAATAGCTCTTCTCTGCAGCTCTGCAGTGACTGCTAGGTAATCCTCAATAGAGTTTAGATTGAGTTTTATCTTATACCCTCCTGATGATTTGGCTCGAAAGGGGCGTCCTTCCAGTAATGTCTTCACCATCTCATACAGCTCTTTGTAATTGTTGGGAAATTGTATCACAATTGGTGGTAGTTGCAGAATCTGCCCGTTCTGTTGCTTCTGCTGTTGGTCCGTTTCCACTAGCGGATTGAATGGATTTGATACCTCCATTTCGTTATAACTTGGTCCTAGCCCCGCTTGGGTAGAGCGAACAGTCCTGCGAGCTGGCAAGAATCCATCCTCTTGTTGCATTTATAATTTGTTATATACATCAGCATTTGCTGATGCTTGCTGTTGGGCTAGCATCGCGGATGCATTAGTGATCATATTGTTCTCATCTACTATTGCCTTACGTGAAGAAGAAGCTGCAGTCTTCATTTTCTTCGAGGCAAGTTCTGATTTCTTCTTTTTAGTGATTCCACAAAGAACAGCAGGGACAGTGTCCTTGAGGAACTTCTTTTTATTTCCCTTCTTCCTGAGAAGACGTTGTCCTTTAGCGCCATGACCGAGTGCATTTTGTATAAGGATTTGATTGCACATACATGTATATTGTTGCGCAGTGCTGTGCTGCACTGAAAGATGGTCCGTAGAATTTCCAGAAACAGCGTCTATCTTCACAGCAGAGAATGTCATCAAGTAGATGTTTGAGTTTTCGGAATTATCCAAACTGTTTAAATAGGCTACATTATTTGTCTGGCTTTCTGTTAGATGTCCTTTCTTAGGCTGGGCTAGGGCTGTTGATAAAATATCGATATTTTTTTAAAAAAATATCGATATTTATGAGTGTTATTTTTTAGGACGATATATCGATATTGAAATCTGGATATCGGAGTCCGATATATAAAAAAAAAATAAGTGGTTATTTTCCGTTTTCCTCGTAGAATATTACAAGTTATTTTTGGAGGGAAAACGATTACCTGTGTTGCACATGCAATACATTTTCATAATAGAATTTTAAGAAACAATGAACGATCCGAGCACATGGAGAAGCAGGGCCGCCGTAAGCGGGCATGCAAGGAAGCATATTATGTAGCAGGCGACCTTTTTTTTTAGCTCAACAGCTGCTTCGGGCGTCGGCGGCGACACTGGAGATGGCAACAATGGGGGCGGCGATCTCACAGTTTTTTGACCCGGTTCGGAAATTTCCTAGATCCACCACTGGCTGTAGTTGGACAGGGGGCGGCATAATCGCTATTGCACGCGGGCGCTCAAACAGCTAGCGGCGGGCCTGTGGAGAAGTAAAAAACGAAGGTAAAATAACTCATTCAATATTCATTAGAATTCTTGTCTAGACATTTCGAAAAGTTGTCTTCAATCAATGCAAAAGTATTAGCATCAAGAAACTAATCGTAATGTACCAGGTATGGGTAGGGTTGCCAGATAGCCCGAAAATCCGGGAATGTTCCGGAATTTTGTGTCTGATCTCGTGTTCAGGAATTATGCGTTACTGTCGCGGAATTGCCGTATACTAGTTTTTTTTCTCAAACTCAGTTCACCACGGTGGTCATGAGGCCAAGCTAAGTATCCCATGCTTGCAGCGGGAGGATGGAATATCCCTTAAATCAGAGGAATTGAAACTGACAGGAAAATACTCTTTGAATTTTCTGGGACTTTGAAAATTCTAGATGCAGTTAACATTAACTCCCTTTATACAGAGTTCACATGTCTGTAACGTGTTTTTCAGGTCCTTCCAAACGATAACATCTGGGCCAATTTCTTTAGAACAAGCGTTTTTAATGATTTTGAATATTTTTAAAAAAATAGTTGGTTCTGTTTTGTCAATTCCAACAAGCAATTACTTTTACGAGACAAGTTTTAGCCCGTTGAATAATTTATGAAATAAGAGCGAAACAGAACGTTCATGGATTCGATCAAGGCTGAACTGCAAACTCAATCAATTTTGAAGACTCTTGCTGAGAAATATTATCAGTTTTGCAAAGCAGTGACGGAGAAATATTTATGAAAATGGCAAAATCTAGTAATAAATATTTTAAAAGTAGATGATTAAGATCTATTTTGATTTAGCAAAAGGTAGATGCTAATTTTTTATTATTTGTTGATAAATCTGATGTTGATTTTCTGCCTAATTTTAATTAATGAGCCTAACAGAAGTGTTCAGTTTTTGTTTAATATTTTTGAGATTTTGACTGATAATACCCTATGTTGATTTTGTACCAAAGTAAAAAATTCCTAACGAGGTGGTCAGTTTTTGTTTTAAGTTTAGTATTTTTCCTTTTGATTCATAATACCTGATGTTGACTTTCTACCATAGTTTAATTAATGAAGTTAAAAGAGGTGCTATATATACGTTAGATAGCATATTTACCTAAAATAGAATTTTTTATTAATTTGCATTTTTGTTGACTCTTTAAACATACCGCTAAAATACTTTTTAGACCCAGAAATGTACCGGAAATTATAAGCCTGTATCTGGCACTCCACAGTTAAATATTTCGCGCGAATTGGATACGCTTCTTATTCCATACCAACAGAAGAATTGAGCTCCAAAATTGTCACAGCCAGTTTTGTTATATCACTTACGAATTTATTAAGATAAGAAATTGAAAAAAAGAATCCACCACTTTTGGATCGCCTTTACAAAGCGCTATGCTAAAAACTTATTATTATAGATTGGTGCCTTTAAAAAACAATTTGTTAACGCCAAGGGAACTGCCTTGAGAGTAGCGGCTCTAGGATTTTTCCAAGCCTGGGAAAACTGATATTGCCGCCTCTTCAAACATTGTTGCCAGCCAGACCCTGAGAATCGCCTCCTTGATTGTTGGCCAAACGCATTGATGTCGCCACTTTACCTGTTAGCCAAACGCATTGTTGGACACGATTTTATCGCCCAGAGCGAGTACCCCGGTTTGCCCCCACACCTCGCCCTAAATACTGCATTCCACCTAGAATCTCAGCTTTATAAAAATGTATTATGGTAAAGCGTTACCCATTTGCGAAGCATTATCAAAGAAGGTGAAATTTGCAATTAATGTAGGGAGTTCTCCATTCATAATAGAAGAAATAACGGGAAAAACATGAGTTCATGCTCTTGAAAGGTATGTCCAATAAAGTTTCTGACATGAGTTTTGGTGCAAATTTTACTTCATTCACCACCTTAGTTAGGATTTTTTTTGGATCTGAAACTCTTTTAAATAACTATGGGTTCTCTCATAATTCTATGCAACATCCAGTTGTCCTAGAAAATGTTAATTTGGTACACATACTTGGTTTCATCCCCATAGTATAAGAAAAGTTCCTGTGTTTTTTCAATGCCAATCTAAAAGCTGAAACGTCTTATAGAAAATTTGTAGGTTAATTGCTTTCTTTTTGATGAGGCTATATGCCTTGAATTTCAGTTTTGCACAAAGATCAGGAGCATAAAAAACACAATTAATTTTACTTTGTTACTACATTTAATTTGGAAGTTATTGGTAGTCCTACACCCATGGTAACAATGCAGACACAGCGAAGCTCGCACAGAACGAATCGGACTCGAGCCCGTTGTTTTACAGTAGCGTGCGTTGTCGAGGAAAGTATTTTGACATGAAAATTGGATGTAAGCAGGAAAATTGATAAATTCGGATACACAATCTTTGCTAAGGTGCAAACATTTGGTCCCAAAAAGTAAGAAGACTAAGAATAAGCTATCAACCTACAAAAAGAAATTAAATTCCACATAAAACAATACTTGTAAAAAAAGTGACTTGGTCATTATGCAAACTCTGATAATAGAACTTCAACCTAAATAAATGCCTCTACAATGTTGCATTATTGAGCTTTTAAACTCACAAAAGCCAAGATTTCCCTCGATACTCTTTCTGGATTCACAAGTCTTCGAGTAAATCATAAACATTCTGCCTTTCCGTTTAGTAGTAGTATAATGGCTAAATCACAATTAAAAAAAAGATTTATCCGTAACGTCATGAAAAACTATTTTTTTTTTCAGAAAATCAAAACTTGATTCAGAAAAATATCTCACAACTCTTCATCATTAAATAGCCACAAGACTTGGCCCTTTTTTAAAATGATTTGTTTTTTTAACATTGTTTTTATATAATAGGGTCGATATATCGATACTTTTTCTTCGATATATCGAATCCGATATAAATATTTTTTAAATATCGATATATCGAAAATCCGATATTTTTTAAAATATCAACAGCCCTAGGCTGGGCCTATATCTGTTCGTTCATAGTCGTCACATTTGTTTCCATTTCCCCCCACTTGGCTGGCTCATCGTAGGCTCTCCTGCGGCTTGGGGAAGTTGATTTTGCTGATCCTCTGGTGGGGTGTGAGTTGCTTCCATTTCTACGTTGTAATACGCGAGTAAAAGTGACAACCGCAGCAGGCCTAGACGTAATTTTCGTTGCCGATGTCTTTGACACGGACGGCACGGAACGGTGCGTTGTGGAAGCTGACGATCGCGAACGCGACGGCGGACGTGGCCCGGCGTTGCTGCCCGTGCAGCGCGACGCGTTTTTCGGCTTCGTCGTAAAAACACGATAAAAAGCACTCGAATAGAATCACAGACTAGTTATTTACCTACGAAAAGAATGACCGATACGCGAAATTGTATGTCACGCACTCTTAAATAATCACAAGACAACAATAAAAACACACACACATCGAAACATCATTCACAATGCATAACAGAGAAATCCCAAAAAATCATTGAATTTCATATATGAAGTAGGGCTGTTGATAAAATATCGATATATCGATATATCGATATTTTTTTTAAAAATATCGATATTTATGAGTGATATTTTTTAGGACGATATATCGATATATCGATATTGAAATCTGGATATCGGAGTCCGATATTTTTTAAAAATAAGTGGTTATTTTCCGTTTTCCTGGTAGAATATTCCAAGTTATTATTGGAGGGAAAACGATTACCTGTGTTGCACATGCAATACATTTTCATAGATAGAATTTTAAGAAACAATGAACGATACGAGCACATGGAGAAGCAGAGCCGCCGTAAGGGGGCGTGCCAGGCAGCATATTATTTAGCGGACGACCTTTTTTTTTAGCTCAACAGCTGCTTCGGGCGGTCGGCGGTGACACTAGGGATGGCAACAATGGGGGCGGCAATCTCACAGTTTTTTGACCCGGTTCGGATATTTCCTAGTTCCACCACTGGCTGTAGTTGGACAGGGGGCGGCATAATCGCTATTGCACGCGGGCGCTCAAACAGCTAGCGGCGGGCCTGTGGAGAAGTAAAAAACAAAGGTAAAATAACTCATTCAATATTCATTAGAATTCTTGTCTGGACATTTTGAAAAGTTTTTAAAATTTGTCTTCAATCAATGCAAAAGTATTAGCATTAAGAATTTAATCGTAATGTACCAGGTAAGGGTAGGGTTGCCAGATAGCCGGAAAATCCTGGGATTGTCCCGGAATTTTGTGTCTGATCTCGTGTTCAGGAATTATGCGTTACTGTCCCGGAATTTCCGTATACTAGTTTTTTTCTCAAACTCAGTCCACCACGGTGGTCATGAGGCTAAGCCAAGTATCCCATGCTTGCAGCGGGAGGATGGAATGTCCCTTAAATCAGAGGAATTGAAACTGACAGGAAAATACTCTTTGAATTTTCTGGGAATTTGAAAATTCTAGATGCAGTTAACATTAACTTCTTTATACAGAGTTCACATGTCTGAAACGTGTTTTTCAGGTCTTTCCAAAAGACTTTCCAAACGATAAAATCTGGGCCAATTTCTTTAGAACAAGCGTTTTTAATGATTTTGAATATTTTAAAATAATAGTTGGTTTTGTTTTGTCAATTCCAACAAGCAATTACTTTTACGAGACAAGTTTTAGTCCGTTGAATAATTTATGAAATAAGAGTGAAACAGAACGTTCATGGATTCGATCAAAGCTGAACTGCAAACTCAATCAATTTTGAAGACTCTTGCTGAGAAGTTTTATCAGTTTTTCAAAGTGGTGACGGAGAAATATTTATGAAAATGGCAAAATCTAGTATTAAATGTTTTAAAAGTAGATGATTAAGATCTATTTGGATTGATGTTGATTTTGATTTAGCAAAAGATAGATGCTAATTTTTTATTTGTTGATAAAACCTGATGTTGATTTTCTGCCTAATTTTAATTAATGAGCCTAACAGAAGTGTTCAGTTTTGGTTTAATATTTTTGAGATTCTGATCAATAATACCCGATGTTGATTTTGTACCAAAGTAAAAAATTCCTAACGAGGTGGTCAATTTTTGTGTTAAGTTTAGTATTTTTCCTTTTGATTCATAATACCTGATGTTGACTTTCTACCATAGTTTAATTAATAAAGTTAAAAGAGGTGCTATATATATGTTAGATAACATATTTACCTAAAATAGATTTTTTATTAATTTGCATTTTTGTTCACTCTTTAAACATACCGCTAAAATACTTTTTAGACCCAGAAATGTCCTGGAAATTATAAGCCTGTATCTGACACTCCACAGTTACATATTTCGAGCGAATTGGATACGGTTCTTGTTCCATATCAACAGAAGAATTGAGCTCCAAAATTATGTTACAGCCAGTTTTGTTATATCACTTACGAATTTACTAAGATAAGAAATTGAAAAAAGAATATACCACTTTTGGATTGCCTTTACAAAGCGCTATGCTAAAAACTTATTATCATAGATTGGTGCATTTAAAAAGCATTAAAGCCAAGGGAACTGCCTTGACAGTAGCGGCTCTAGGATTTTTCCAAGCCGGGGAAAAACTGAGATTGCCGCTTCTTCAAACATTGTTGCCAGCCAGACCCCGAGAATCGCCTCCTTGATTGTTGGCCAAACGCATTGATGTCGCCACTTTAACTGTTTGCCAACCGCATTGTTGGACACGATATTATCGCCCAGAGCAAGTACCCCGGTTTGCCCCCACCCCTCGCCCTAAATCCTTCATTCCACCTAGAATCTCAGCTTTAAAAAAATTGTATTATGGTAAAGCGTTACCCATTTCCGAAGCAATATCAAAGAAGGGGAAATTTTCAATTAATGTAGGGAGTTCTCCATTCATAGTAGAAGAAACAACGGGAAAAACATGAGTCCATGCTCTTGAAAAGTATGTCCAATGAAGTTTCTGACATGAGTTTTGGTGCAAAATTTTACTTCATTCACCACCTTAGTTTGGATTTTTTTTGGATCTGAAACTCTTTTAAATAACTATGACGTTCTCTCATCATAATTCTATGCAACATCCAGTTGTCCTAGAAAATGGTAATTTGGTACACATACTTGGTTTCATCCCCATAGTATAAGAAAAGTTCCTGTGTTTTTTCAATGCCAATCTAAAAGCTGAAACGTCTTAGAGAAAATTTGTAGGTTAATTGCTTTCTTCTTGATGAGGCTATATGCCTTGAATTTCAGTTTTGCCCAAAGATCAGGAGCATAAAAAACACAATTAATTTTGCTTTGTTACTACATTTAATTTGGAAGTTATTGGTAGTCCTACACCGATGGTAACAATGCAGACACGGCGAAGCTCGCACAGAACGAATCGGACTCCAGCCCATTGTTTTACATGAGCGTGCGTTGTCGAGGAAAGTATTTTGATATGGAAATTGGATGCAAGCAGGAATATTGATAAATTCGGATACACAATCTATGCTAAGGTGCAAACATTTGGTCCAAAAAAGTAAGAAGACTCAGAATAAGCTATCAACCTATAAAAAGAAATTAAATTCCACATAAAACAATACTTGTAAAAAAAGTGACTTGGTCATTATGCAAACTCTGATAATAGAACATCAACATAAATAAATGCCTGTACAATGTTGTATTATTGAGCTTTTAAACTCACAAAAGCCAAGATTTCCCTCGATGCTATTTCTGGATTCACAAGTCTTCGAGTAAATCATAAACATTCTGCCTTTCCTTTTAGTAAAGTAGTAGTATAATGGCTAAATCACAATTTTTTTAAAAAATATTTATCCGTGACGTCATGAAAAACTATTTTTTTTTTTAGAAAATCAAAACTTGATTCAGAAAAATATCTCACAACTCTTCATCATTAAATAGCCACAAGACTTGGCCCTTTTTTAAAATGATTTGTTTTTGTAACATTGTTTTTATATAATGGGGTCGATATATCGATATATCGATACTTTTTCTTCGATATATCGAACCCGATATAAATATTTTTTAAAATATCGATATATCAAAAATCCGATATTTTTTAAAATATCAACAGCGCTAATATGAAGTAAGATTTACTCTTACACAGTTTATATATTCTCGGCCATGAATAGTTCAACTGCGAGAAGCAACTTAGGTTTTGTTAAATGCTATTCTATGTTTGGATGAACGGGATACGAAAGAAAATTTTTTTTTGACCGAGTTTCGAGCAATATACAGACCATGATCCCAGCAGTAAACAGAGTATGTTTCATTTTGATGTGAAGTCGGAGAACTCAGGAATTTCAGACGAAATTGTTCGAAAATTAGTATCCTTTTTCGCTGAACATACAAAAATTACTGCTTGTATTTTGATGCACTTTTAAATATTGTACATCTCATAGTTTTTTTTTTCCACCATTTTGGAGTAGACTGCCTTCGATGAGTTTTACTCATTGTTGGCATTACCAAATTTGGAGCTATGTTTTTACGGCATCATGCCCTTACCAACGTCAAGAATTTTTCACCAAGTGAACCCGTGTGTAGGAATGGTTGTCATCTGTTATTATTAGTCTCAATCCATTAGTATTTTGCATATCATTTCCTTTCTAGAATACTGCCTCGGCGCCATGGAAGAGGTCCTCTAAAAATTTAACAAAGCAATCTACATTTCGAAATACAATTTCTCTCATGAGAAAATAATCATCATCAAGAAGAAGTTAAAATTATTTTCAAGGCAATGAAAGTTACATTTATCATCATTAGAAGATCAAGCGAAGATAATATGAATTGTTCCGAAAACAAATACAAAAAATTAACATCTACATATTATTCACATAAAAAAAAATTGATTAAAGGAAACTGCTATTGCAGACCATTTACAAAATTGCTCAGTTGATAATCAGAGAGCACGAGTTCTTTCTTTGTGGTGGGAATCACGAGTTTTCGCTTACGGGTTACCGAATGCACCACCACCATAATGACTCAGTTTGTGCTTGTAGATAAAAGTTCTTTGTAATTACCGTATGATTGCAATCTTCGATGTTAATTGTAGCGTCATGCTATCTCCTCCTACGGTTTTCTGTACCTCAACCACATACAAAAGTGGTATTCGTCGCGCTGTATTAATAAACTATAGAAACTCTTGTTCTGAACAAACACACTATTTGGCACATGATCACCTTTTCTGAGATGGCGACTCCGTGGTCCCGTGCCAACTGTCTCTTCCAAGCGCAGCTTTCCACATGAAAATATATACAAGAAAACGTGTCTCAGCATAAAACAAATAATTAATGTCTTATCACCTGCTCTTTCACAGACGCACGCACATGACGCATCACTCTCTTCTCTCTCGGAGCGTCTGTCTCCCACTGCCGGCTGTTGATGCGGATACGTGCGTACAGGAATGTGGAGTTCCGTGATCTCTCGCCCCATTTGCAAACACCGGCACTCAACTACAAAATGTGCCGCGACCTTGCATTCCGTAAATGATCGCACAGCAACGGATCTCTGCCACTCGCACCCACCAACGAAACGAAACATTGTTCCTCGCAACTTCTCAAATGTGTTACTAATAATATGAAACATCCGCGAGCGGACCGCTTCAAAGTGAAGAGATGCCATCTGTCTGTGAAAGGTGTAACTATGTTCAACGTTTGATGAGGCTTAATTTATGAGGCGGAGATTGTGGAACATCCCGGCTCTCACCTTGATGCCTGCGAAAAACTGCAATCAGGACGGCCGGTACACGGAGACCTAGGCTGGTTACCAGTCCGTTCTACCTCACCTGTCCATTCCGTGTGCCTCAGCGCACTGAACTACACTGGCAGGTAATGTACAACCTATAGTCCAGGCGGTAAAATATTGTACATTTCATTTTACTGAGCGTGGTAGGTGAGCGGTTAACGCTCTGGCCTCGCATTCGGGAAGACACCGGTTCGAATCCCCGTCCGAGCATTCAGATTTGGGTTTTCCATGGTTTTGCAAAATCACTCCAGCCGAATTCCGGGACGTTTCCTTCAAAAGAACATGGTTGAATTCCTTCCCGTTCCTTGTTTCCAGTCCTATCCCGCCTCCAATGAACTCGATGTCGACGAGGCGTAAAGGCATAATCAAGGGGGGAAAAATCATTTTGTTGTGAAGTGGGAAAGGTGAGAAACGTTTCCCACAAAAAAAGAAAAAAATTATGTAAGTATCCACTTTTCGCTGACGCGATTCACTCAAAAACAACTGGTCGAATTCAGTTAGTTCTCGGTGTAATTGTGAGATAATCGGTTAAATAGAGGGATCTGTTTAACACTCCGCTTGAACGATGTAGTAGTTTTGCGATGTCAGAGCAGCTGTAGGAATTTTTCTTACAAGTAATATACTGAACTCGAATTGCAGCTACAGACGTCTACTTATTTTTTTATTGTTTTAATTCACTTTTGTGACTTAATGGATGGTATATGTCACCGAGCCGGGAGGACGGGGGTCTTGCTCGGCCATCCTGACTGTTGTTTTGTGTGGTTTTCCCGTCACTTAAGGCCAATGCTGGGATGGTTGCCTACAAGGCCACGGCCGATTTCCATCCTCCTTCCTTTCCTTTCAGCTGGGAGGAATGAAATTGTAAGAAAAAATAAAAAGTGTATTTAACTTCCGTATTGTTTAGAAGGCTATTTGCAATGTAAGATTGTTACGCATACCTCTTCAGTGATTCTTGTTCTCGATGGTTACTGGCCAACACAGCACTAAAGTTTTGACAACATTCGGTCATAAACAACTTCTAACACACTTAGGCTTGGATGGTCTAGCGACTCATTTGGATGACATCTCATTATTGTACTCAGTTTGGTGAAGAATTAAAGAAAGCTGATTAGTTTAGCTACAAGTAAACATGTGTACTCCCACTTTCACTTACGAGTGTAGTGAAATACTTCGTCCACCAACCTATTTGAGCCGGAATGACAGGAATGATAAGATTAGAGAAATAAGGTGCCGCAATGATACTTATGTGAATTATTTTTCCCTCCTACCATTAGGGATTGTAATGAACGAGCACCCTCTGTGAATTGCAGAGTATATAATGTAGATGTAGATGAAGTATGATATGCCGTGCTTTTTAGTCAGTCATCGGACATGTATATCTACATAAACAAAGTGTTTATTAAAACTATAAAAAATATTCATACCTGAGTTTCAATTGAACTGATTATTCACACATTAATTTGCTTTTTGCAGCTCCACCGGAAACCAGAAGAAGAAACGGGACAGCTGTAATTGTAAGAACGCAGGATGAAAGATAACAAGAGCCACTGAAAAGGAATTAATGAAATTAATTAATATTCAGATTGGTAAAGATTTTTATTTTAAGAGTTGCCTCACAAAGGCCGCATTGTGATCAAATCAGGAAATGGTGTTGATGGGAATGTCATGTTATCAGCTTCCGACACTATGTCACATATACCACAGAAGTGTTAAGTTCGAAATCGCCGGTCTCGTTGGCTGATAGGCACCAGCACGTAATTCCCTCCTCTGCCTTGTCCAAGACGTAAGCCGGAGGCCTTCAGCACGCCCTTGCGGGGCTTTTTCTGGCGATGGAGAAGCGGGATTTGCAGGCGTCACAAGAACCGTGATGGATGTTTCCTGGCTACAGCGGACATTAATATTGGCTACCGAGTCGCTATTAGTTAGAAGAACCAACAGTCCAGGAACTGTTTGTCCAGTGAGATGGAAAGTTGTTGGATAAATGACCGTTTATCCACAATCTGGGATTGTTTGTTGGTGCTTCTTTTTTGAGGTGCTCTGTAATTTCCATCACAAATCGCGAGTTAGATGAGAAAACGTTAAGTGCGTGTTAGGCATGTTCCGACAGGCTTCAGTGTTTATCTCAGGATATCCAACCTTTTTCTCCAACCTCTCCTACAGCACCCGACGAAGTTTAATTTTGCATGCCTCGCATCGACATCCTCAGTATTATTTACGTTATTGAGTGCGAACTTAGATGACTGCTAACAGTTTATTTGTGACTGAGAGATGATACAAGAGAAACGATGAAGTCAAGTACTTGACTATTTAGTATTACTCTACGAGAGACTATAAGGTTCCTTAAATTTACCAGTAACTTCATCTGAAGGACGGATAACCATCAAAAGGAAAAAGCAAATTCATATGATCTTGCGACCTGGCAATTTAATTTCGATTTGCCGCACGTTTCGTCTCTGTCGTGATTAGCAATATCATCAGCATCATACGCCCTCACTGCATACGCATTGTGAAAACTTTTAATCTTATCGCAGTTCTTTGGCTGTTTCTAGCTGGACAAGTATCAGATGCCAAAAATTTATTCCATCAACGGCGCAGCGTTCGAAATAGCTAACGCTGTGTAGTGTTATAAGCATTGCTATTTCACCCTAGCGTCCGTGAATCTGAGATCTTACTGATATGTCAATATAACTAAGTTCATTTATTTTATTCACTTGTAATCAGCGTTCATTCATGAAATCCAGCTCATGACAATCGGTGCTCAACCAGGGGTTAGTTCATTCGAGCCAAGATGGTGAAAGCCATTTTTACCATCTGGTATCTGGTTAATAGACAGCAAAGGAGCAGAAGATTTCAGACAATGAATTAAAGTACAAAAGATCTATGCTATGTTTCGAACCTTAGTAGTGGTTTTTCCGTCGGGTGGGACGTTAAACCTGGCAATATTTCTGTAGGATCCGAGTTTACACCACATCCACCTCTTATTTCATACGTGTAATGTAAAATTAAGAACTCCTTCATGGTACATATTCGAGGGGCTTCTAGAAAGTAAGTCATTCTGAGTCGATTTCCAGAAAGTGAACATAATTTTATGGAAGATGTTACTTTAACATATTCCGTTGCCATAAAGGTATTTAGAAATATAGTTCGTAGCGGAATCCTCGTATCGTGGAACCAACTTCATGATAGCTGTGTTGTAGACGCCTAGGATCGGATCCACTATTGCAGAAGTTGTATGTATCTCAACCTCGCTTCGAAAATATCGGCTAGACTGGAATGTCTTGAGGTATAAGAAAAGATAGTAATAAGTGAGTTCGAGATCAGTTTTCCAAATGCGCTTCTCCGCTTCGAGTTCATATGTAACGGTCGATGGTCAGACACTGCGCCCCTCATTATGGACATCGATCTGAAAATTGTCTACATCAACGGCGCACCATCTACTTGCTCATGATATCCACCCCATACAAGAAACAAAGCTCAGATGAATTTCAATCGGCGGTATGCCTTGTGTGGGTCATCTCCAACAAATTTAAATTAATTATTGTTGAGTTTAGTTTAATAAACATAAGAAATAAATGGAAATTCTTTTTCGAGCTGGAGACAGGACGCCGGGTATAGCTAAAGTCGCTTTCCCACGATCTCTTGTAACGGAGGCTGGATAGAACGGGACCTCATTAGCCAAAGTGTAGGGACGAGCGCGCGCCGCAGGTTAGCCCTCGCTTACCTCACCACCACCTCCCCACCACGTTGCCTAGTGTCGTTTGGCACAGAGCACTTTACAGCAACAGAAGGGTTGCGCACCGCTGCTACAAACCGATGACAACAGGGCACCCCTACACACGCCTGTGATGTTTACCGACACAGAGTGGTTAGCTGCGTCTCATCTCCGCTAGCAGAGGCGGCCCTGTTCCCATGGCATGTTGTTGAGTATTCATCCCGTCCCGTCCTGTCCCACCTCCGTTACAAGAGATCGTGGGAACGCGGCTTAAGAGAGGTTCTGTCAGCATGGGAGGATTCTCACTTAAGCAGGATGTGACTGTCTTGTCAGGTAGTGCGAGACAAAGCGAGGGATTATCTCTAGCTAGGCGAGTGTAAATCCCGGTGAGAAAGAATCGCTACTGGAAATTGCGGTTTTGGCTGTCCTTCACACGATGTTTATCCCGAGGAATATCGAGGGCAGCCGAATAATTTTGGCAAATAACAGGCAATGCTTTCGCCAGAAAAGAGGGGAATCTTTTGCGAAGCCAGTCCGAAGTTTTTGTTTCCTCACGTGATTGGAAATTTCAAAAAAATTATCTTTCCATGATACACGCCGAGGAGAAGAGAGAGGAACCTTCCAGGCGAGCGAGAGGACGGCACTTCGTTAAGAACGAGCGTGCTGCGCACTACTTTTCAGAGCAGTGTTGGTGATTCCGTTCTGGAGGCTTGGATGACTTAGCGCCAAGTCCGGTAGATGTTGTCACATGTGCTTGCTGACGTGAGGAGTGCCTTGCATTACCTGGACAGGTGCGCAATTTGAGTGACGATAGCGCCCTTGTTGCGACACTTCGTGCAGCCAAGACAAACACGGTAATTATTCGTCCACGAAACAGTGTGTACTCCGACGAATCATTGAGACAGCGCTTTAACATTCTAATGAGTGACAGTTGTTGTGTCGCCGGAAATAAATTTCTGAGCTAGATGTGTCTAAAAGCCGAGTGCTTTTTGTTTTCTTTTTCTATTTTGAATTATTATTATTATTATTTCGTATCAGAAACATACAGTTACACAATCACAATCATTAAATTATACTGGACCATATTTTGAATTGAAAGACAGACTTCCATGTTTGGAAACTCTCAATAACTACTCTTTGTAGGAACAAATTAATACCCTGGCGCCCTGTAAAATCCAGTCAAATCTGATGCTTACTTGTTATCACTGTAAAAACAAGAATCGCTCTCAATATGCATAAGAGTTTGTTTCAATTGCATACAAAATTTGTAAATCTTTGTAAAGTTCATGTGTATGTATTACAATTTCTTATCTTCAATTAACGACAATTGTTTGTTTTCTATTTCGCAACTGTAAGACTAGGTATTGCATGCGTTGAATTTTATTTTCGCACCGACAGATTTTCAAGATTAACGATAAATATACCTCTGTCTGTAAGTATACATGAGAACCAAATAACCAATAATTTCAGGATCTTTTCAAATACTAATAACAGAAGTTTCCTGAAATTAATACGTATGCTTTGCAGAAGGTAGTGGAAGGTGGCGATTTAAATTATGCAAGGTAAGCAATTAATACCCCCAAACGACCAATTCACTAAAAACTTAATCATAGAAAGGGCTTTGTAGGAGGCGTTTGATTGATTAGGAACAGGAACTTCAACCGTTATAACGAAACTACCACGACTACTCGGAAAATAGAACCTGGACCTCACGTGCACCTTCTTTTCGCCACCAGTGGACTTTGAGGAATTTGCTTTCTGATCTGCACTAGTATAAACAAGGATACAACTGCGAGGAGAAGAAATGGTACAAAATATCTTTAGCATTGGTTTCGCATGACTACTGAGGTGTCTAAGATCACTCTCGTGACGGAATGTACTCATTTTTAATATTGTTTCACTTATTTCAAGTGTGCGCCAGTACGTGCCTTGCATTACTGTGAACTAGAGTTCGATTCCATATGCGGAAAGGTTTCAGCAGATCGTTCGAGCGAACCTCACATTTATTAAATTGATATTTATCATTTTTGCACATTGGTCTGAGATAATACGAGTATATAAGTACTAAGGATATATAAACTATCAAATGAAGTTATCAACTTCTTTGGATGAAAGTAGCATCCCTGAATAATATGAAAAATGTGTCCATATTGTTAATAAATACTTGAAAAAGTAGTTCAGTTACAGTTCCGACACTAGCATTTCTGCAACGACCTACTGCCACCTTTCATTGAATCCAGTCACATTGCTTAGTGGCGTGATCCTGTGATTTATATGTACAAAAATTCTTTGTTGTAAATTAGGTTTCACATGCAGCTATGTAGATCTATTTATACTACAATATAAAAAAAAATTGTTTAATAGTTGTGTCTGTACATAAAATGCATTTCAAAAAGAGTAATTTAAAAAAAAAAAAAAAACAATGGTAATGATAGTTAGAGCTTTTGTCTCCTGTTTACATACAAGATATTTTTTTACAGATTAGCAATATAGTTCCCGATGATTAATGAACCAAAACATTAAATTTTTGTCTATCTGTCTGCTCAGTGCTCAGAGGAAGGATTTCAACTAAATTATACCTAATGGAAACAAACGTTTTGAATCTCGTATAAGATATGTTTGTTCAAATTATTAACATAGTTTGACAATACAGATGCTGAAATCGTGAAATTATTAAATTTCTGTCTCTCCACGAATAACGCAAAAACTACGGGACAGATTTTAACGAACTTTCATAAACAGATAGCTAAGATCATTGGTTAACACATAAGATACTCATTATTCTGATAAGTTACAACGTTTCGGATCACAAATAGGGTAAACTGCAAATTTTGGTATTTTTGATCGTTTCTTTTTGGATCAACAAAAATTTAAGAACATGTTTCAACGAATCTACATACAACGATAGCGTATGTCATAGATTAACATACGGGATTCTACATATCTCAACAAGTGACGTAGATGCCTCAGAAAACGTAAAAAAATCTACATACCTCAAAACATTGTATTTTTTCTTTTATAACGTTGCTTATTAAGAGTTTAGTATACATACTAATAAGTACCCATCGTAATTATCATAAATATATGCAAAAAATAAACCGTAGTAGTTGTTTTTACCTTTGTATACATATGTATAGTTATCTTACTCTCATATACACAGAAATTATTCATTTACATGCAGAAGGTGGCTGTGAGTTTGGGAGAAGAATAGATGATGGTGGCGGTTTCGCGGACGATTTGGTGATCAGGTGGAGTGATGAAGCAGCTGGATGTAAGGGCCGACAAAGTGGGTAAATATAATATGAAATTTAATACGAACTAAAGACATCATAGGGTCACAACCAAAAAGAATAACGGGATAACCCGGGGAATTTTAGGAGAACAGGTTGAAAAAGGTGAATAGCTGGTGAAGTGGAAAGAACGATGTCGAGAGAAGTAAAAGAGGGAGGTTCAAACATTTTACAGAAAGATCAGAAGCTTGATATGGAATGAGCATGCGCCATAGAGAAATAAGGTAGTAATATATAATACATACTATGCTCCTATCCTTTCATATGGTACCTTAACCTGGACATTGAACAAGCCTTATATCTGAAAGATACAAGCAAACGAAATGAAATTTTTAATAAGGATTACAACAAGAGACGGGATAAGGAACGAACGATGACGAATCCAGTTAAAGAGGAAAACCTGCAAGTCTAAGGTGGTACAAGAATGGTAGAAAAAGTAGGAGCAGAGAATCCGAGGAAGCAACAACAAATGAAGATAAAAAATAAACGGAAGGCAAAGGGATGGATGGCTGAAAGAAGCGGAGGAGAGCAATGGACTGGACTAAGATGACGGCAGAGAGGTAGTGGAAAGAAAAAACAATAATGGAGAGGCTTTTGTGGATGGCAGACCCGGCCAGTAACCAGAAACTGTTATAAACGATGATGAGGACATACTACCAAAGGCAGAAGAAAACTTTTTGTTAATTAACAGCAAACATTTGAAATTCCACCTGGATCTAGCATTATAAAACACTATCAGGTTCATGTAAGGTATATTGTAACTTAAAGTTGAAGAGAACCAATTGCAAGGAGTTATTTATACTTCAATGTTATTTTCAAACAACGAAAAAAGTAAGACGATGCCAAAAATTAATAGACGTAATTAATATAAGGAAATATACATCAGAATTCTGCATATGATATTTAATAAATCATATTGGAAAGAAAATTACCAATGATTATTATATTTTTGATCCCGACAAATACAGAGGAATGGATTCTGTATTGAAAATCATAATCTACAACATTTAAAAAAAGTGTTTACACGGTTGGATGTTATATAAATGTTGTAGCTACTAATCAAGAATAAGAGACGAATTGAAATAATAATGCGTGGGAATGTTGACAGCTGGAAGATATTTTACTCATACGTAATTCTCTGTCAGAAATATGATTCCTGATAAATTCCACTGAGATTTATTTTGCAAAACTGTTTTGATAGAAAAGACAAGAAAAACCGTATCAATTAGTCTGATGCTGGGTTCCATCATGGAATATCCATTATTGCCACTTTATCAAACATTATTTCTTTTCTGGACTGCCACAACTTGTGGTTTACGTAATAATGTTAGAATACTAATAATATTCTATTAGAGCAATTGAATTTCAAACTTTCGAATTTTAAATTTTATCTCATAATTTTCACAGTTGAAATAAACTACTTTGTTCTTAATAATTGCTCATTCAATTTCGTTTGCTCATTAAGTTTCCTTAACTTGACTGTTTAAACATTCCTTTAATGTCTTCTTTCAATTTTTTTGGCTTTCACTTCATATTTTGGGAATGAGGAGTGGAAAGATATTGGTGGAAGATCTGAGAAAGGGAAAAGATAATCATGGCCACATGGTGGCACACGATTTCAGGCGTTAAGGAAATGAGAACTTTTTTTTGGCAGTAAGGAGGACAGGGTTTGGAATAAATTACCAAGGGAAGTAATGAATAATTTACGAATTTCGCTGAAAGAATTTAAAATTAATATCCTGAAAAGACAAAATTAGGGGGGGGGGGAGTTTACAAGAAGGGGCAAAAATGGATGTATAGGGAGGTTGCTACCAGAACGTGTCCTCCATTGTAATTAAATTAAATCATTTTTAGTGTTCGGTGGAAGATCAAAAAAGGATTCAGTCTTAAGTTACAAAATATTCTGTGTTCTAATTTCCTTGGTCATCGCCATTGCTTTTACAGCAAAACGAGGCACAAAATTGAACAAGATCAAGTGTTCGACAGTAAAATAAAATTCCCTGCTTTCATAACATGATTGCCAGACTTGGTAATAATTAATTTCGATGATTCTTATGTATACCTGTGCTACAGTATAGTATCACCTTACTTGCAGGTTTAAAGGTCTTTAAGCAACAGGCCTTAATTTCGGAGGGCTTTGGTACACAATCTCGTAATTAGTAATCATGAATCAGCAATTAAATAAAGTAAAACAAATTGTATCCTTGTTGAAAGTATTCATCACTGTACTGAACTTTCAGTGTCACTTTCTATGGTATTAAAATTTTCGTTTCAGTTCGTCGTTTATATTAACGTAAGTAACATCGCTAAATTAGACTATATTATTGTCAGGAAATGCTCCTCATGTTTGAGAATTATTGTTAGGGATTTATGGTAGTCAACTTTGATGTCTTAGGAGCCAGGAGAAACGGGAGGGGGCAGAAAACGGGAAGAAATTCGTCCATGACATTTTAACGGCACCGTTCAGGCACCTGGAGTGATTTCACGAAAGTTGGAAACCGAAATCTTAATGGCTGGATCGGGGTCCAAACCCACATCCTCCCTAATGTCAGGCCCATCCAACATACTCATTTTTGAAACCCTGAGGAGTTTATTGGGAACCTTTTCATCTCAGTTGAATATTAGCCTCACCTAGTTGCTTCTTTCAGTTGGCTCGTGAGAACTAAGGGAAGATTCAAGAAAGAGTCAAATCTGTCTAAAAATAACAATCACTCATTCACTTCTTGTAAGACATTGAGATTTAAAACACGACAGCACTAATTTCCTTGAATACTCACTGATGACCATTGAAGCATAGCTCAATTTTGCAGCAGAGACAGAAAGCAGATATCGACTGAAATCCGAGTTGCGGTCTCTCTGAAGTTAGTCCACTCTGTTCTCACTTTACGCTGGAATCCCATTTGCGGCCAGCGACCGTCACCTACAATCCCAGAGGACCCTCCGCCCGTTTTCGGACGCCACTACGTCTTCCGAAACCGATGCGGCAACAGACGCTTCTCAGATGACCTGTTCTACCCAGGGGGCTTGAAATTTACATTACCACTGCAATTTACCGACTAACATACGAAATAGATTAGAAACTCTATATCGCTCATGCTATATTATTTTAAGCGAGGATAGGGAACTTCGACCTAGTATCGATGACGGCGACTGGGAACGAAAAACACAGAATGTTCGATCACATGTAACATAATATTACAGTTCGAACCTAATTCTTGAAAGTAGATGAGACACATCTGACTTCGTTAAGTGTCTCATCTACTTGCAAGAATTAGGTTAAACCGTTTTGTGTTCGTCGTTCCCTCCCGCCTTCATATATAGCAAGTGCTGATTGATTTTACTTATCCTTCCTTAGTTTAGTAGCCTTAAATCATTTTCCTGATAATTATTATTGATATAGTATTTTATTTGACAAATGTTAGAGCAATAGAAATACCTCCAAGTGTAAAACAATGGATTTTTAACAAAATATATCCTTCAACCACTGTCTGCATTAATCTAATTTTCTCCATCTGGCAGTGCTGATCAAACATCTGCATCTGTTAAAATAACTTGTTCCTTATATTGCCCTCGGAAGGGGGTTATAATTAGTTCAGATTGCTGAAGATAAGGTGTCATCATTGGGAACAAGAATTTTAGTTTTCATTTCGTATGATTTGCTTGATGAATTTCCGGTCGACAACGTCTGAACAGAGTTCAGTATTGATGAGTGTCCCATGAATTTTCATATTTTACTTAAAAACTATATCGTACTGAGTTATGATTTCTTATAAATGTGCCTGGGTTAGGTATAAATGTGCCGCGAAAGGGAAAGTGGAGTAGAAGTAAAACTTGCTCCTGGCATATGGGCACCATAATGGAGAGCAACATAATACTCCCCACATGCCCCACACTTTTCTTAGTAACCCTGTACAGGCGTTACCATCCACTACATTAATTTATAAAACTGCTAATTTTAAAAGAGATCAGCCATGCTGCATACACTTATCAGTCTGCTGTGGACATTTATGGTTCATAGAAATATATTTCTCACTATGCAAATGGTTGATACAACCGATTATTTCTTCTTATGAACGCCTTACCTGTGTACGACCGTAGACGGTTACCGCGGGGGATTCTTATCCTTCCATAGCAAAGTCTGGGAAGATTAACCGTTATCTTTTCTAGTGTGATAGTGTTGGTGACTGTTGTTATACGTGTGGATGAGAGATGAAAGAATGGAGAGAATAAAAACGGTGGCGGTCCATTCAGGCCTACTCTTCCAGAAGACACCCAGGGAAAGCCAGGTTTCGCGTTTCCATACCACGGACGAATTACCATGCATAACGTCGTATGCCCTCATTTTAATCCAGTAGTTTGGTGCTCAATCTGGTGATTAGGAACTGTGAATATCCACTTCTTCTCCTGCCCATAATGTTCTGCCGATCAAGTCCTGATCCAATATAACTCGAACCAGCAAATCCCATGCTAGTGCCGGAAACCATTACTGGTGCCACAGCCAACTGAGTCAACGGGGCGTGCAATACCATTATCAACACAAGTAAAACACAAGTAGATTTTCTTTATTTAATGTTTTCTTTTGTTTATAAGAGCTTTACGTTTTGTGTCTATCAAGGTCATTACAGCAGGAAGACAGTTATAAGTAGGGAACAGGAAGAAGTTCAGTCGCTATCTTTTGGAGGCACAATTGCGGTATTCACTTACGGCTGTTTCAGGAAGCCGCTGGAAACCAAAATTTGTATTATTGGGCAGGGGATCAAATAATTATTAAGAGGTTGGGGTTGTTACCAGATGGAAAGGTAAGGCAAAGGAGCAGCGAAAAATCGGGTCGTAATTCTTAATAGCCATTCGTACATATTACTGAGCCACCAGACCTATCTTCGTGATGAATATTAGTTGCAGTTTCACTAGAACCTGGAAGGAGGTAGTCTTTAGATGATACGCTAAGAGAACTGAAGCCAACAGTCGAGTGAGGCGACAATAACCGGGACACGTCGCGTCATCCGACTGGATTGGTTTGGCCAGCCTCGCAGTCTCTTTCTGGTAGCGCCGGTGGCCGTCCTCCAGCAACAGTTTGGCGCACGTGACGTTATTAACTCGGCGACCCGCTTCTAATGGAAGGTGGCCGCTGGCGCTCTCTGAAGAGGGAGACGACCGACAGTTGTTCATCTGGCGCCGGGTCAGCCGATAACCGATAGCAGTAAGTCAGTCTGCTGCGCCCGACATATGGCTTCCTGCCCGCACATGGCTTGGCACACTTCCGGGGTTCTCGAGTCCTCCAGGAGTGGTCTGTGGTTAACGGTGCGTCGTCGATACTACGCTCATCGGAAGTCTCTCTACTCGGGATCGTTTGAGGGGTGAATAATCCGCTGTGGCACTTGACTCAACAGAGGTTGAATATGCGCCTGTCGAAGATATGAGATTATGGCAATGTTAAATAAAAAATTCGTAATATATCTTTCCCCAAAACTAAACGGCTGGAATAACGAGGTTAATTAATAGCTATTGCTAGCCGAGATTTTTATGGCAGTATGCAAGTTAATCTCTGTCAAAGCTCATCTATATTTGCTTCAAGCAAGAAAAACTTTGCTCACAGATATATGCAGATTCAAATATAGAAAACATTTTGACAGCAAAATTCAATACGCATGGACATTTTTCAGCAGACAAAGATTTGTAAAAGTCAACTATTTCCACAGCATTAAACATTTATTTCGCTGTGGGATCTGCTTGCATGTTAATAAGTTAAAGCTGCAGTTTCTCTTGTGCTGTGTCAATATCAGCAGTGATGGGATAACATTTTTTTAAAATTATATTTTTAAATCAATTAAAAGCGTTTTTTTAAAATAAAAATCCTGGAATCTTCTAGTGAACTCATCCTCTAAACTCTGCAGATGATCCCTAGTCTTAGCAGGAACACTTTCAAGCACTTTCTATTTTCCTAATAAAGGGAAATGACAAAAATTGCATTCACCTGCTTGCCTTCCAAATAGACCTAGTTTTGTTTTGATTGATTTTATATGTTTCCACATTTTATGTGCAGACAACCCCCTTACCTGTAATGACACATTCAATGACTTATTCAATTTTTCAAATACAATCAGCTGCTAACAAGGCAAATTTTTCTGACTGTTTTGGTGGGACACAAAAAAAAAAAACCCTAGCTGGTCGCATGTGGTCCATGGGCCGTTATTTTCTCAACTCAGCCGTAGGCCAATGCCGGAATGGTTCGTTCAAAAGACCATGACTGAATTCCAGGATGATTCGTTCAAAAGGGCTATGGCTGAATTTACTCCCGTTCGCTGCCTACAGACCTCTAATTATCTCGAGGAAACGAGGCATTAAGTCATAAGAACTTAAAAAAAAAAACTTTCCAAGACGCCATTTGAGACAAAAACGTGGCTGATGTCCTCAATTTTGTAATAATTGCTTAACAAACTTAATTATGTTTGTGTACAGCAGCCAAATCCGTGTTAGTCCGCAGACATATACTGATTAATTCAGTTCGCTGATTCAATTAATTTTAAATTGAACGAATGCACTTATTGCAATCCAAACAGGTCAGTGACTGCTTAAATATTTATTGATTCCAAAACATGGAAGAAATGATGGGAAAGCTGACTCATTTACTGCAAAACATTTATGAGTTGATGTTAGGTTTTCCTTAACAGAATACGCTGTTAAGCTGAGAGATGCGAATTAACTTTAGGTTAAGTTCAATGTTAGTTGTTTATATTTCTCAACACTAAATTATAATTTCAGTATTATATATACTTTATAATAAAAACAAAGTCCATTAAGCTAAAAAAGGAAACGTCTATGTCCATTCTGGTCCAGGCTACATTCCAACCTATCCACAGGTGCTGTTAATGATTCTACTTGAAAATAATGATAATTAAAGTGTTTAATAAATCCAAATTTCTACCGAATTATGCTTTAACAACAAGAACCAAACGTCATTTTGGTACAGGTTGCATTTCAACTATAAAAACTAAGTTCCTTCGTTCGCTAACGGTTCAAAGTTGTTGCAGTTTTTTGTGTGTAATTTGTTCCATATTTATATTTTTGATGACCGTGATAGCAACATATTCCCGAATAATATCGTTCATATAACGTGTGCAAGATCATTATACTTCACCATATAGCTTCCCCCAGTCGCTCGCATTGCGGCACTTTTTGAGTGAAGTTTGTGAGGTATATAGTTACGATGGTAATTCGGAAAGTAACCTCCTTTCTATCGGTGCGCTAGTAGTCGTGCACAGAGCGCCGCCATTTCCACATCTGCGTTTTCCCCGATTCAGGAAACATCCAGCTGTGACAGTACGAACCTCGTTCTTTTGCGCATAGTCTTGTTATAACCTTAAAACATTAGCACTGCAATCGAAAATCCCGCGAAATGCCTGCTGAAATAAGATTTCTTTTGGCGCAAAACATTTCAGCAGCAGACATTCATTGTCAATTGTGTACCGTATACGGTCCGAACGTTATGAGTGAAGGTATTGTGCTGCAATGGGTCCGATTTTTTAAAAGTGGTAGAACAAACATTCATAATGAAGAGAGGAGTGGTAGATCTTCTGTTGTGAGTAATGATCTTGTCAAGAAAGTTTACGAAAAAGTTCGTGAAAATCGAAAATTCACAATCTCAGAACTTTGTGAACAATTCCCGCAAATTTCTCATACGGTTTTGTACGAGGTTGTCACTTATAAATTAGGCTACCGGGAATTCTATGCTAGGTGGGTACCGAAATTGTTTACAGAGGTCTACAAAACCAAACGAATGGGCTCTGCCTTAAACTTCCTTTCACGCTACGACGCCGAAGGATAAGATTTTTTGAAGAGGACTGTGACTAGTGACGAAACGTGGGTGGCGTACGTAAACGACGAAACGAAACTACAGTCGATGGCCTGGGGCCATTACAATTCTCCATGCAAGCTGAAGAAAGCCCGCCAAACGTTTTCAACGAGGAAAGTTATGACTACAGTTTTTTGGGATGCGGAGGGAGTTTTGCTCGTTGCTTTTATGGAACGTGGCACCACAATCACTTCAGATGTCTATTGTGAAACTTTGAAGAAACTTAAGTGAGCCATTCAAAACAAATGTTGCGGTAAGCTGTGATTCGGTGTTGTGTTTTTGCATTACAACACTCGTCCTGACAGTGCACGTAAGACTCAAGAGCTTCTTAAGCAATTCAAATAGGACGTTTTCGATTATCCCCCTTACAGCCCCGACTTGGCGCATAGTGCTTTTCATCTGTTCACTCACTTGAAGAAGTGGCTCGCATCGTAGCACCTCGATGACGACGACGAACCACAGGCGGCTAAATTTTATGAAGAAGAATTTGTAAATTAGTGAAACGTTATGATAAGTGCTTAAATTTAAATGGTGACTATGCTGAAAAAAGTAAAAAGCTGTAGTTTTAAAATGTATATACAAAATATTTTTTACTATTCAAGTTTTTTATTTATAGCCAAACGGAGGTTATTTTATGAATTACGCTCATTTTTTACAGCTCTAAGAGCAACACACGTTAAGCAATATAATCTATCTAAGGTGTGTAACAATTTTCAGTCCAAAAGGACAATTCCTTTATGAGTCCCAGTGATTACCCTAGAGCCAAAATTTATATAGCGATGCATTATTGTTACTAAAATGCGAGACAGTACATGCGTGAGATTGGAGTATTGTTTTTCTGGCGGCAAGTTTAGGATAGTATATGGTTAGGTTGAAATGCAACCTGGACCCGGATGGAAACGGAAAATTTTTGTTACAGCGCAAGGCACGAGGAAATACACTGAATTTTATTTTATAACAATTCTATTTAGTTAAGCAATTGCTAAGAAATTAATTGTCATAACACTTAAAGAAAAGTATTATTTCGTTTAAATTGGCCTATTAATTCTCAGTTTTTTTAAAATGAAATTATTACATGGTTTGAATGAAAGAAGTTCCAAATTGATCGTGATCTAATTAGCCTAAACCACAACTAAATATTAGGAGGCTTAGCGTAAGTTGTTAACCATTATTTCTAGCATCCTTGGTTTCCACTGGGGTCATTATTTCAGCCGATATAAGCTGTGTCAGCCGTTAAAACATCAGTCTTCATGACACGTAATAAGAAAGAAAGGTGCAAGAACCTGTGAAGATTTGTGATCAAGTTTATATTGCGATGAATGATGACACTGACATGCGATACAGGGAATGTATTAATTCGCGTGTGTTTGAAGCTTTGCTTTTCTAGCGGCAATATTAGCGGATTTAGGGCTAGGCTGAAATGCATACTGGACCAAGTTGACAACTCAAGCTTTTTTTTGTTTTTATAGCGCAATGGACGATAAATAACAATGAGCTTTATTTTATAACAATTATATTTAGTTAAGCAACTGCAGAGAAATAAATTACCATAACACTCCGATAAATCCTTCATTTTTGACGGGCTTTGGGGCTAGTTACTAATAATAACTAAACTCCTTGCTGCCTCATGCTATAACAAGAACATTCTGGTCCAGGCAGCATTTCAACCTAGCCACTACCTCCGCTGATATAGCCAAGTACTAAGTCAAACGATACGGCACACACCTTAACACATTAAACGCATCGGAACTAATTTCGAATAGTAGCAACATATTCTATTTCAGGAATTCCTTATTAGCTTAGCATAAGTTATCACAATTAATTTTATTTTATACCTTCAGTATGACTTTGCAGCTGGACAAAAGAAGCGCACGCTAACAAAATCATTGTATCGCGATCTAAACTTGACCTGCAATATAAACGTTACCTGTGTTTAGAATTGTAATGAATTCTGGACTTTCCGTTGTACAGCGTAAGTTACAAGCATTTTAGTATACATTTTTAAATTACGTTACTTTAATAATAATTTCATGATGCTGATGCCATAGTTCATGTGACTGGATGTAGTTCAACATGTATGCTCTTATGCTTTTTAGGTCATTTCTTTGGTCATAAACTGTAATTATACTGGTAATTGATGAAGTCTCTTACTTTTTCTACAAGTTCTGATACAATTTTTGTATTTACACTACTTTTTTGCTATCATTTCAGCTACAATTCACGACTTTTTTTGTTGCTTTGGTTAATATTTAATCTAAAGCCTTCATCACACATACTACACACACACACACACACACACATATATATATATATATTTGCATCTCATCGCAATTTCTCGACTTCATCACTCTCACCTACTAACCGGAGATTAATGAGAGAAAATCTAAGCATGTTAATTGTTTATTTGTGATCTTTTATATAATTTTAACTCTTTCTTTCACTATATAATTTAAATAGTAGTTGGGATAGAATAATTTCATGCGTAACAACTTTAAAATCAGTTTTCTACTAACTGCAGTCATATAAATTAATTTCATTTGGGTCTGAGAGAGATTTACGTTGATTAATTGTAACTCTGTATAATTATTTTATGAATATGTGGTGTTTCAATGGATGAGAATGGTTTAAATGTACAGACTACTCGCTGTAATTAGTTTAAAACCATTAAGATTCATGGGATATTAGTTAGAAGTCTGTATTTAACAATATTGTGTTAATCATAATATTTGAATGAGTTTTTGATTGTTTGGAAATGTTTACCGTAGTAAAAATGTTTTTGAAGCTTGTAAATATCTTTTACTTTTATTGAAGAGTGTTTTGTCATGAAGTAATTGATTTTGTACAATTTCTAATTTCAGCATTCCAGAAGCGTCGATCCGTGCCTTATATTTTACTGGAAATCACTGCAATGCATGTTTCCGTATATCGTTAATGGGCAAGCTAGCTAGTAACTGTGCTATGAAGGAATTCTACGTCATTTGTTATAGCAATGTACTTTTAATGTTCAGAAACAAGGCTGATTTTACTTTATGCATATTTTTTTGAAACGTTGTGTACGAAATAAAAATACAGTAAAAATGTATTGTTGTTGAAGGATCATGTTTCCGCAGTTGCTTAATTAATTAACAGTTGAAAGATAACGCCATTGCAACTGTTTAACTGATTTATTGTTGCGTCGTACGCGTTTCACCTCTCATCGAGGCATCATCAGTGACGAATCTTAGTTACAGTTTTTATATACACGTTTTATATACATGTTTATCTTATTAAATTGTGAACAGGAGATATTTTTTATAGCTGAATTTTACTTACATACTATTTACATACGATATTAACAAATGTAAATGTATAGCTGAATTTTACTTACATACTATTTACATACGATAGTAACAAATGTAAATAGTAAGTAAAATTCAGCTATAAAAATATTTCATGTTTACAATTTAATAAGATAAAGAAAGTATATAAAACTGTATATAAAAACTGTAACTCAGATTCGTCGCTGATGATGCTTCGATGAGAGGTGAAACGCGTACGACGCAACAATAAATAAATTAAACAGTTGCATTGGCGTTATCTTTCAACTTGTAATACAGTAAAAAGTTTATGGACCCTCTTGTTATCTCAGAGGCAACCTGCCATCGAGAAGTTCAAGAAAATTACTAATATACTTTATCGAAAGTCTAAATTACTCTGCGACCGGACGAAATTACCTGCAAATCATCGTAAACCAGTTAAATGTTCTAAATTCTGAGTTAATTCACACTTGGCTCATTTCAATTTTAGCTGGTACTTGTCTCTCGTAACTCTCCACCATTCTTCCTGACTGATTCCCATAATAGAATAGTATACGTTATTTTGGAAGTGTTTTAACATTTCGCCATCTCGACCTGAAAGTAGCACTAGGCCAACGTTAGGATTGAATGCACGCACCTGATGACGACGACGGGCAGGAAGATGTTGCTGAGGATGAGCGAGGCGTATATGGTGGCCAGGGAGGCGGTGCCCAGCCCCTCCTCAGCGTTCACCGAGCTCTGCAGGTTGCTGGCGCCTTGGAAGGCGGTGAAGTGCAGCATGAAGGCCAGACTGATCACCACCACGTTGCGGGAGATCCGCCTCCGCTTGGAGACCAGCTTACTGTTATCCAACTTCTCTCTGAGCCTGCTATCATCCGATTTCTCTTGGGCAGTCATCATCAGTTGGAGCGATTCCACGGTATCTGTACTGGCACTCCTAAAAAAGGGGAGAAATATTACCAAATTAAACGAGTCTTCTTCCTCTTCGTAGCGGTTGACCGTTGTGAATCAAGTTCAGGGTTATACTAAGCGGAGGGTTGCCACGTTGACGATATAAACTCAAAGGAATGATGGGAAGGACAAATGTATCTATTTGAGATAAAGAACCCAGACCCGAAAACGGGTTGTACGTTGTAAGCCATTAATTGTTTCGGTTTGCAATAACCAAATGTTTGAAGACGTACAGTTGTTGTAGGGGTTCCCGAAATGATGGTCTCTGAATCCTCCTACCTATCCTCACCCTGATGGTAACAAAATAGGTTGATTCTGGAGCAGCCAGTGGATTTTCACCGCAAAGGTGTGGAAAAGAAAGAATTGCAGTGAAAACTTCACGGGAGTCCAGCCGGATAGTGTCGTAAAATGACGACGTTCCGACAACCTGCTTGGTTGTCTTCTATCTGATGAAGACAACCGAGCAGGTTGTCGAAACGTCGTCATTTTATGATACTATCCGGCTGCACACCCGTGAAGATTTCACTGCATCAATACGCCGAGAAAGTCTCCATTCTCATATAAGAAGGAATTGGTTTGGAAAAGACTCCACCATCGCAATTTATCGTTACACGGAGGGCTTAGACACTACAAAGTAAGATTATAGCTGCTATTTTTATTATGGCGGATTGTTATTGCTGTCAACTTCAGCTGCCGTCTTTAGTGTTATCATTATCAGGTGACTATGGTGACAGTGTTACTACTTCTCTGTATAAGTGAGAGGCGACGCTTTTGTGACAACTATTGGAATCAACGGGTAAGGAAAAGACCCCTTACAAGAACGTCTTATACTGAGAGACAATAACAGTACTGGATCATCCGACGACACCACTTAGATTCCCGATGTAGCAGTATACTGGAAACGGTTACCACTACTGCATGCGACATGGTGTAATCGCTCGGGAGTCTTTTAATAGCACAGTAAACGCCCTCTACGCTGTGATGTAGCTGGCCGGCCGAATAACTTATTTTATAATAAATATTTTTTTTCACTTAGGTCTCGTAGACGTCATTGTCATCAGAAACATGAGAGATACGGGGAAAAGGAACAGGACGCAGTTAGGCAATGGTCGATTGAAGGAATAATCATGGTATTCGCTTGGAGTATATTCGGGATAGCTTGGAAACCGAAATTAGGTTTGTCGGAAAGGGGGGGAGGGAGGGATTTGAACCAGCACCCAATCACTAGACCTGAAGTTAGACGGAGATACGGTTGACGCTTCTTCTGCTTACTGGACATTGCTAAAGTAGTACATTTATAGGAAAATACGGAAAAGTTAGTCTGAAACAAATTGTTACACGTCTGTTGAAGCAATATAACAGTTGTACCAGTTGGGAAGGCAGCATATTGTATTTATTTTAAGCAAGTCGTACATATTACCAGCACATACATTTACAGGATATATAATCAATCTATATAACACTGTTGGGTTGAAAGGAGATCCTGAGGCAACCCGACATGGAACAGGTGAACGGGAGATGATAAAGATTTATCAACACATCAGCTGCCTGATTCTAACTTAACGCCTCGTCGACGTCATTACAGGCTGGAAAGGACTAGGGATCAAAAAACGGGAAGAATTTCTGTCATGGCCTTTTTAAGGAACCATTCAGATGTTTTGCGAAACCATGAATATCCCAAATCTGGATAGCCGGAAGGGGATTCGAACCCAAAACGCTAAACCGCCTTTCTGACACGACCAGTACATCTGATTATTACCTCCCACAGAATACTTAAGTGGATTCAAAATGTATAATTGTTTTAGTTAAAATCCATACATCTTGTTTGTATAATATTTTTCTTAGGTGTTAAACTATACAATATTATTTCAAGTGTTTGCTGGCAGAAATGTCACTATAAAGCATAGTGGCTGTATAAGTATGGGAGTGAATATATTTAAATTATTTGGTGAGTTAAAGATTGATTTCACTTTTAAATGTGGGGGTAAAGTACTTTTTAGTATATTATTTAAATGAATGGGTGAAATATATGATCTCAGTTTGGAAAGTGGTAGGCCCATGTTTAATACGGTTAGTTGCGGATAATTTGAAAGATAATGTTATTTGTAGTAACGGTAACATGTTTAATATTTATGAAGACTAAATACAGTTTATAATTTTTAAATCTTTCATTTCAAACTCCAATTTGACTAAAATAATTAATGTTGATGAATTTTAAATTATTAATGGAAATGATTGAGTTAATAAATAAATTTTCAGATAATGGCCAGGATAAATTATCAGTGGAGAGCTACGTAGCTAACAATATGCCAGAACTGAATGCATTCAAACGGAAGAGAACACTTGTTCGTAGTTGTAATGATTTTATTCATCTACATTAGTTCCCTAAGTTGAGACCACATTTACAGCAGTTTTTCAAAATGGCTGCTTCAATAGAGGTATATCAATATCGCACTAATTGCTGTCGAACCAGATGGAAAAACCTGGCGTCGTTGCAACGACAATACAGACGGCTAATGTACTTTCCAGCAGAATCTCTTTAGTCTCTACAGTTGTTTCGTACGCAAAACTTTTCAACTGACCCCACCAGGAAAAAGTAAATGAGGTGAGATCAGATGAACGGCCTGGCCACTAAACTGTTCCTCGTATTTATATCCAATTTTCATGTAACGTCTAACTAAGATGTTCACAAGTACCATGTGAAATGTGTGCTGCGAATCCAGTATGTTGAACCCACTTGTAAACACACACTGCAGTATGAAGACTGATATAGTACATGATGACGCCTGCTACTACACATTACGTTATCTTCATTACTAGAGATTGAATCCCACGGCCCCTGCTTTATATTAGTGAACCTACCTTCACAAATCCTCATGATGCATGTATACCTGTTGTTTTTGTTGCCTGCTCTTATATAATCTCGCCAGAAACCTTGGAAATCGGCTTTGGCTAGTAAATAGCAACTGCGGCGTTCCCAAATCGGGGTTGCTTATCTCATACTGAAAAATGTCTCTACCTCCATCACCCATGAAAGTTTTTATTTCAATCACACTGAGAAACACTTAATCAGATTCTACAAGTGTGCAGCTGACCTGGATTAAAGCTCACATTGGCCTAATTTGAAACAAATTAGTGGATAAATTATTCAAAATGCTTTCTTTAATCACAACGACAGATATGATAACTACTTTTAAAACCAATGCAAACAACAAATGGGGAATGATACAGGAAAAAATCGATAGAAACTAAGGGTCGATAGTACGAACTTCTGCACCCAACGTTACCAATTAAACAATGGCATCAAAGAGGGTTTGTCCCAAGAAAAACAAAGATTATTATTCAATTATGGCAGCTTTCCCAAATATCTTTGTATTTAGTATCATCCCTCTTGTGTGGATGAGATGAAATTAGAGAGGAAGATGCAAACCACAAGCTATTATCTTGTGAAACGCTTTGACAACTGTCTTTCATTCTGTTGTAAGATCGACCAACAAATGTACCGAACTTATTATCAACAGACTATCAACGGATTAACACACTCGTAGTAAAATCTCTACTAGCAAGATTAATAATGATGACAGAACATTATTCGTGTTAATTTGATTTCTTTTTCACATTTAACTTTTAGAAACTCTGAAATAATAATGTTAACCTTGTCATGGCTGTATACTTAATTATAGATTTTTTTAAAGTTTGGCCACCTCACTGTGAAGCGTAAAATTAATGTTTTACAAGGAAAGTGAAGACTTTTTGTTCAGATGTCTATATATATGTCCATTACGATGGCTCGAAATTAATCGAGTTATATATTAAATTGCAATGGAAAGATTTGTCTCAAACCATGCCGCGGTTTCTATTGCCGGGAGACAATTGAGAGCAAGGAATCAGAAGGAATTATTGAATGGATTTCTGAAGCAATTATCCCGGGATTCGCATGGAGAATCGAAATATAGATGGATGGAAGGAGATTCGAATAAAGGCCAGAGAGTTACGTTATAATTTACGGCTTGAGGTATATAGATGTCCTATTAGACATAAATACGATGCATGTGAAGAAAACATGTTTCAAGTGGAATGTTACATTTCAACATACTATCCGTATTGAAATAAAATGTCAGATACCATATAGAGAGTTTAAAAATGAACAAGATATTTGGTAATTAATTTTTTTAGTTCCTGTATTTCGTAAAAAAATAGTTTTCATGCAAGGATGCACTTTAAGTTCGAAAAATATGTAGAAGGCTCTATTTCACTCGACATAATTGCATAATGTAGTCTTAGAATTTCGTTTAAAAATCTGATGGAAAGCTGTGTTATCTTCTCGCTATGACGTCTCACTTACTGGGTGAGGCGTGTCCCATTTAGGAAATGTTCAGCGTAATTCCAGTCGATATTTTACTACCTGTCATATTTAGGAGGGAGGGTTAAAGAAGTAAGTTTCATCAGTTATTTGTCAACTTAGTCAGCTGCGTTAGTTACTTCACGGATCAAGTATCGCAGCACCTTAATTGAAAGTATGATCTGGTGAGATACGAGACAAGTTGAAGTATACACTTTTATAGATCTCTATAGATCTGTATATTGATTCCACCAACACGCGAAAACTACTGAATAGGTTCTTATGGCGGTTTCTTAGCGTGATCTCTAATTTAAAATCTGAGGAAGCAATACATTATCTTCCGCCAGGGTAGGAAATTAGAATTTGTTCTGAAAATGAAAGTTTTGACCTGTACTCTTGTATAACTTGAAAACTAATGATCCTATTGTGATGTCACACATTACAGTCGTGTACAGATACAGTAAGTCGCACCACGTAAGTTTGCTAACGGATTTGTGAGGCTGCAGCTAGATGCAGACAGGTAGCTGTCGCCCAAAGGAATGTGGCTACCCCTCCTGCTGGAAGAGCTTTCCAGCCCGTATCTCCAGGGAGCAGGTTTGACGCCAGACTGCGTCCACATTTACCGGTCCTAGCTGCTTGAGGGGCCATCTTACGTCTGTGCAGTGTCGATCGTGCGGCCAACAAGAAGCGCCACCATGGACCTGGCTGCAGCTGCCATCGCAAGAAGCCCGCACCTGCCGTCGCAGGAGCAACAATACTGTATTTTGTGTGTTGAGTGCGTTCACCTACCGCGCTCACAAGCCCAGTAAACGACCCTGATGAACAAGTCAATTCATGCTATCCAAATCACATCTCTTAATCACGTCAAATTAATCAATACATATACGTGATCTAATAAATAGTAATTTTAAATGGTGCCTTGATGATTAATTCACATCCCTCATGCAAAACATTAATTGATGAATTTATAATAAAAAAATTATCCATCTATTTCTGATGTCGCAATTAGTGTGACACTTCACTATTAGTACTGTATTTTTCACCCCATTAAAGCTTACGGATCTGAAGTGTTTATCAACACGTCATCTCATCTGAAGACGGAATTAATATCAGATCAAAACATAACGAACAAATGTGACGCAATCCTTAACGCTATCTAATGGGCGCAGCCAGGGTGAGGCAGGATAAGACACTTGTCTTTTCCTGCGCTCCCTTCATAATGTAGTCGAACGAAAAATATTTGAAAATAAAAATTCCTACTTTTAATATTGACGAAAAGAAGATTAGTGCTTAAATGAATTAGTAATTCTGTGTTTAATTTTTTTAAGTTAAAATCATTTTAAACAAGTATTTTTATTAAATTTCCTTGTTTTTGCCCCAAACTGAAACTAAACCTGGCTACGCTCTTGCGTTGTCTTCAAGTTCTTTCTTTAACTATCAAGTTTCCGGCCTGCAAATAGATGGCCCTAGTGTAACAAAGGCTACGAGTTAGGTTGTTAAAAATTTAACAGTTCTCAGGAAAAATTTAGCATAATGGGAAATGTTTAATGCAACTTTGTTGTTACACGCAGCGTTTTTCTAAGAAAGTAACCTATTCTCTACTGAGAAACTCGTAAAAAGAGAGTAATATGGAATAAATATTATATTCCCTGTTCACTCATAATTCACACTAAATGTTTGAAAATTGATACTTACAGTTTAGTAGTCGATGAAAATACGACAGAGAACTTTTCTGGCACACATAGACGAGGTCACGCAGAAAAGCTAATGCAAAATAACTTGCCTACTAGACGACCCGTGCGAAAATTTCGCGAATAAAATGCGATGAATAGTGAGGCTGAATATAATGTCACCAAGTTCAGTCATTACTCTTCATACTACTACTTCATTTATCGATTTTGGTTAGAAATCCAGGGAGATAAATGGCTCGAAACACATAAAACGTATTTTAGAAATATTGACATTTTTGAGCTTTATGGGTCGAATTATGAAAAATTCCTTTCTTAGAATATAATGTTACCATGGCGGAAACCTTAGTCTTTAATACGATATGTCATTTATCTATATCGATTAGATATCAAGGGAAATATAAGGCTCGTGACACAAAAACGCGTTGTAGAAGAATTTATACTTTTTCCCCTTAATAGTTGAATTCCAAACACTTCTTTCTTAAAATATGATGTCAGCAAAGCTGAGACATTATTCCTCACAATCGTACTTGATTTATCGATTTCGGATAGATATCAAGGGAGATAAGTAGCTCGAGACACAAAAAACGCATTTTAGAAAAATTGACTTTTTTGCCTTTTATGGGTCGAATTACGAAAAATTTCTTTCTTAAAATATAATGTTACCACGGCGGAGACCTTATTCTTTAATATGATACCTCATTTATCTATATCGGTTAGATATCAAGGGAGATAAATCGCCCGTGACACAAAAATCGGAAATAGAAAAAATTTATACTTTTTTCCTTTAACGGTAGAATTCCAAAAACATTCTTTCTTAAAATATGATTTCACAAAGCTGATACATTACTCCTTATATTCCTACTTCATTTATCGACTTTGGTTAGATATCCAGGGAGATAAATGGCTCGAGATACAAAAAACGGATTTTAGAAATATTGAGATTTTTGCCTTTTAAGGGTCGAATTACGAAAAATTCCTTTGTTAAAATATAATGTTACCACGGCGGAGACCTTATTCTTTAATATGATACCTCATTTATCTATATCGGTTAGATATCAAGGGAGATAAATCGCCCGTGACACAAAAATCGGTAATAGAAAAATTTATACTTTTTTCCTTTAAGGGTTGAATTCCAAAAACATTCTTTCTTAAAATATGATGCCACAAAGCTGAGACATTACTCCTGATAATACTACCTCATTTATCGATTTTGGTTAGATATCCAGGGAGATAAATGGCTCGAGATACAAAAAACGCATTTTAGAAAAAGTGACATTTTTGCCCTATAAGGGTCGAATTACGAAAAATTCCTTTCTTAAAATATAATGTTACCATGGCGGAGACCTTATTCTTTAATATGATACCTCATTTATCTATATCGGTTAGATATTAAGGGAGGTAAATCGCTCGTGACACAAAAACGCATTGCAAAAATATTGATACTTTTGCCCTTTAAGGGTCGAATTCCGAAAACTTTCTGGCTAAATATATGTCGTCACTAAAGCGGAGATCTTAATCTTTAAAACGATACTTCATAAAACGGTTTCAGATAGGTATCCAGGGAGATAACTGACTCGTAACACAGAAAACAGCATTTTAGAAAAATTTACATTTTTGCCCTTTAAGGGTCGAATTTTGAAAACTTTCTTGCTTAAAATACGATTTAACCAAAGTGGAGACCATAAGCTTTAAAATGACACCTCATTCATTGATTTCGGTTAAGTATGAAGGAAGATATAGGCTTGTGACAAAAAAATACCTTATAGAAATAATATATATGATTCTCCGCGGCAACGAATTATCTTGTAAAAATTGCTAGTTCGAATGCGACCTGTGGTACAGTAGGCAGGATTTTAATGAAATGTTGTGTCCTATCATTGGCATCAATAAGTAGTCATGTACAACCGTGAAGACGAAAAACTATGAATCCTGTTGAATTGTTTACAATACAGATGTTTCTTTCTTTATGAATACAATAAAGTAAGTCTATAGGATTTTGCTACCAGACTGTATATACTCGCATGAAAGACCGTCTGGTAAATTAAGTGTTCTGAGTTACGATAAGCGAACGTAGATGTGCACTCTTTGTGAGATAGCGAGAGTGCATTGAGGTCAGCAGAGATAAAGAGGAAGAATGATTTTTAAAACATTCTCTGCTTTTCACAGATCAACGAAAAGAAAGAGAAATTTTATAAGAAGAAGTCTTTTCCTCGAATGTAAGAAATTCCTAATTTAGTAGTATTTTGGCGATCGTTAATTTGAAGTTTACTTTCCGTTTTACTACAGTAAGCTTCTTTTTCTCTTAAAGCAGTTTTAGCGTAATTTTGTATAATGTAACAAAACAATTTTTTTATGGACAACCGGAAACTGTCTTTAACACAGCTAAATATTTGTGTTGTTCATATGACACTCGCGATGTTTTATGGTTTGCTTCCACGTAAAATTGAAAGCGTCGGTAACCATTTTGTATTATTTAGAGGCATGGTGGATGACGCTTTGAAAGACTGTCTCTTAAGCAACTATACTTCCAGGAATCCTGCCCGATCATGCTAAAGGTATTTTTTTACTATACATGTACCAAACAACGTTTTAATCTCTTTCAGTGAAGATTAAATGAAAACTAATACACAATTACAAATAACCACAAACTGCGTCTCAAAATTATGATGTTAGCGAGTTACAGAATTGATTGCCTACGCTTGCGCAAACGCTGTCAATGATTTCTTCGTTCTCCGAGCAGAGCCGAATAGATTTGTTAGAACCTGAAACCGCAAAGTACGAAGGCTCACTGTTAAAACAGTAGATTTTAATAAGTGCTGCGATTCTATAGGGAGAAGCAATGAAACAAATACGTTTATTTGTTTGGAATTCATGTATATTAAATTCTATCTGTATAAAAGGCTAACTTTGTAACTGTGTCATCTTGTCCGTAACGCGACTTAGTTACTGGACATATTGCGGCCAGAGATGTTAAGGAAAAATTGAGGGTATAAGCGTTATTTAATAACAACTCAATCTCGTTAACTGCCAAGAAATAAATTGTCAGAACACTGTAAATGTTTGTACCGCTGGTGAATTTTAACATTTTAATTATTAGTTGCTTTTTTTTATTCATATTCAATCGATGTAGATGTTTTTATATATTCTCTGTCCAGAGATATTGCTGTTCCAGTACACTGAGAAATATGTACTTCATTCCATTATTTTTAAGTTTATGAACGTTTTTTGATAATAATTTCATGGAAATGTGCAACTGCAAGGAAAAGCCAGAACTCTGCGTTCAACAAGTTATTTTTTTTTAATGGGGTTAGTAAGTATTTATATTCGATGTAGATATTTCCCCTATATTTTATGTCACTGTTATAATAAATTCGAATATATTAACTACCAGAACTCTGCGTTCATCCAATTATTTTTGACGGGTTTGGAATCTAGTAAGTTAAAAAAGAGTGGAATCTGTTACTACGTACATGGATTTAAAAAATGTAATAGTATTTTTATTAAGATGAATAAAGTTCATTTCTTTACATCATTGCATGTAAATAGCATGAAGTAAAGTATTCGGAAGCAGTATGGAGAATAATATCCAACAACCGTTTGGTTTAATACCTTACAATAACCTGGCATGAAGTTGTCAATGAAATAATATCTAAGCAAAAATATGAGTCAAATACTCTTGTGCCATACAACTAAATGGAGTAATGAGAAGATCAAGATACTTTCTCAAGAATGAGATAAGTTTTCTGGGAATGAGTGTTAAGAAAACTAGTCTTAACAAAACGAACAAAGAGACTATGAAAATACAAATGTTTAAACACTACGGATTTGAGAGTAGAGACGACTGCGCATTACGTAGTAACAAATGAATGAATGTTAATGACTTAAAATTTCTTTTTGTTGCCGACTTATCAACAATTGAGAAACAGAAAAATTATGGGGAAACAGAAGCAAAACTATCGTACATGTAAGTCTAAATCTATAATCACCACAAAATAGTTTTAAATAATTTGTTGTAATGTTTTTCATCATATTAATTCTATTTAAATCAGCACTTATATTTGCTAGACTGTTGTAATGCAAAATAACTACACAATTATTTAGTTAAATCTTCAGAAAATGTTGACCTTCTCGATAATTCTGTTCAAGGCGACAACCTGATTTACTTTCCGTTGCAGTTTTTGAGACAATATTTCTTTCCATACTACTACTCACTCGCTGAGATACAGTAGAGTCTAACTTAGTATTACCTCATTAAAGCATTTTTTGAACTTCCCACAGTGGGGAAATTATGATTTATGCAAGCTGCATCATGTTTAATAAAAAGTAGAAGTCATTTTCATCCGTAAATAGTTACGTGGAAGCAAGAAATGAAGTTGCCCATCTACTTTGGCATACTACAATTGCCTATGGGGCCAGTGAATCCGCAATCAGGTACTAAATAATAACTTCATTACTGGACAGGTTACACAAAACATCACAATAAACACCGAAACCAGTGAGGCACAATAAAAAAATGCAGGTTCAATAAGGAAAGAACCCAGCAAATACTAGTAACAGTCAAACAAGGTTGCAGTTAAAATGCTGAATTTTGAAATTGAATACCAGTCTAGAGAAGTGAAGAAAGTGCTATCTGGACTGAAATGTGATGGCTACCACACACAATATTCCCACTGACGATACCCCACAGCAAAGGTCGAAACGCGTCCGGAAAAATTAATTAATTAAAATTAATTAAACGCCTGGTATTCGTAACGGCAAGATCGCCTATACATAATCGACCTGAAGATGGCTACTGAGCTAGTTACCGAAAGCTAGTCGCTTTGTAATAAAATCCGGCTGCAAACCCGAGAAGATTTGTTATCATTTATTCGCCGGGAAAGCCTGCATTCACATATAATTAAATTGCTGTCAAAATATAGTGTTAAATTTAAAACATTTAATTAATAAGAGTTCGTGGCTTCTTACAATCTCTACAATTATCATAATTTGACAGTGAAATAATTACCGTGTCGTAAATTGTTTAGTATTTTCATTTCAGTGGCTCGGTCTTAAATTTACGATCGGTGAAGGTTTCCCTGTTAGTTTGGTTTCTCGATGGAACTGTCAACGCAACCTTGGAAAAGTATACCACTGAATTTCTTATTTTCATCAGTATTTTGCCAACGGTGCCAATAGCTAATTTCATACAGCTTTACGCCATGTAGTGTTTGGCAAGCATTTAATTGGTGATCAGAAGTTTACTGATATGGCACTACTCCACCTGGATCGTAAACAGCGACACAGCAGTCGCTAGCAGCTCGTATGCCGCCGACATATCCAACGTGAACGTATAGCGACGCGGCCGAGTATGTCACTAATCTTTACTATCTCGTCGTGAAATATGTCGGCCGCAGGCCTCGTTGATCAGCGGCTGATAGACTATCAATATTTACATTGCAAAACAGCGTGTCACGCGAGCACAGTGGCGCTCTATCTCTAGCGGGAGCGCGATAAGCCGCGGCTTGGCACCTGCGATACCAGATTAAACAGATGTAGCGCTGGCCTACGTGATTCCTCGCAAAGCAAGAGACTCGCCCAAGGATACCACGAGAGAGGCGCAGCCTGAGAATTGATGCAAATGCGCGGTTCTGCCAGAAACTTGGAGATATCGATGCAGTGTTTTACGGAACTTCTTCTCGTAAATAATAATAAAAAAAAAACCGAGAAAACAGTAGCAGGGAGAAAGCTTCCTTCAAACTTGAGACATAAAAACCATTTTAAGAATACGCATAAGAAACAAGCACCGTGAACGCATCCAGAAAAACACTCGTAACCTTACACAAAAAGTTGCAAAATCTTTTTCATTTCGTTTCCTGTCAGGTACATTACGCTTATGGATTCTATGATTCGTAGCTCAATGGTAAAGGTGGATTTGGTACTGGTGGCGGGGTAACAGTGAAGGAGTTCTTTTACGTCTGAATGTCAACAACTTGCGTTCGCTGCTCAGTGGTTAAATTCTGATGTTTTAAATTACTGTGTCAACGGCATCTCTCCATAATAAAAACGGCTATTTAGTATTATGTCTAACAGCTGTTGATGCAACCTGAAAAAAGGTTAAAATTGATCATAGTACTTACAAAACTGTCAAGATATGTATATTCCATCTCGATGTTTGGACGTAATAGGGGAAGGAATGGCATGAAGAAAAGTAACCGGGGAAATGTGTAGTATATTTTTTTTCTGTGGATGAGAGATGATAGGAGAGACAGTGTGATATTAGATGCTTTCCCTAGCCTACTATTTTGAAATTGTTATTTGCTTTTGTTTCGTTACATTCATGTCATCCCTCTGACTCTTAGACAGTTTATAAATTAGTCTTGTATCGCGTTTTCTCAGAACTGATTTCTATTGTGTAATTAACATTATCATTTGTTTCTGCCTTAAAGACATTGTGGACACGTTCTTCTAGTTTTAACGCCAGAATTGCACCATACGTCGTTAAATCAAATGGCTAACCTAGTTATTAATCAGAATTAAATTAATAAAATCCACGATTAGACGAACTTCTTCGTTTCAGTTATCACTCCCAACATCTGAAGAATGTTTAAGTGAAATGGAGAGTTATACAGCAAAATTAAATAGCATATTAATGCTAGGTATGTCAAGCATTAGAAAAACTTATCTTACGACGTTGTGGAGAAATGTAGTGAGAGAAAATGTAAAATGCTTAATTGAATATCGACTCAATAAGAAACAAATTACACAGGAATTAGAATGCTATATAGGCAAATTAGTTGAAGAGTTTAGTATATTACAATGACAAGAAAAGATTATACCAATGGAAACGACCAAGGTCACGGATTAATATCAGTTACTTCAGACTGTACGGCAAATCTTAGAGTGGATATTGATTTAAGCTGATACCTCAGGAGATGCTTGAATACAAAGAACAATGCGGAAGGAAAAAAGTGAATGTACTATTATAACTCCTAATTATGAAAAAGATTACAGAAACCGTAAATTCAGTACTGAGAAATATTGTATGGTTAATCCAATGACTAAAAAATATTTTCTGATAGTTAAATGTCGTAAAGAAACACACAGCATAAGAAAAATATAGTTTCTTAAGATAAAGAACACATACAGTACTATAAAAAATTAATGCTTTGATGAGTATAAGGAAAAATGAAAAGAACGAATAACTGGAGAAACGCTACAACATCCTAGAAGGTAATGGCATTTTCGTGGGGTGAAAATGAAGAATTTTTTTTCTTTTTTTAAAAAAGGTGCTTTTCATAAGATAAAAAGTAATAACTGAAGGATGGCATGACATTTCTTAAAAAGTATCATTTTAACACTTTCTAATAACGTTCAAATTGAGGAGGATGTTTAGAGTTTTAAAGTAGTCATTCCTAAAATTATCAGGCGGAAGAAATATTTCATTACGAAGCAAAAATGGAAAGCATGTAGAAAAACATTGGTCAGACCATTGATTGAATATAATGGTGCAGTACGAGACCCACATCTTGGGTGCCAATTACCAATTAGATTCGTAGAATCGAAATTACTGCAGATCACAATTAGTAGCTGATATGACAAAGGAGTACGGTTTGGAGCCAGTGGAAGACAAGAGGTGGGTAAATTCAGTGTTTATTGGGGACTAGGCTTCGATCAACTTTGTTAGAAAAATGAGGTGCAACGTGTGGAAGAGAAATGATGACCATGATCATAAGCTGCCACTTTCTTGCAGGCGTAAGGCATTTGGGAAATTTTATATCATAGGTAAGATCGTTAGGAATTGGAATAAATTACCTACAGGAGGTGCTAAACAATTTACGAGGGACACTGAAGGAAATTAAAGAAAGTTCTAGTAGCGTAGCAGACGGGCAGCTGCAGGGTCGCAGGGACACGATTCAGCAAAAAGGGGAAAGATTGGGGACAAGAAATGTGAAGAAATTCGGCCATGGCCTTTTAAAAGAAACATCGCGCCATCCGGCTGGATTTTTTTCGGGAAACCATGAAAACCGAAATCGGGATTTGACACCACGCCCTCCCGAATGCAAGTTAAGAGCGATATCACTCATCCATCTGGCACGGTGAAATAGTATATTAATATTTGTTTAGTATTAAAATGTATGTCTAATTTTGTTCTCTATCGAAAAAGAAACCCGGAGAAAGGTACTTGCAGTTTATGGATACAGCTTGTTCATACATACCGAAGTAAATGTTACCGTGGTTACTCTTCACTCAGTTGATACCAAATTTGTGAATCTATCTCATCTTGAGCAGTTTCCAACCACTGGTAGGGTATGCTGTTGTATTCTTGACCATGCGTCTTTGTGAAACAACAGGCTTGCTAGGTCTGTCGTGGTTTGACGGGGAAAACTGATGTGTTGGCAGCTAACTGCGGAACTTGTAAATATGTTCTATGTGTGCTGGCACTATTTTTTGTTAATGTAATGTATAGTTTCCGAGGCAGCGATTCGGGACCGACCCGGCATTCGCTTTGGTAGTTGCGGAAAACAGCCTAACGACCGCATTAAGGACGGATGGTAAGCAGGGATGAAGACTACTTCCGGCCTAGCAGTACCTCCCCGATCCAGTATGTGGCTCCTTAACACCCTGAGCCATACTGATTACGGATTCCAAAGTACAGTTTGCTATACTTGTACGACCTGAAGCTATCTGAATCACACCGTCGCTGTATTGACAAAGGCACAAGGACGTACAGTACTTTACCTGGCTACAACAGTTGGTCTACGTGTCTGGCTACAGATTGAGCATCGAGACGGTATCGTGGCACTTCACCTTGTCACCAGTAGACCACGCCCCAAATTTCGCTCGCTGATTACGGCGTCGGCAAAAACCGGGCAATATCTCCGGCGATACGACACTATTTCTTGATAGCGGAGTCAAACATGTCACCTTTCGACGTAGAATCTTTCTCCCTGCTATTCTTGCTTTGATAAACGGTTGTTGCTGATGAATTAAATCAATTAGACGGCCTACTTGTATTTATAAAGAAAGGTTCATAGCTATACTTATACATACTTATAATACACAAGTTAACATTACTATAAGTGATAAAAAGAAGTCTCCACTAGATTTTCACGTCGATGACATGTAGGCCACATGTAAAAAAGAAGGTGCCTGTACACTTTACGTGACTCGTATCGAGTAATAGAATTCAAATATGTTTTTCCATTTTCAGAAAAAAATAAACTATCAATTTTAAAGTAAATCCAAGACTAATAAGTATGGAATTACAAAACTTTTATTTTATTTTCCTCGTCAGTTCACGAAATTAAGGGACGGATATCCTATGATGAGGTGAATTAAAGCCAGGGCGCCTAGTTATTAACTTGTACAAGCATTTGTATCCAAAAAAGTTCTGGTCGTATATCAAGTAATAAGAGGCTCTCGTAAGGTTATGCCGTCGCTGATTAAGAAAATGGTGAATTATCAGAAACAAGCGTAGAGAAAGCAGAAATTTTGAATGATATATTTAAAAAGGCTTTCACGATAGAAAACTCGAGGAGATACGATATTTAACAATCGTACCGACAAAATTATGAATGATCTCGTTCTTGATGTCGAGGGAATAACTAAACTGCTTATGAATGTAAAAACCAATAAGGCTCCCGGACCAGACGGTATTCCTACAAGATTCTACTCAAGGTACGCAAAGGAAATTGCACCGTATTTGATGAAATTATACCGTCTCCTGGATCAAGGAAAAATACCAGCCGAATGGAAGACCGCTATCGTAACTCCAGTGTTTAAAAATGGGAATGTTAATGATCCTCAGAATTATAGGCCGATCTCGTTAACTTCAATATTTTGCAGGATTTTAGAACATATCATCTATTCAAATGTCATGCGGTTCTTGGATGAAGGTGAGCTTTTAAATCCAAATCAACATGGATTCAGAAAAGGCCGATGCTGCGAAACACAACTTGCACTTCTAATTCACGACTTGTGCCGAATTATAGATGAGCAATCCCAGGTTGATTTGGTTCTATTAGACTTTAAAAAAGCTTTCGACACTGTGCCTCACACTAGGTTACTTAGGAAACTTCGCGGTTACGGCATATCTAGACAAATATGCGACTGGGTTGCAGACTTCCTGAAGGGCAGAACACAGTGTGTAGTTCTCGACGGTGAGCGTTCATCACTTACTGAAGTGGGTCTGGGTTCCCCAGGGAAGCGTGTAGGGCCTCTGTTGTTTCTCATATACATTAATGATTATGCGACATAATAGGGGGATGAAAAGATTATTTGCCGATGATGCTATTATTTATCGTGAAATCAAAACCCAGGACGACTGCGCTTTGTTACAAGACGATATTATGAAAATAATTGCGTGGTGTAAAGATTGGCAGTTGGAGTTAAACGCTAAAAAGTGCCAAGTCATGCGTGTAAGTAAAAAGGTGACACCATTTAACTATGAATATACATTAATGGACTGTCCTTAGAACGGTAGATTCCGCTAAATACCTAGGGGTAACAATTCGTAATAATTTGTCGTGGAATGAGCATATCGAGAATGTAATGGGAAAGCAAATCGTATGCTCCGATTTCTAGGTCGTAATTTAAATCAATGCACTCAGGAAGTTAAATCGATTGTATACAAGTCACTAGTACGTCCTCACTTAGAGTATTGTTGTTCTGTATGGGGTCCCCATCAAAAGGGGTTAATGGAGGCTTAGAGAAGGTCCAAAGAAGAGCCGCCCGATTCGTGACAGGTATATATAGTTGGAGGGAAAGCGTAAGTGCGATGTTGAAGGAGTTAGGTTGGGAAGACCTGGAACACCGAAGGCGTTGCTCTCGACGGAAGCTAATTGAAAAATTCACGACTGACGTATTTCGGAATGACAGCAGCAAATATTGCTACCAGCAACATTCATATCTCGAATGACCGGTAAGATAAGAGAAATCAGGGCCAGAACCGATTCATTTCTGTACTCATTTTTCCCACGAGCGATTAGGGAATGGAATAGAAAGGATTTACCGGGCGAGTAAACTTAAAATCCGACAGGAGTAGCTTTCGATAAAGCACTCCAGCCATCCTGATCTGGGTTTTCCATGGTTTTCCCGATCACTCCAGGCGAATGCTGGGATGGTTCCTCACAAGCCCATGGGCGCCTCCTGCCATATCCCACATATCCCTTCCAAACCATCACCCTTTTCGATGTGTGCAATACACCCTCTGCCACACACATTTCTGAATCGCGGAGTAATAATAATAATAATACAAAAAGGGGAGATATAGGCAATGCTAAGGAAGTTTTGTTGGAATAGATCAGCAATTTGGAGAAGATATGTTATTAATTTTTTTAAAACTAAGCATATACTCTTGTAGCTTGGAACAGCATTTAAGTTTTTTTATTCAGGCGTGTATTATGCTTATGCACACTGTATCAGAAATATTGTTGACTAATAGAGTTGCGCCACGTGTAGGGCTGCGACGATATATCGGTCAACCGATAATATCGGTCCAAAAATATCGATATTTATATAGATTTTATGATGCAGTGAAATATCGAAAACTATAAACCCCTTCGCGCTAATAATAAAAAAAAATCCTGCAAATAAATGTATGGGTGAAAGAGACAAACTTGACTATGCTGAACTCTGATTTAGCTCGATACGTCCTTTGCTACTCTGTGGTTCTACTCCGTTTCGTGCGCGTTATTCGTTCTCCATTCATTTAAGTCACCGTTTTATTATTTAACATGTTGCGTTACGTTTGCGTTCGATAGTTTCTCTCTGGGGTGTATTACAATATTCTATAGGGGGTAAAAAACTATGACCACCTGACCAATACAATTGCTTATTTTATCAGTGTTGATAATATTCCTTTTAATGCAGTTGAAAGGTAAATGATTTAAGTTTTAATGAAGCACTTAGAACCATTATACAAAGACCCTTTTCGTGCAACCATCAAAACAAAAATTGATGAAAAATATGACAAAATTTCTATAGTTGTGAAGGAGGAGAGAAAAGAGTGAAGCAGTTTTATTGTTACGTATGAAATAACACTATCTAGAGATTGAGGTACATTTTTTGCCCGAAAATTAAATTGAAATCAATCATGATTGGTATACTAGTTGGATTAACATACGTTCAAAATTTTAATTAATCATTTACTCAAAGCAGCCTCGTCGGTACCTTCTGAACGCCTTTTCTCACAGGCAGGAACCACTGTCACTCAAACTAGGAATAGACTTCATAGGAAAAGGTTAAGCAAACTACCTTTTCAGGATCTGTTGACGCTTAATATTTGTAGTCTTAATTTTTTTCAATAAACTACCTCAAATTTATTACTTGATTTACATACTTATTTCTAAAATAATATATACAGATATCGGAAAGTATCGATATTATGCGGCATATATTATCGATATTTTTGGCATCGATATTTCCTAGCCACTTGTAAAATGAATCGAACTATAAATCGAATATCAAAAATTATGACACAATGTTTTTAAAGTAAGATATTTGGTCCTGGAAAGAATTAATAAGTTACTTTGAAACAGTAAAAGAGATAATTATTATTTGTTGAAATTAATTTAAAAAATGACTGCGAGAAGAAGAGACTTTCAAAGAGGATGAGGTGATACTGTCATGGATCATCACTATTATTCAACTTATTTACATTTTATTCAAAGATTTACTGTAAAACGTCAACAATATGCCAGCAGATTTCCTACTCACAAGTTTTTTTTGTGAACAGAAATCTTATCTCCGACCGCACTTCAAAGCCGATGTTAGTGTTCATTTTAAATTAACAGAGCAAAGCGAGAAACTTTTATAAACCAGTACAACTCAGACAATTGTTGCGTAGAATTTCAGTAACCAACTGAAAGTGGCGCCATTCCATCCGCGTACGGTGTGCGCAATTGGCTATTATTTCCTGGATGAGCCTCGCAGAAGTTGACATGTGTGCGCGCTTTTGTCCTAGCATCGCGTTCCAATGGATGGAGAGATTTTGATGAAATTTGTTAGACATGGGTCTCATAGGATGACTTAAAATATTTTTGGCGTAAATCTACCCCAAGCAAATCCATTCTGGATAAGGCAAAGAGTAGCCGCTTGAGAACATACAAAAAGTAGACCGATAGACATGAAATTTAATGAACATGCTTCAATTTAACAAGGTAAATACGTGATGTGGTTAAATCTTCTCAAATCAACCCCTGAGGAATAAAACTACTTTCAGGACTTTTGAGATCCCTCCAGAAATTCGAAAACTTTCACGTTCTAGAAATTTGAAGACACTTGCTGCACGTGTTTCCCAAAATACTCTAGGCATAAATTAAGCCCCAACCAGCTCTTTTCTGGGTTAGTCGTTTAAGTACATACAACAAATAGACCGATTGACATGAAATTTGATTGAGACGTTTCAACGTATCAGAGTAAAATTATGTCAGGGTAAAATCTTCTCCAAACAATCATCAGGATGATAACTACCACTAAGATGTCTAGGAATTTTTTTCAAATGTTCTAAAACATTTGTTACATTCCGGAAATAGCTTGGGGAAATTTGATGAAAGTTGGAACTTCTGTTTCTCACTGAGCGAGTTAAATTACCAGACTAGGCATCACCGGGTACTATGCTAATATGTAGAAACGTAATCAACGAAATAAAGAGAGAGGATTAAGAGAGTAACATTAATGTACGACTTTCAGAAACGTCGTGGTATTTATAATGGAAATAGAAGTTTAAAAATATTACTTGAATTAAACAGAGAGAGAGAGAGAGCAAGCTGCAATGTTATTAACAAACAATGAGGTATAACAGAAATTATAAAGATAATTGTAGACTAAATATTAAACAGATGAAACTTAAGTAACACATTCATATAAGAAATTAATTTCGAATAGAGGGTGCCTTGCAGTTTCAAAAACTTGAGCATCACGGAAACATTACTGATGTGTGTATCGGTGGTGGACTGATCCATGGCTAGAGCAGGCTTTTGCAAAACTGTCACAGTGACGCCGATCTAGATTTAAATAAACATAAAATATCTCAGTTAACATAATTAAAGTAACACGCAATCAAATCTCTACTGTTGAGCAATTTGTGAAAAAAATCGGATATGTCTTCTTTCATGCGGGGAATGTACAATTTCGAAGAAATTAACCATGGGTCGCTCTCGATCAGTATAATACCAGTGCAGATTTGAATCAAATCCTGAAGATGAATAACGTAATGGACTGTTCCGTAATGAGATCCACATATAACGGACCTACAGAAATTTGAGATAAGAAAAAATGAATGACATTTGAACTTCAATGTGGCACAACGTTGGGCAGACGTATTAAAACACACACACACACACACACACACACAAAATAAAATAAAATAAAAAAAAATTATCTTGGAACAGGGATCATAGGGAACAGGGATCATACAGTTTTGTCAATAAAACCTTTTTTGATATCATCTATGACACTTATGATGTATAATCTACTTTAATTTAGAACTAGAACTAAAATCGTTACCAACAGCTCTCAAGACCAGGTTGCAGTGTGTCACTGACATTGGTAGGGAGCGGCAGGGAAACACAAATAAACGTAATACGCGTAGACTGTAGATGGTTTGTCACGTTTAACGAACGCAACATTCGCGATTTGGTGAAAAACTTCGAAATGATGAATGTGACTGTAGATTAAGAAATGAAATTAACAATATGAGCCGATCACATTAATCCCAGCGTGTCCCAAAACCGTTGGAATTTATAAAGAAACACGCTTAAACTGAAATTATTAAAATTATTTTCCTGAGAATTAAAATCAACATGTTAATTTCTGTAGTGCGCTACTTCAACGTGAATACAAAGCGAGACATAACATTAGAGAAATTCATGTAATCCAATTGTCATTCCAGGCTTTATTACCCTGGCGTCCGCTAGCCATAAAACAGTAATAAAAAGAAGTATTTGATATGCCCAAGTTCTAGCCTACAAGGCAACCAATACATACAGAGATACAATGATACATATCATTATTTTTCTTTGCTATACCACTACGCTAGTTCAATTCATTAATGGTAACAGCTAACAACGGAAACGAAAGTATAAGCTTCTAAATAAATTTATTTTTCGTGTTTTATTATGTTTTACCGCTAAAATCTAGATTATGTGGTATAGCACAACATACATACTCTTTAGCTTATAAACGACGAGTAAGCATTACGATTTAATGTAAAAGCCAAAATTTTGCCTTAGAAAGAAACATATGTTTCTAAATTTTATATTTTTATACGATATGGACATTCTGATGGATAGAAATACAAAAAAAATTAATAAAACCTTTTCCTGGAAAAAGTCGCTACATTTTATAAGTTTTCTTTTAATTTTTTTATTTTTTTTAAAATGAATATCGGGCACTGTTAGTATGTTACAAAGAAGAAATCAACTGTTTCTTTGAATACGTGTCAGTTTGTCTGTCTGCAAGATGGGATCAACCAGATTTACGCAAAATCTACCAGTCCGATTTTGATGATACTTCGCGTAATGTAGTAGCCATGATCCAGGAGGAAAAATGGGGTATGTTTCATTTTAATGGAAATTAAGGAAAACAGTTCTATTTAGTGAAGACAACACAAGTTACTGTTGTCTGAATTGAAATACCAACCTGACATCTTGTATTGTATTACAATAGAATATTTATATTTTTATGTAAAAGTAATAGAACTCTACTTTTTCTGCTTTGGGTACGTTTCCTTGTATACTTCCTCATCTACATCAATATACACACCACAGTTGTGGATGCCAGAGCGGGTAGAAGCGGGATGTAAACAGGCTGAAAATCGGCCATACCATTTTAAAGGAATCTGAATTAGCCTAAATTGAGTTCTGGAAACCAAGGAAAACCGAAATTTGGATGGCCGGGTGTTGATTTGAACACATGTCCTCCTGAATGCCAGAACTGCGAGTTACAGTTCACCTCCAGGCTCCGGTATTATAAGCCGACTACATTACCATGTCTTTCATAACACCAACATCAAATGTTCATCGGCTTTGTTCGATACCAATTTTTCATACATTGTTCTCTCTATTGTAAGTTTCTTTATCGGCTGGTAAATGCTTCGGTAACAAAGCAATTGCTAAATACGAGTGGTTTCGGTGACTGTTGTTTGCGTGAATGGACGAAGAGTACTTGAAGTTATTATTACTTGATGTCAGTGTTATTAGTGATTCCGAATCAATTCTTCTCAAAGGAAATCCAAGAGTACTGATGAAATTACTGGCCTTGACACCTGATAAGCATGGACGAACAAAACAGTTGAACAGACTTTCGATCTTTCCAATCAGTTCTTTGGCCTTGTTATTCCACATGAAAAATACAACCGCTCTTGGTAGACCAAGCAGCATCTATAATTTAATCATTCTATTCTAAATATAATTTAATACTATAGACAAACTAGCCTTTCTTATAAGAAAGAATAGGAAATTGGAGTTCTTACTTTTTGAATTTGACCAACTGCGAGTACTGTGTAACAAATTATTGTGTATAGTAGTAATTGGAAAGTAACCGATTTCTCATAGCTGCAAACAGTAACCCTAAAACAGAGATGAAATTTAAATTTATGTATTTGGCAATAATAATAATCGAAACAGCAACATACGATTGTTGAAAATTGTTATTTCTCACGTGGATATTACATTCAATATAAAGCAGTCGTGGAGGAACTGAAATTTGAAATTTTGTGTTCAGTAAAATGAACCTTTGCGCGGTTTTTCTGCCCTCCTGGAAAATTACCTATTTTGCAATTGTTATTCCGGAACAACTATAGGTAATAATGTCTTTGTATAACGTTGAGGCTATTTACTGAAGGGAAGTCTTATTTCCCCAACTTTGGAACTAATCATTCAACAAATAAGTTGGGCTTTATTGATGACTGTAGTCTGGTATTGGAGTTGATATTTGTAATCTATACATTTTGAAGGGTTGTTCCAGTTATAGATCAATATAAAACATAAAATTAGTAGTGAGAATTGAGTCTTTCCGGCCTATAGTTGAGAAATATTCTTCTAAGATGTTCCGCCGGATCATTTCTTCCATGTGCGACGTTTCGAAAACAGCCTCTGTTGTCTTCATCAGGAAAAAGGTCCAAATGAGTCGAAATAGCACATTATGTGACTTGCTGTCACAATGCAAAGTTCGACCTTTTCGCCTGATGAAGTTAACAGAGGCTGTTGCTGAAACGCCGCACATTGAAGAACTAATCCATCAGGACACCGAGAAGAATTTTTGTCACAGAATTAGTTTTCAAGTGCCGGAATGGAAAGTTTGAGATTGAATTTCTCGCAACATAATTTCAAATACTTTACTTGCTGATACTAATTTATGAACTTCAAAACAGATAGAAATGTCACTTATTTTGTTTTGTGTTTTCGTCTCGGTAAAGTCGGGAAAATATTAAAAGCGAAATGTTGATAGCAGTATTGTGATTTTAACCCGGCTTTCCCGAATGCAAGTCCCGAACGTTACCCCCCCTCGACCGAACTCTGTGAAACAGTTTACTAATATTTCTTTAGCACTCAAACTGAAGCCTGATTTATACCTTTAGCGAAAAGGAAACCCACAGAAAGTGCCTTGAAGTTAATGGAATACTCCTTGTTCATACAAGCCGAAGTAATTTCTCAGAGACGTGGGCCTTTATTTTAATTACTCTATTTGCAGAACTCAATTAATCTCAGATCGGTAACACGGAATCAGAAACACATTCGACCAATCTAAGTCGCATATCTCACTCACACAGCGGCTGACGTCAAAACTTGCCTAAAGGCTTTAATCCAACCGTATTGACAATGGCAGCGCAAGGACGTACAGTACCTTACCCGGCAACAACAGTTGGTCTCCGTATCTGGCTACAGACTGAGCTGCAAGACGGGAGCGTGGCACTTCACCTTGTCGCCAGTAGACCGCGCCTCAAATTTCGCTCGCTGATTACGGCGCTGGCAAAAAACCGGGCAATATCTCTGGCGATACGATACTCTATTTATTGATAGCGGAGTTAGAAACATATCACCACTCGACGTTGAAAATTTCTCCCATGCTATGCCTACTGTCAAATAAATGGTTGCTGATGAATTAAATTAATCAGACAGCCTATCTGTAATTAAAAAGAAATGTCCATAACTATTATTTATACATACTTGCAATACGCAACATTATTACAAATGGTAAAAAAAGAAACAGAAACCCATAAAAAATATTGTCCATCCCAATCTTAAAGTAAATCTGAGACCACTACGTGCGGCAACCACTACAGGTAACTTCTAGGCTACCGAACAGAAGTTTTATTTGATTTTCTAGTTAATCAACGAAATTACAGGACGACCGCGTATGCTGAGGTGAATTAAAGGGAGAGCGCGTATATGTTTTAAAAGCACCGAGCGTGGTGGATGAACGGTTAACGTTCTGGCCTCGCATAAGGGAGAACGTCGGTTCGAATCCCCGTCCGGGCATCCAGATTTGGGTTTCCCATGGTTTTCCCAAATCATTCCAGGCGAATGCCGGGATGCTTCCTTCAAAAAGGCCATGGCCGAATTCCTTCCCGTTCATTGTCCTCAGTCCCATTCCGCCTCTAATGACCTTAGCCGTCGACGAGGCGTAAAGCAATAAGTAAAAAAAAGTTTTAAAAAGCATTAAGTTGAAAGAGTATTCATACCATATATAGGGCCTATGCAGAAAAAGGTGACCAAAGACATGCTGAGAATTTTATTGAAAAAGATAAGGGAATTCTAGATGTAAAACTATTAAAACTTTCAGTAATTAAGCAAAATCATTTGTAGCTTACATCAAAGTTTCAATTATTTGATTAAGCCGTGTTATGAATTTTCCGTATCTTGCCAGATGCGTACAGTGTCGAAAATATTGGTTCATATTGATAATGAATACAGCCACACCACTTGTAAAGTGAATCGAACTGTTAAAATTGAGCGACAGATTGGAGAGCTAAATTGCATTGAGAAGAAAATTGGAATCTGAAATCAAGCAGCAAGAAGCGATTAATAATTCCTGAAGCGAATAAGAAAACGCCAGTAACGTTTTACGGAATCCGTTGATTTAATGAATACTAAATTCTACGAAATATTCAGATGTATTTTAGAGAAAAATGCAAAGCAGTGACTGATCGTTTTCGCTATCGTAATCTTTCTTAGAAATTTCCGAAGTTTCAGAACACAACATATAAAGTACCAATGAGATTACATTTGAAGCACTGCTGCAAAATATGATATCCATATAGCGTAAGATGATTGAAAATACTTCAAAAGTGCAAGAAGGAGCTGTCACGTTTGTAAATGTATGTCCCCAGTAGAAATATTCAGCCATGCTACAACCATACACTATTTTGAAAATATTGCCAGCATGACATTGTGTACAAGCTGACCGTTCAGTGCAACCAAATGATTCGCTGGAATTGTGCAAAATGTTCCTCAGACAAATGGGGAACAATTTTGGCCAGGTGACATGGCGCACTATCGTACTGGAAAAGTCCTCCGTAGTTTGGGAACGTGAAAGCCACGAATGACTGTAATTGGTCTCCCAGTAACTGACCATAATAATTTCCAGTCAATGGTCGGTTCACTTTGTTAACTTGTTTAAAACACAGCTCATACTAAGGTGGTGCAACCACCAACTCCTTGCGCAGTTTCTTGCTGAAAATGGGGTTCATAGCCCTGAGGATTCTTAACCAATCTCGAACCCTACCATGAGCTCTTACCAAGTTGTATCGTGACTCATCTGACCATGCAATCTTTTTCCAGTCATCTATGAACCAGCAGATGTGTTCACGACCAAGGAGAGAGGTTCTGTAATCGATGTCAGAGACACCTGCGTCGGTCTTCTGCTGCCATATCCCATCAACGTCACATTTCGCTGTACTGTCCGCACAGTCACATCTGTGGTACTTCCCAAATTGAGTGTCAACACTTACACCTCGACGTATATGTCGCTGGTTTCGGTCATTAAGTAGACGTGGTTGGCCACTGCTTTGCCCATGGCTGCAGGTAATGTTGGAAATTACATATTCAGGGCACGCTCTTGACACTGTGGACCGAAGAATGTTGAATTTACGAACAATTTCTGTAATGGAATGCTCCCTGTGCCTTGCGGCAAATACCACCCCGCGTTCAAAGTCTGTTAATTCATGTCGTGCAGCCATAAATATGTCAGAAAACCTTTCACACGACTCAAGAGAGTACAAATGAAAGCTTCAACATTGCACACACATTTATACGTTTCTTCCAAAGTGGTGTCTACATCTGGATATTTTCATTTTCTTATCCCATGGCTTTAAGAACTTCAGTGTAAAGTAGCTTATATAAGTTTATGGCTAAGTCTTTTCGGTGTTGTAAGAGAGAGATTTGTATTCATTTTACCACTGAGATACCGCTTGCGCTTAATGTATTACCGTCTGGTCTTAGAGTGAATTTCGCCGCAATGGGATGATCGAGATCACATATTAATTTTCTGCTATCGGAAGCAGTACATCTTTGGACGGGGGTTACTAGCACATTTTTGGACAACCTACATTTCAGTATATCGAATAGTACCACTTAATTTGATTTTTTGTTTTACTTTGTTCGTGTGCTGTGAGAATTTCAAAATATTATTTAATTTGTTCACATAGATTTCTATTACTGGCACATATTACAGATTAGGAATTTTCTCGCGCAAAATAAATAACTGATAGAGTTTCTCCATTCGGTTTGCAGGACACTATGGTCACTAGAAGTATACTGTCTCCTTGGTTGCTAACCTCGTCTAACTCCGCTGAGTTGTATGTACTACAACAATTCCATATTTTTTCTATACAATCATACCAAAGCGGATAAGTTCAGAAGTTAATGTAACAGAAACTTGCGAAACTATCCAGTACTACTTTCATGAAACTCGGGTTTTCTAACATGATTTGTACACAGTATGAACCAGAAATAAATAAAAAATAAAATAAAAAATCTGTGGATATTAACAAATGCTACCTGGTCGGCATGTATTGATTGATGTATTTTGGAATCGCTCGGAACAGTACAACACGTCCCCAACTCATCCCAGGAGTATTTGGAAGTCTATGGTAAAATGTTGAAGCATGACCACAAAGTGCGGATGGGGAAACCATAAAGAGGTAATACCGAATTTGGCATGTGTGTTAAAAGGCTTTTAAGAGAACTTTCTCAAGATGTGCGTAGCTCCCGGGGGGGGGGGGGGGGGGGGGAGGGGAACCACGTAACGTAGATGTACAAGTCTTCTCAGAACATGGGAAACGCTATGAAGGACATGACTCTAGCTGCAGCGAACACCTGAACTATTAATGCTGAAACGAGTTTGTAATTCGTTACATATGAGCGAATGGGGTGAGAATTTTTCCTTTAGCAGCCAATAGAAATCTGGGTCCTGCAAGCGGAGCCAGCGGAGGTGGTTGCGAGGAGAGGAGGTTTTGGGCCTCGTGGTGTAGGGGCGATGAACGCATACTCTGGCTTTTGCATCCAAGTTAACATGTAACCATAACAATCAACGGAGGGAGAGAGAGAGTACACTGTGAGACAGTCAGTCGGTTAAGCACGGTCCAGACCGCTGCAGGCAAATTCGGGAAGGCAACCCACCGAGACATATGCAACCAACGGGGATATAATTCCTCTCCCAGTAGAACACACCCACAGTGGGCGCGTCAGCGGAATGTGGTAACTCCATCACGTTACATCTGTCCACAACAAACAACTCAGGCAGCTGTAAAACGCGCCCTTTTAATCTACGTGTAAAGAATCCTTTGTTCTGTTATCTCATTTTGACTGTGATGTGTCAAAGTTTATTTAAATTTGATGAATTTTGTGGTGAAAGATTTTTTAAAGACAATAGTGAACAATGTTATACTTAATAGTGTTCTTGTCAAAACATTTATTCCGACCAATCATTTAAATTGATTAGTATATTAAGATCTGTCATGCTGTTTATATTTGTTTCAACTCTAATATAATATCAATATCTGACTGAATTAAATTAATATCCGTCAAGTAACACACTACAAATGGCGCCCAGTTAAAATAAATTAATCTCACCAAAGTAGGACATTAAAAGTGGCTTCCAGCATTGTAACGAATTGGTTCCTCTACGCAGTGACATTAACCAACGCGAGTCTTAAGATGATTACGTTTCTATTACACACAGAGGGGGCTTTTGTATTCAATTGTATAGCAATGATGTAAATGTAGAATAATTAAATATAATTTACAATATCGTATAAGATATGTGCAAAATTCAACTTCTTGATTTAGAATATAAAACACATCCTAACGTCAAATAATGAAGTGTAACAGAATCACCCTCCCTACCCCTCTTTTTAACAAGGTCAGAACGTACAATCCATACAACAATGTAACTTATTTTAATTTCAGCACTGTGTTAATCTTGTGGGTGACATTATGTAATTATTCACTAACAGGGTACATGGGACAATCGTAAATACATAAGAAATAAATATAGTTGGATTCCCAGTAGTAGAAGACAGTTGATGCTTTTATTTTTCAATCCCAAAGCTCGAATACTTGCAAAGTTGGAGACGAATTTCTCTTCATCAGTTGAGAATATATTACATATAGCTAATCCCCTAAATAATAAAACAATAACTATAAAATATTAATAAATAATTTATATATACATATATAAATTGGCTACAATTGTGTTATTTTGTTTCTCCTAGTGTATATGTACTGCATCGTCGTCATTTTCTTTTACTTCCCAGTGTGGACAACAGAGGATACACATGACAGTTAATTAAAACCACCGATGCCCACGCCCCTACGCTACAAGGACAGGCTATATTGAAATTGATAACGAGACAAGGTGCTGATGATTACGAGGAATGAGCGGTAGCTTTAGATTTTAAGCTTTCAATGCGTATAATGAAGAGGAATAGCATAACCACGAAATCCGAGTTAAGTAAATAATTTCAGTGGTCAAGCTTTGATGCTTGTCAGATAACATAATATAGTTCGGTGAGAGATATTGAAACCGATTTCAGATTAAACATACAGCACTTGAAAGTTAACTTTTACCTGCATAGACTCTACACGAGATTTAATATATAGATCAGAGTTACCCTAATGTAGCCAGATGAATTATAAATGCTTCTAATGTGAATGATCGTCAGATATGAATGATTGTATTTATACCAAAATTAACTTAGAACAAATAATTTACCTACTATTAAATGGCAGTAGATTCTTCCTCCTTTGTAATACACATTCGAGTTAAAAAAAAGTCCTCTGATATACAGAAGTTTTGAAACAACGAGTGTAGATTATCCCTGATACGGTTTAGATTATCGTTAAAACTTTTTGTCCATTAATCGTCCGATTCAGTAAGCAATAAGTTATTTCTTAATCGTGACAATAATTAACCTGCCCCCTTCACAGTTGGCTGCGACACTGTGACGCCTGGTTAGATGCCGTTATTGAAGGTGGAAGAAATATTCACCATCGGGACTTGGCCAGCAGGGGAGGAGAGTTAGAGGTGTACCATTCCTAACAACCATAATGTGCACCAGAGTCTTAGGTTAAACCCCGCAGCGCGTATCGAGCGAGGGTATGCGACACTGCTGACAGTGATTTTTTCGTAGGATGTGGAAGTTAATTCTGCACTTCCTCCGTATTCTTGGGAAGAGTAGGCCTAAACGAGCTTCTTTCGTTCATCTAAAACTCTATACAATACACTGCATGTACATACATCATCATAGTCACCCAAACAGAAACAATAAACACATTAAAACTTTGCCATTACTGAGAAGATGAGGGGAAACCATCCGAGACCAACTAACCTAATGGCTAAGGATAAAAAGAAGATCATTATTAAGATGTTTAGATATCGTCTCGTTCTTAAAATAGGTGCAGAAACGGTACTCTCAATTTACACTTAAAAAAAAAAACAGGCAGCTAATCTTCTACGTAACATTTTTACTTTTTTAATCATTTTGCTGTGGACATGTCGATAAATTCCAGGTGCAAAAATGTTTCCTTTTTCCTTAATTACAGTTATCTATCCATTACAAACATTATTATTTAATATACCACAATATTTATTTATCTACACGACATGGCGTAAAGCCATAGGCAAAAATAAAGTATTACCTTGCATCTAAACCAAAAATTTTACTGTGTCGAACCTGCAGGCTTGTTACTGTTACAACGTATTTCTTTAAACAGTCCTTGATCCCTAGTAAAATTCACATAGAATTCTTAACATTAAACTACATGTGAAGTGGTTACGAAGTCCAAGTGAACACCATATTCTGTACAAAAAAATATAAAAATGAGAACCCAGATGTACCCCTAGCCACGACGGCAAAGGTGTGAGAGCTAGGAGAACCCTCCCCATTCCCCCCCCTAAGCATTCGACTCACAAGAGGAATATTACGGAAAATTAGCAGTGCTCACGGCGAGAGCAAGGAAAGCTCTCATACTTCAGGCAGGCATTCTTCCCAAGATGACAAGGAAATACTACACAACTACAGAACCGGCGACGTACTACTGGTCCGCGGAGCAGCAACTTCTGTGCTACGGGCGAGAAGTATAGTACATGGAACAGGTAAGGCTGATTAGGTATCAGCCAGTGTTGGCATTTGGCGTAGACATTGTGTCCTCGTTTAAGAATGATGTTTCAGTGTGTAAAACTAGACCTATTTCTAATTGTCTCATGAATTTCAGTTAAAGTGGTAACAACTGGCTACAATATAAAGACATAATAATTGGAGATTAGCTAAAAACATAATACATGTGAGCTACAGTAAAGAACATGAAGGGAATGATGAGAACTAAAACCAGAAAAGTAGCCATAAAATACAAAAATACGAAAGTGCAATCCTATTCCCGAAAGTTACGAAGAGATGTATGCCTGAAGATGAACTTTTCAGGCAATAATTAGTGATTGTAATTTCTATTTCTTGTTTAACTTATATAAAACGTTGTAATACTGATTCTGCTCTCCTATGGTAATATCAGCTGTCTATTTACATTAAGTTTGTCACTAATTAAATTGGTGTGAAAAAAAAAGGCTGAGAAAGATTGCTTCTCTGACATATCGGGTTAGCGTGACGTGTTCTATGGGATCCAATCAATTTTCTGACAGGAGATTAAATCAATGTTAGTTTTGAATATCCAGGCATAATATTCGTATTAAACCTCGCACCGCTGCAAAAATTCTGAAGTTCCTTGAACTATTTGCAAGCCAAAATGAAACAATATTATTTAACTGGTGTATCTTCGCTTATGGATATGCTTAATACCTACTAGTATAGCGCAATAGGAAAATAAATTCTTTCATATCTGAGACCAATCAATTACAAGGAACGTACAGTAACCTCTCAACGTTATCGACGAATGTCAAGATTTCCTGCTCGTTTCATCGATAACATACAGGTGTCATGACAAAGATCTGCCTGGACGTAGCTACCCATTATGTTGGAAAACAACATTATCCCCTAAAAACGATTCTTCACGATGTTTATAAACTTAGGCATACAACGAGCCAATGATTATCCACATTCAATACCATATTCGTGAAGTTGTCGGTCTCGATCATTGTAAGTTGTCTAGCGTGGCAACTATTTTTCTAAAAATTTGTGTGAAGGAAAAATTAACTTACTTATGAATTGTAAAAACGGAAGCTTTCCCGATGTATGATGCAATGAAATCTTCACGAATGTGCCATCAGATTGTACTGTAGTGACGGTTTAACAACTTAAAAAACTTGTGGAGCTACCGCCTAGAAATATGGTGTTTTTACAGCTCAAGATTATATTTTATTACTGATGGATTTTAACTGTGATCACATAAAAAAAATGAAATAGCATATACACGAACTGGAATGTTAAGACAAAGAAAGAACAATCAAAATGAAAGTGAAGACAGAATATGAATTTATTGTAAAACCCTTTAGTCATTAATTTGAAAATTTCATTTAGTAATGTGGTAAATTAGTTCGCAACACCTCAGAAGGTGAGGCTCTTACTATCGTTGGTTATACGGATCATTCTAGGGCTGCAAATTTCAGTTCCGTAAACGATAGATTCAGTTGGTACCTGTATTTCATGTGGTTGTTGTAAACTTAGCGGCATTGCCCTTGACACCTACCTCCTTCTGGTGTCTTGAACAGACAGCTTGCTGAGTTGGTCCCTCCTTGTGTTGGTCAATCCTTATGGTGGTCTAGCAGCTAGGGTCCCAAGACTCGGTTGGATGAAGAGTCTTCCTTTGCAGTCTCACGGCGGAAACACCCGCACTGGTGACAAGGACACAAGTCAGTGTGACACGTAGTAAATATTACCTCGGCCACGTGCAAGCAGTTACTAAAAGTCTTGTGAAGACAGAGTGCGGGAAAGCCCAACAATGTTACAGTAATACCTCAGTAGTTTTTTATTTTCGTTGTGGCTATTCGCCTAGTCAATGTCGAGGTCGTTAGAGGCGGGAAGGGATTGGTCAAAAGGGGAAGAAATATGGCCCCTCTCTTATCAAGGAATCATTACGGCATTTCAGGAAACCATGGAAAACCTAAATATGGAGGATCAGACCCGCGGTCTTCTGAATGTAGAAAGTAGCGTTACCGTTACCCCACCGGTCTCGGACCACAGTTGTAACAAATAAACTTACAAAATGTCTCGAGAAATTATGTATGTCTGTGGAAAGTGATATTCGCTAAACTTTCAAGTTTCGTAGTTTGCCAATAGCGCCACTGTCTATGGAGCTGAAACTGAAATTTTCCAATAGTTACTCTGACGCTCATTCATCCCCATTGACACCACAAGAGGAATTACATTTAATTTTCATGCGATGACTGTAAGCTTAAATTACTGCATTTTTATTACTGCGATATATTTCTTCTACCCTGCACCAGACTGTACATCATAAACTACATTCAGACGGAAGTACCATGAACCGTGAGTCAGCAAGGTTGTGGAACTATTGTTCGATGGGGATTAATTAATGACCTGTTCCTCTTACATCGCATAATGATTTATTTAAATGGTTCTGTTTCTTTAGACGGTGAACCCAGGAATCATTTAAATCGTTTTACATCGTTACTTTAACGTTAGTAAGCCACCGTTGTAGACAGTATTTTAAGGTGGCCTGTTTTGAGATAAGCAAATAATTTACGCAGCATGCAAACTTTAGTAAACATGCGGTCAGTTATCTGACGCTATTATGACTTATTGTTAGTTCTACTAAAGCAGTATCCAACGAGAAAATTTAAAAAAAATTAAACAGGCCGGCCAAATTTACTAAAGATTGAAATCTCAGGAAAATAATCTGAGACATCTAACAATGTCACTGCGTCACGGAAAATAGTACTTTACTGAATTATTTGCTAACGATGTAGCAATTAGAATTCGGTTTGAAAATTTCGCCGAAAATTCAAAAACAGTTAATACAATGTAACGTTCTGGTTGCAACATATCCAGTATCAGAACTATTAATTAATGTTGATTTTATAGGAAACCATACTGTTAATGCCTGCTAGCCAAAATAGTAACTGAAAATGGTATTGGAGTTAATAAAGGGAAAGAGTGCAGTAAATAGGGCATTGTCTAAAGAGTAAGCTCGAAGCACTAACTAAAAGAGTGTAAAGGGGAGGAGTGGTTAGTATTACAATAGGTGTGTTGGGGTTGGTGGATAAACAATTGAGACATTGCACAAAAATTATCCATACTGCTACCGGTTTGTAAAAGAAGTAATGCGAATAAGGTAGCGCTGAACTATTTTGACGTAAGTGGTAGGTAATTTAATGTGGAGCTTGATATCTCTTAGTCGGTTATATGCAAAGTATTTCAGATGAAATAACATTGGAAGTCATGTTGATAGTTTAACACCGTATCTCTATAAGGAATCTGATAGTGTTAACCATAAGATAGTGAAGAATAATATTAAACTATCTTCATAAATAAGTACTTACTATATGAATGAGTTTTTACGAGGAACTAAAACAGCATTACGAGAAGTGAAAGTGAGAACGAGAATATCACAAGTAGTGTGTATGGAACAGCAGTTCATTGTTCTAGTGAATGATTCTTTTCTTGATTTACAGTTAGAAGGTAGTTATTTGCGGATGAAATAATGTTGGATATATATTTAAACTAGAACGATTGTGAACAACGACAAAGCCTTGTACAGACCTTTCAGAGAATGTGCTGGAGTACTAATAGATCCCTATTACTGTTGTGAAATACAGGAGTTTATCACCTTAGGGAAGTTAAGACAAATGTTGGAAATTTTCTTGAAGAATCTATTATCATGTTAGAGCCAGAATGACGTTGGTCACTGCTGGAGACGTATGTTAAAACGAGAAACACGTGAAATTACTCCGAAACAACTTTCAGCTCTTAAATGTTCAAGTAGCAGTTTAGTGACATGCAGTGTATTAACGAATAGCTAACAAATTGATATGAAACAAAATAACGTTGCTAGCCATTGATCGTTCCGACAAATATAAAACTGCTGCAGTATAAAGTTTAATCGGTTGTAGCACGCAGGATTGTGGCGTACTACAAATATTTAAATATTTGTATTTAAATTTTTTATATTCAGATTAATTTAGTATTTGTGAATACTTATTAAATTAATTATCTGATCAACGTAATTGATACCCCAGGCTGCCTTAATTTCTTAACAATTTAACTGAATAAAGAGGTTGCTAGTTGAAGGAGCAGGAGAGATTTTGAAGCTGGCGACGATATTTCCTATGGAAATTTGCAGAAACCCTGAGCTGACGCGAGCTATTGTTCGCACGGCCACAGCGGATAGGCACCGCTAGCCGTCAAGGTCAGGGCGTTGAACCCCGCGTAGGGATACCTGAGCGGACGGGGTGAGCGATGCGCAGGAAGGCCAGGGCAAATAAGATTGACTTCGAGCCTCACGTGGTTTTGGGAAGACGTTAAACAACCAATGCCATATCATATACGGGGTCTACGGATGTTAATTCGTGACTTCTTTTTCATGTAACGAAACTTCGGGAAGGAGTTTCGGAAGAGGGAAGGAGAAGCGGCCATGCTTGGTCATTCTGTGGTCAGCGGTCGTCGTTCCAGACTTCACAGTGCGGAGTGGCACTGTACTTGTGGGCTCTGGCTTTGATCACAGGCTGGTCGATTGATGCAGTCCATACACTGATGGTACAACTTACAGACCAACGCCGCACGCCACTGCTACTGATGATGGTGATTTTGGTAATGTGTTCCATCGCCCATTATTGTTTCATGGTTTGGAAATACTTTGAAGGATCCGTAATCGACCCATGAGACAGGATCTCTGCTCAATTCCATTTAAAAGCTTGCTGGCAAATGACCTCATGAACTTTAAAGCTCCTTGCAAATTCAATTTGAGCCTTAATATTGTTCATCCATTTTCTAATTCAATTCGGTGCCCAAGGGATTTTATCCACCATTCATGTAAAATTCAATTGTTGGCTTGTGGCCACGATGTTATCATGTTCTTGATTTTATAAATGAAGTATTTAACATTCAGTTTATGTTTGCTATCTTCAGGCAGATTGTAAAGCTGGGTATTGCTTTTGCTTGCATGTATACATAATGTCTAACGTAACGTTAAATGTACAAGCCATAGAAAAACAATAAATTAAGCATTTTATGTCTTTCATCAACAGCAATCAGGATCCTTGATTATGGAAATTAATTTCATAATTATCAACTAATAACCAAATTAATATAAAAACATACGATATAGTAATGACCCCCCCCCACTCATTAGACGGTAAAATGGACATTGACTGAAAACAAAAGGGATGTATCCCGCATATTTATTTATATAATGTCTAGGAGGTACAGTTTTGTTATCTGTATTTGCAATTACCTTTCCTTTTATAACACTTTTCAGCAAGAATTCAGGACTATTTATGATTAACACCGTAAAAATAAAAATGTGTAGCTCCTCTAAACACTTGTTATTCAGGACTCCAATTACTTACTTACTTAGATGTATTTTGGAATAATCTGAAACAAAAATAACTGTAAACAACATACCCAAAATAACAGAAACTAGCAATATGCTGTAATTTGTTACTATATTATGAAAGTTTGTGTCGCCGTATAGACGCATGTGGTAGTAATACTTCAGGGATACGTCAGAAAAATACTTGCTTCAAGCAATCCAGTAGGCTATGCAGTGGAATTGAATATTTTTATTTTAAAATAATTTTAATAAAATTCTTTATGAGTATTTGTAATTGGTGTGGGTGTTTTAAATAACAGAATTATAATATTAATATTCATATGAAACTCCTAGGCGTGCGTAAAACGTGTCATCACGGACAAACAACTGGTCAATTCAAGCCATATTCAAACAAAATTTTATTTAGGCATCGCTAAAGGTTTTTTAATATAATTCGTTCCGATAAGTGGACCTGAAGTATAATTCCTATATTTACAATTACGTTAAGTTCACTGCGATTCCAGAGATTGTATTTGAGATATATTGCTCAGAGAAGATTACTACTGTTTTGTTTCTTGAGTACGAGTATTTATTTTATAAGTTTTGTTAAATGTAGTAGGTGCTTTTGAAATAAAGCGGAATACGTTAATTAAATGTAATAAATGAAAGTAATATTTAATGTAGCTAAACATAACAGTTACGCTCATGCATTCCATAATTTTTGTGTCGCAAGGAAATATCTATATTGGAAGGAACCATGGAGGTAGAAAAAGAGAGGAGACAACGTAGCGCTAAAATTGTGAGGCCTCCTACAAACTATGGTGCAGACTGCGCATGTGCGGCGGCCATATTGCTTTTCCCAAAACATAGGGCTTTTAGCATTGTGTTTGCTGCTCTCAATATTTCATTCACCGATATTTCAGAGTTTTTATAACTCCAGCTTGCGTTGCGTACGGTTGCACAAACTGATCAGTTGGGAAACAACCTCGAATATTATTTCATAAGTTAGTCACATTGTAATTACTGTTCTTGAATTGTTTCATACGATATCTGCGAGAGTAGGGCCTATCATTATCGATTTTACTTGCTTCTTGAAAAAGTTGATTCATAGCTCGAAGTAGGACGACGTTATTCTAAGAAATTGGCGTTGCGTAGGCAGCCAGCATACCTAAACTTTTTTTTTACATTTTACAAATAATAGGCTAGCCTTATTCTAAACAAGCTTCCTACTTTTGATGTATGGCAACAAGATAAAATCACTGATGCTACTGGAGAATTTATGTAGGCCTATCTACTATTAGTCCACTATCTTCCGTAAAAGCCTACAGAAATTGATTATTACTGTTAGTATGACGCATACAAGAAAAGTTTCAGGTGAAGTTTACATCCCGATACGATGAATTTATTATTGCTCGAGCATTAGTTTAATTGCAGTTCATACCGAAAGATATATGATGCTACGTGAACTAGGAATCTAGGAATCCGAATGTTGGAAATATAGTTCGCAATGAATTTTGAGTGTTGAGGTGGGTAGCACTATCATAACCCTGGTGATACTATTTGATGTTTGATTATTATGTAACTCGACGAGAAAAATCTAAAATAAAGAGTAAATTTTATCGATATCTCGTTTAGTTCTCGATATATCGACTATCAAAAATAGAAATAGACATAGTTCCTTACGCCTTTGGTGACGATTTTATTCTGGTCCAGGCCGCGTTTCAACGGTAGTAAAAAAAATAAAACACCCACTCCGCATGCCCAGCGTGAAGTTCATTGTGGCTTTGTCAAAATTATTGTTTTGGTCCACTCCGCACCTCAACCAAACCACCTCAATTTGGAGACAGTATATCTCGAGAGCTAAGCGAGATATCGAAAATATTTATTTTCTAGTTTCTATTTGTATTGTCGTATTACATAAAAAACCATCATCAAATTTGACATTGGGGAAATTTCTATTCTGCATTTTAACCCAAATCACAACACTTTTGAGACAGTATAGGTATCTCGAGAACTAAGAAGGATATCAAAATTTTTATTCATTTTTTTCTCGTCCAGTTACATAACAATCCATCGTAAAATTGCGGTGCACTATTCTCGTAGAGTTCTTTTATGGTTTGTGTGCATTTTCCCCGTGTTTATTCGGAAATTCAATTTGGCGACCTCCCCTCCCCACTTCTCTGTATCCACCTCCACTTCATTTCATGGTGAAAGTCCCTTCTGCTGTCTCTACTCTTTTCTTTCCTACATGGAAGGTGTAGATGTTAATTATCTTAGGTTCGAATTTGACTTGAGAAAGTAAGATTCTGGCAAACGATTTAGTAAATCGCGTTGTGTGTTGCAACAAGCAATTCATAACAACAGTATTTTCGTTTTTCGATGGAATTCTTGTTATAAGCATTAATAAATTTTCCAATTAGTGAAAATACTTTTATTTAGCAAATATTTATAATTTAAATTCAATGTAATACTTTAACACATACAAAATAGATAAGCGCCAGCGAACCGAGCGTCAAATATATTTTTTATTTGACATAGGCCTACTTATTTATTATATTTACTTGCAACCGGAATTAGTAAACCTCTCTCGAATGGGCAAAAGCCAAGTGATCGATATGACATCACTGCTAGTGTTTATTAACAAAAATAAAATCGCTCATTGATTTCTGCGTTAAGTATCATGTATGTGTGGAGCGTAGCACCTTATGACAGCAGCGAAACATGAACTTTAGGAATATCAGAAAGAAAGAATATTGGAGCATTTGAAATATGGTACTACAGAAGAATGCTGAAAATTATGTGGACAGACAAAGTACGAAATAAACGAGTTTAGGAAATGGTGGGTTAGGAAAGATGATTGTGGAAGAAGTTTACAGAAAGAAGAAACAGGATGGTATGTCATATTCTGAGACATACTGGATTGGTTAATTTGTTAGTGGAGGGAACAGTCGAAGGTAAGAAGTGTAGAGGAAGACAGAGATTAGAATATATGAAGCAGATAATTGCGGACGTAGGTTGTAAGGGATATATAGAGATGAATAGGTTAGCAGAAGATAGGAAGGGATGAAGAATTGCATCAAACCAGTCGAAAGGCTAATGACAGAGAGAGAGAAAAAAATTTATTAAAAATGGTGAAACACGGTATTATTACTCCGGTACGAGGCGCCAATTTCTATATCGCACTTCGAGATGGAATTACGTTTTGTAACTGATTTTGCTACAATTTTTTTTTTGTAGTGTTCTTAACATTCGGTAGGTAAAACTGGGTGTGTTTCACTTTGATGTGAAGTTGGAAAGACAGAAGTTTCCACAAATTAGTAACTATTTTTTATTGAACGCGACAGTTTTTTTGCAATACTGACACATAATAGGTTTAAGCAGGAGATCCGAGCTTTAACATCCTACGAAGTTGCTAGCAATATCCAAAATTCCTTTAGCAGATTATCTGGAAAGTAGCAGTACAAAACCCAAGTTCTGAGTGGATGAAGATGCGGGTACAGCAATTAATTAGAATAATAATGCAAACGAATTGTTTTTACCGATTTTAATTATTTCCATATTAATACAACAGAGATTTTAAACTCATTTATAAAATTTAATCTTGCAAAGATTCTCCGTCTAGCTGCGTCTCATTATTGAATCCTGTGCTCTCTGTGAAGCTACACGAGTCACGTCCTCCCATGATTTATTACATCTCTCTGACGCGCGGCAAATGGTTGCAATTACAGCCAATGTCGTGTATGGCTTATTAGCAACGCTGTGTATCTCAATTGTAGGACCAACACTGCAACATCAGTAGTGAAAATACCATTATCAGTTGTTAGCTCAGAGTAGCTTTGAAGTACAATTTAAATAAATCTTAGGCTTGGAATGAACTAATATTTTTGTTACACTTTAGTAAAGATGTTTCCAAATAATGTAAAGCAAAGTATGTAATATGTTGGTTACACTTGTCGTATCGTACAGTTGTTATATGAAATTAGTTTCTTAATTAATAAGTATTTAAATGGCACTTATAGCACTAAAATTTACGAACATCTTCTGATCCTTGCTTGACTTACAGTATAAAACCTTACAGTTCCAATAATTCCAGAAGATAATTGATTGTGGAGTTACAACCGTACCTTTGAGCAACAGGTCGGAAACAATGAAAATTTAAGATATTATAATGGAAAAGTTCTTGCGATTATAATGCCAAGTTATAATACTTAGAAAGTAGGACCGAGGCTTTCCCATTTCAAGACTAGTTATTTACATCTTAGGTCGGAAAAAAGTCAATTAACCTAGTGTAGTCAAATCCACGGAAATATGAAAAATGTACTTTGTACGAAAAAGCTAACAATAAAGTATATGCGCTAAGCAAAAATCGATTTATGAATAAAGTAAGATTATTTTTGATAATAATCATTACTCGAATTTAAATAAAATATGTATTATAATCTCTTTTTAATATCGTGTGTAAATTTGTATTATTTGAACTGAAACATTTGGTTCAAAAATTTTATAAGCAAAATTTTTTTATATTTAATTATTGCTTTACGAGTCGATGAAGCCAAGATAATTAGAGTCTAGGGATCATTTGAGAGGTGCAACTGGAAGGAATTTGGCCATTACTTTTTGAAAAAACCGCTCTGTCGTTAGCTTTGAGTGATTTCAGAAAAATATGAAAAATTGAAATCGGGACGGCTGGAACGGACACGGTTTAAATAAATGTTTAGCTGCGATCCTAAAATTCGGCCGAGTAAAGTTCTGGAAAAAGATAAACATCAATAAAAATTAATTTAAGTAAATCAGTGTTGAAAATTTCTTATTTTTGAGCAACAAGTGATCTTAAAGTAGCTATCACACTGCTTTAAAAAACATTCTCAGCTGAAAACGTCAACCTGTTAATGCACTGATAACCTAATCTCTTGGAATTTGCGTCACAAATAAAAAGACGTCATTTGTTCGAATAGTGCGCGGTAGGTTGTCTGACGTTAAATGGAAGTTTTTTTTTTTTTTTTTTTTTTTTTTTTTTTTTTTTTTTTTTTTTTAACAGTTTAACGTCCCTTTTTAACGACGTGGTCTTTAGAGACGGGAAAGGATGGGGGCAAGGAATGGGAAGGAATTCGGCCATGGCCTTTTGAAGGAAGCATCCCGGCATTCACCTGGAGTGATTTGGGGAAACCATGGAAAACCCAAATCTGGATGCCCGGACGGGGATTCGAACCGCCGTCCTCCCGAATGCGAGGCCAGAACGCTATCCGTTACACCAAGTGACAAACTATCTATATAGCTCCATATACCTAATGTGACTGAATATACTCGTATATCATTATCTGTTTAGTTTTGTTGAAATTAGAAGACGCATTCATAGCTGCTATCTTAGTTAAACTCTGCTTTACCGAGCATACGAATCTAACGATGGAAAGTTAGAATTAAATTTTAACGTGTGTTGCTCATGGTAGTCTTGTTGAGTCATTAAACTGTCTACATTAGTTGTTACCAATTAACTGTGGCGTACTCCCAGGGGTACGTGAGATTACCTCAGTGGGTTCGCATGGTAATCTCTCGGCTAATATTAATGAAAAATTACGCAAACATAATATTGGCAAAATATGTTTTAAATCAAACCGTGCGTGTGTGAATTACTGTGTATCATTGTAAGGCTGTTTTGTGCAAATCACTCGACTGGGAAGAACGTATTTGTAATTTCAGCTTTAAGGGGGTACGTGCGGTTGAGCTCTTTCTTGAAGTCGTACTCGGGGAAAACTGATTGGGAACCACTGGTCTAGATATTCAGTTGGAACTTTTGCTTCTCATGCTTTCAGAGACAAGGCTACTTGAAATGAAATTATCGATAAGGACTCTAAAAATTTGTCACTCATTTCTTCTCGTTGATGCGGTTTCACAAGTATTCAATAATAACCACCAAATCAAGGAAATAAACAACAGCAACATCTCACATTACTGCTATCTTAAATTTTTCCTCGACATAGCTTTTCGGCTGGCAGCGTCTAATTGCTAACATCGTTTGCAACATACCCAACTTCTTGTTCGGTGAAGGATTGTGAAGGATATACACCCTCACACTGCTCTTGACGGGTAAACGCTAAAGACTGAGCCAGCAACAGATGGTAGGTGACTAAGTTATGAAACAGCTGACTACATTATGAAACAAAGTGTCTGTAAATGTCGAGGAAGTATTAAGCAAAGATTGGTTAGGAAAAAATGGGGATACAAGAATAGCAGCTCTGTTCTTAAGATTAATCTTAGAAGAATGACCAGAGAAAATGTGTATATACAAATAGTATCCAAAAGTTCCCAGAACAAGCCTATGAAATCTAAAATTCTTACTTTTACGCGTCATTATTCCCAACACCTTCTAATGCTTGAATGCACAAATTGACTGTTTCTTCCAATAGTCGATCATTATTCAGATTCCCGATTCTGTCACAGGCTCCATCACCGCTAACGATTCATTTTCTCTCTGCTCTACCGCTCCGAACCGGCAACCCTTTAATTTCATTTTCATATTGGGGAACCGACTAAAATCAATGGGCACCAAATCTGGTAAATAACGAGAGTGGGGGCTAACAGTCATAAGTTTTTCACAAAAATACGTAGTTTACTGAACGTACTGTGGTCAGGTACTCTGTCATGATTCAGGAGGAAACGTCTCTCGCGCCAAAACTGCAACCGTTTCCTTCGGTTATGTATGGTGTGAGACAAGGTTTTTGTCTACTTCCATCAACATAAAAAAATATACTTGTTAGTGGAAGAAGTAATCTAGAACGGAATAGAAAATTTTGAGTTTGGGTTAAAGTATCAAGAAAAAAATAAATAAATAAGTATGGTGTTATTTTCTGATAAAATTGTCATGCTAGCAGACGAGAGTTAGGGCATTGAGAAATTATTTCAGGGTGCCATGAGTCTGGACTAAATATAGTTCAAGTGTGAGACAAGCCTCACGCATTTAGGGTTCCGCTCTCTAATGTTGAAACACGTATCTGCCATCTGGTAGGTCGCTTAGCAGACCTTATTAGTTCAGATAGCGGATTCCACTCTACGGTTCTCCGACCCCGCGTCACGATGTCGTGCGCTTCTAACTTTCAAAGTTATTACTTTTAAAATACAATGAATTTAGAGGATTTTGAATAAAAGTTTGTTTACGGCAAAGAAACCTTAAACCAAAAAAGAAACGTTTGTTTGTTTTGAAAAAGTTTATTAGATTTTCGGTTTTTAGTATTTTTCGTTTAAATTTAGGTTATAGTCGATATTGGAATGGAATTTTCAGTTTTCTTGGTAATACCGTTTTTTGAAATAGCCGCTGTCTATAAAAATGGTCCAATACTGACTACTTTGCCTTGGTTTTATTTTCCAGTTTTTTGTTACAATTACTCTAGCTTAGAAACAGGTCAACATCGAAACCTGACGCGCGGATGTATATATTTTTTTTTAACTTTGTGCTTTCCTTAATTTCTATGTATCCACTCTATAATCTATTAGTATAATAGGCTTAATGTAGCGTGTCACGCTGACGTCATGTCACGGCATTACGTCAATCTATGACGTTGCGCTATGACGTCACGTTTTACGATATTATTTGTGGGAGTGCGCGTTATTTAATAACATTTCAAAGCAACAGTGAATAAATTAACTCACAGAACACTGAAATAAAAGTATGTATTGCGTTAAAATCGATATATCGATCATTAGATGCTTATATTTACGTAATATTCTTTTGACATATTCAAGTATTCCTTAAATTCTTTGTCCATAGATATTGTAAGATAAAAGCTTTGTATTTCGAGCATCAATGTTAAGAAAGTTTGGTTAAAGTATTACTTAAGATGGATCAGAATTACAACTGGCATTTGACGCTACGGCAGAGGGCATGAATAATTTAGCTTTTTTTCAAAATAATTTAAACTGTGCCCTATTATTGAAATTATTAATTCGTTTGAACCGAAATAGTTGCCCACTCATCTCGAATTGTGTAGCCTTCACTACAATTAATAATGTAAGTTTATCAGATTTATTTTAATCTTCTTTGATTTCACTGAGTAATATTACTGAGGCTATTACGTATTTCCGTAACTATGACAGCTATTCGAACGTTGTAATATCGGTCTGAATCACGTTGCAGACTTTTGGTTTTTACAATTATTTTTTGTTGAATGTTTTTGATCAAATTTATGTTGTTGCGTAATGTATCTCATCAATGAATTGTCGTTTTGGTCGGAAAACTGTTGCACACGTTCGTTTTGTGATATTATTGGCTATGGCAACATAAAAACGAGACCCAAAGAATTGTGCTATTCGTTTGAAATTTACCACATACGTTCCTATGGTCATACCTTTTAAGAAAAAGTGTACATGAAAGCAAAAGGCAGCTTAAGTTAGACGTGAAGCAACATGAAAATTTCGAATTAACACAACACAAAACCGCCAATTCACTTCAAATATTCACGTCAAAGATAGCATCTGTACTGACATCGTTTCTTGATAGGATATAAATATATTCCTGTGTTGTATAATTCACTTCTTACAACAACTTATTTTATAGTTATGTCGCGATACATGACATCACCATCAATGCGCATGCTATTGAAGCTTTGATTTTGTAGCGGCAGTATTTCCCGAGATTGTGGTTAGGTTGAAATTCAGCCTGGACAAAAATAAATAATGAACCTTATCACAGCAATAGCATGTTGAATTTAGCTATTATCAGTTATTTAAGCAGGTTTCATAAGCACTATGTCACGTTTTGATATCATGAATCACGATGTAAACTACTCCCGTATGTGATTAGTTTTAAAATGCAACCTGGTCCAGGTAGCAAGCGAAACCTTTTGTCATAGCGCCAGGCAATAGGAATTGCATTTATTTTATAACAATTCAATTTATTTCAACAATTGCTAAGAAATGAATTGCTACAATACTGAAAGAAAAGTATGAATTTTGTTTAAATTTTCATATTGATTATTAGTTGCTTTTTCTTTGAGTGATATGATTACTTGGTTTGAATGAAAGAAGTTCCAAATTGTTCGCGATCTATGCAACCTAAACCACAATTGAAACTAATATTACATGACGTAAGAAGTAAAGATTTATTTTTAGCATCCTTCGTTTTCACTGGGGTCATTATTTCAGCCGAATATAAGCTGTGCCAGGCGTTAAAACATCGATCTTCATCATAGACAATAAGAAAGTTGTAAGAAACTGTGATGATTTTGGATCAAGTTTGTATCGCATGATGCATGATTGGTATAGATGATGCATGATGACATTGACATGCGATTCAGGGAATGTATAAATTCGCGTGTGAATGAAGCTTTGATTTTCAACCGGCTATATTGGCGAAGATTGTAGTTAGGCTGAAACGCAACCTGGACCAAATTGACAACTGAAACTTTTTGCTACCTTACAAGGGACGAGAAATTACAGCATATTGAGCTTTATTTTATAAAAATTCTATTTAGGTAAACAACCAAAAGAAATCAATTGCCAGAACAGTCCGTTAAACCCTTCATTTTTGACGGGCTTTTTGGCTAGTATAATGTATAATATTCACGGCTTCTCCAGCGGATGGGTTTTGAAGAAAGACGAGCTTTCGGTGGCGAGCTCTGCCGCTGAAAGCTATTCTTTCTTCAACACCATCCGCCGGAGAACCCGTGAATATTATATGTCAGCGACACGCCAGGAAAGCCTTCGTTCACATTCTATTATATTGTTTTACAAAAGTTTGAATGCGATATTTAAATCTCCAGATGTTGAAACGGTTGATGTTACATTTTTTTTGAAATCTTATGTTACGATCTTTTCTTTCACTTTCGTTTATTAGGGGTCGTTTTAAGGAAGAACGTGTCATGTCCTGTTATTAAAAGACTGATACAATATTATGGTAAACGTTGAAAGGGCACAATTGCGTGACTTTACCAGTTGTTGCAGAATACTCCAAAATATGCTAAGAATTGTCTGCTGCTTTTTCCTCCCCTCAGATTCTGCCGCCAAGGACTGCGTGGTCATTGGCCACCACAGGTAGCCAATGTGAATGGTGAGAGAGGGTGAGGAGGAACCGAGTTCGTATTCGAAGTCTAAACGAGACTGTATGGCCCAGTGTTCCCTAATATATTGGGGGAAGTCTTTTGTTACTGTCCGTCTACAAAACGTGTATCATTGTGTGTTGTGTATTATAAGTGTATTTTTTTGTGAAATGTGTAGTCTGTGAGGTGGAGATTGAGGTCCGTACCAGAATTCCTTTAGACTAGGGAAAACCACCTCAAAAACCGGCCAGGACGCGGGGCCTGGCCCGTACCCGATCCCGTTGTACCTCCCTCATCCACTGTGCGCCACCTCAGCGCACTGAGCTAATCTGGCGGGCAGTCTGCTTCTTTATTGTGCTTAAATACCGACTTCAAGGTAAAAATAATGCTTGTAATGTTCAAAGAAGTTCGCTCTGATTAAAATATTTCTTACCGGTTTTACTGGAGATACTTTGAAGAAAACTTTTCACTAATGTTTGGCAATCCAGCAAAAGATACCTGCTGCACGTGTGGAGAGCAGAACAGTAAAATAGAAAGTACAGTTAGTGCTGAAAGAGCTGAGTTGCTGGTTCACAAAAGAAGGAATAAAAAATGATATAATAAAATCAGAGAAAACGAGAGACTTGGTGAAAAAGGATATGATGTGTTTGTCTTTTGCTTAGACTTTAAGGCAACTATGTCCTTACGAAGGATTTTAGTTGAAGATATCTACTATTTTAGACAGTTCAGTTTTAATACATTTGGCGTTCTTAGCCTAAGAGACGACTAAGTCAAGTGTTTTACTAACGACGAATCTAATGAATCCAAGGTTTCTTTTCTTCGTTATAATCGTCTAGACATATTTGAAAAAACAAACAGAACAAAACAAACATCTAACCTTTTAGTTTACCAAATTACAAAATTATTGGTTAAGTGTAAAATGAGATCATGTCCATACTTGGTTTAGGCTAATTTTTCATCTATGTTGGTATAATATAAGTGTGTAAGTATGCAAAATAATTTGAATGAGTATTCTGAAAATACCAGAAGCCGAATTTCCAATAAAAATCATCAGCCACTGGTTAAATAATTTATTTTTTCGTTTCCCGTAAAATTTGAGAAATGTGACATGATCCCTTTTTAATATTTACAATTCAAATAATTAATGTGTGCGCAGTCGCAGCCTTAAAGTTGTTCCGTTTAAGTGCTAGATGTCTGTAACAAAGCTCCGTTTTCACGTTGGGTGTTCAACATTTTTTTTTTTTTTTTTTTTTTTTTTTTTTTTTAAAGATGAAAATAGAAACAAAGTTATGGAACATAGTATTAATGGTAATGACGGCAGATTGAATATAAAAAAATTCCCACCGATAGTCACAGTAAGAACTAAGCCAGAAGTAGAAGAGCAAAATAAGCTTCTTAAAATGAGAAATTTTTTGAGGTAACACGGTATCAAAAGAGGTGAATATGGAGACAGGGGTGCTTGTGGTATTCTAATGGAACGGTTTTTCATAATTCACAGTATCCAGTTACTAGCAGTTTCTGCATTTCCATTCTACTCTCTTCCCACGAACCTACAATCACCATCTTGGTCCAGTCGTCTCCTCATCATACTCTCCACTCAATAATCTATCCCTTGAGCGTTTACATTGTTACTTAATTTTTTAATCTTTCTGAGCATAATTGCTCATCCATCCTCGAAATATATCAATACCATTTGAGTGTTGTTTTTCATACCTCCAACGCCAAGCTTCCTTTTTCAATGTTACTCTAGCAAACTTATTTTATTTTCCTGGTCATTGTTAGGGTATCCTTATTCTTCTTCTGAGATATTACATTTCTATTGCCCGTTTCTTCACTATTCAAGATTCGAAAGCATACGTGAGAATACGAACATAAGACGCCTAGTAAATTATTCATTTTGTTCTTTGTTGTAAATCCTAGCTCCAGATGATGACTTATACAGTTTTTCAAAATATTTCTCGTTTTGATTTGGATGTGCATCACGCCTTTCACTTTCCTTCTCAGTATTTTCAAGGTTTTTTTTTCAACTGGTATCAGCTGTTTTCAGCTATCTTAACTCCACTGGTCAATGTCCGCTTTTACTTGGAAACTTCTGCACATTAAACTTCATGCCTTACCTGCTAACGTGCTCAACTACCATCAGACTTTCTCTTTTACACTACTCCAGATGATAGTTCATTATCTTCTTTTTTTCATCTCTAGTTCTTAATGCGGCTCTTATAAAGTTAAAATGGAACTAATAGCCAATGGACTATTACGGCAACGCATTTAGACTCTCTGGAAAGGAGGTATATATATAAAAAAATGTAGCTGGATTATTGCTATTCATTGTTCTATTGAAAGTTTGTATTTGTTATTCACTATCAAAAATTAATTATTTCACCTACTTACTCATTCACTTACTCGTCTCGATAACTATTGGCTGGAGAACGGTGACATCACACGCCGGTCTTCTCTACCAAATTAACAGCGATCAGAGATATTATTAGATATTAGAGGTTATGTTCACACTTTAATTGTTAAGGAATTACTATGAAATTAAATACTATAATACATTCATCAAGTTTGCTTTTCGTAGCTTTTCCTTAAAAAAAAAATACGGAAAAACTGAAAAAAACGTGGAACTACTTTTCAGTAACATTTCGCTAATGAAAGCAAAACAATTTTTTTTTTTTAAAAAAAACAACTTAATTTATTCACGGTCTCTGCTTTAAAAACTAACGGCAATTGTCGTTCTGACCTATGCTAAATTTAAATTTAGTCAAAACTTCCGCTAAAGTTGCAACATGATCAGAGTTTATTTGCTTTTAACGTATTTTGCTGACCACTTTCGTTAGTGGTCTTTAGAACTATTCACTGTACATGAGCTATTAGGTTATTTAAAGTGAACACCAGGCTTCAGATATGTTACCTAAATGAGTATTTTAGTAATTCATTTATTTGGAGTAGCTTAACTATTTACTAAACTTCAATCTGCAGTAAGGTGTCTGGCTGCTAAGGACACGATCACCAAAGATTACACTATGAATGTTTGACGATCCTCAAAGAAGAACAACGTGATGCTTTTGAAGCAATTGTTGCTGCGAAGTATGATCGCACTTCCTTTATATTAAATAAAAATTCTTGAAATTTTACACAATGAAGCTTTGGGGTTAAATGCAACTGAAGTTTGTATTTCAGCCAGTTCGAGTAGCAACTATAAGCAATTATACGATAGCACGAACGTATGGTTATTACATCCATTAATACTTTAAGTTCTTCAACCTCAAGAGATTTTATCCAAATTTTACCCAGGGTGAAAAACAGGCAAGGTATTTAGCCAGATCATATCAACTTGTCATAACTTTCGACGATAAAAACGGGATCTCTGACCACACGCAAAAAATGGTCTCAGGCTTGCACTAGTAGTTATATAATAGAATAAAAATGAGGTGGAGGTCTGGAAAAGAAGTCTAGATAGTTAAGTATAGATAGAAAGAATAAAGTCAGTTTAATCTCTATATGTACAGAAAAATATGTATAAATATTTTTTCTTAAGAGATGGATGTGGAATTGCTTGACGTAGGAAAAGAGTAAAATATTCTTCACTTAGGCTGGCCGTCCAGTGGACGCGTATTGGCGCGAAAAATCTTCGTGCGAACACACGCGAATACGCGCGAAGAGTTCGCTCCAATCCAAACAAGGGTGATTTAATGTGACTCCGTCCACTGCTAGCGCTTGAGTCGCGCGAACATACGCGAAGGCGACGACATCCAAAATTCTTTGAATTTGTTCGCGCGAACACACAGTTCGCGCGATGGATATAGACAAAATGGTTGCTCTTATTCAAGAAGAGCCCCTTTGTGGGATCAAAAATTATCTCAACACCACCAGAGGAATGTCAAAATGAAGATGTGAGAAGAAATGGGAACAGAAATGAATATACCAGGTAATTAATTATATTATTTATTCATTTATCTAAACAAAATGCAATATTACATATTTATTATTTTCACGTAGTATAGGCTTTCTTTTTTCTTGCTGTCATCAGTTGTTCTATTGGTTTGAAGTGATAGGTATTTGAAGGTTAAGTAGAATCTTCCTGGCAACAATTACAGAAACAATACAATCACATAAAACAAAAATTACTGGAAATCATCAGTAAACGTTTTAATGGAAAATAGAAAATATAAACAAGCATTCAGCAGCATATTTACCAATTAAACGCTTTCAAACATTCAAAATCTCATTCATAACCAATATTTATTACACTGTACTGCTTTTAATACAACAGTCATTCAGTTCAATTAAACCACTTTCATCCATTAAAACACAACATTGATGGAATACTCTTATAGATTTACAATCAATCATTTTGTTTTTCTCGTAAACAAAAATTCAATTAACTACGCGGATTGAATTATTGGTGAATAACCTTTCGTACGTAACAGTACGTATAGTATTTGTTATCGTTTCTAATAAAATAACAAAATTACACAACATTACGCATAATATTACGAAACAAACCACCCTCAATTTATAACGATTATATGCGGCGTAGTTCAATTCATCTAGTTTAGCTTTGAGACATTTATGTGAGACGCCCGCGCCACATCAAATTACTTTTTTGTGTCCCATTTTGAAATAATTATTTTTCTCTTCAGACGAAATTATTTTTAAATTTATAAGTATATTTTAACATAAAGTTAAATAGTTAATGGGTTACCAGATTAAAATGAAAGGTTTGAGGGATACGTTTAGAAGAGAGTTAAGAAAATATTTGAAGAAAAATCAGGAAAAGGTGGAAAAGTCTCAAAACAGTGGCCCTATTTCAACCAAATGGAAAATTCCTTTCTTTTGGTAAAAATATTACTCATCCATTCCTCTCTCCTTTTTGCAGTTCATCTTCTTGCTATAATTATTGATTTGTCACTGGCGACAGAATCGCGCGAATCTGCTTTCAGTGGACGGGGTGTCTTCGCGCCAACACAGTTCGCGCGAATATAGGCGTATTCGCGCGAACATTTTTCGCGAGAATACGCGTCCACTGGACGGCCAGCCTTATTGTTTGATTACAAACTCAGTTGTGCGGTATAGTCCAGTAACGGGGTAGTTCTCACTTACATCACATCACGTAGAAGATTTTTTTTTCTTATCTTGTATATATTGGTGAGAGTATGCAGAAACCAAGTTTTCGACCTCCAACACCCTCGGCACAATTTTCTGTGCCCAAAAAACATCAAAATTTGGGTACTTTTTTCAGTTTTTCGTCTATAACTCCTTCCTGATAAGTCCTAGCAAGTAATATTCTATTTTCAATTTGAAAGAGGACAAAATTTCCTACAACTTTCGTATTACAAACTTTTTTCTAAACTCAAAATTAAGCGAGCTACAGTTCTTCGAAAATCAGCCAAATTTCACACTTTTCCTAAAAGTTGGGTTTTTACCTACTTTGCAGCTCAAAATGACCTGAAACCCCTGTATATATAACCGATATATATGTATTTCTGTATGACATAGTATATATATGTACTATACTTTGATTACTGATGGTCCATTCAATAATCATATAGCATTGTTGGCCGGGAGATCCCGAAGGATTGTTCGGCCGCCAGGTTACAGTGTTATGGATAGGCCGCGCAGTGCGCTTCTTGTGGCTATCTAACCTGATCAAGTACTAGTACCGCATATAGGGAACCTACAGCTTAAGGTGGAATCCAAACCATAGAATCGTTCTGGCTTACTTCATATTACACAGCAAGCTGTGGCAGAGGTAAAGGTCGGGTTAATGGCCTTTGAAAATCATTGCTGAGACCGGGATTTCGATCTCCAGTCAGACGCCTTGAGCTTACCAGATCGCTCTATTACTGAAGATAATAGAGCGAACAACAATGCATAATGTTATGACGCAAAGTTATAAAGTCATAATAATTTCGAAATAAGTTTAAAAAAATGGTCATAAATAAATTTCTTTTCCGTTTGGATTGTCCCGGCTTATCAATGAATTGTGTCTCTTTCATCCATTGCATCAGGAACAGCTTCCTCGAGGTCGAAGAAATCTTCCTCTACCTTCATCTACTACATTCCAGGAACGCTTTCACGAGGCAGGCGAGAGCAATTTTTGCAAGCAGCTGAACAATGCAGTCCTGATTAGCGACAGCTGCATGGAGGAGAACAAGGTTTCTGGAAGGAATATGATACAACCTTCGAAGTAAACTCAAGTGCATCGTCTTTTATTATTGTTTTTTTATGACTTTACGCCTCGTCGACGTCGAGTTCATTAGTGGCACGATGGGACTGGGGACAAGGAACGTGAAGGATTTCGGCCATGGCCTTTTGAAGGAAGCATCCCGGCATTCGGCTGGAGTGATTTGAGGAAACCATGGAAAACCCAAATCTGGATGCTTGGACGGGAATTCGAACCGACGTCCTCCTGAATGCATTTATTATTGTAACTGTAATAAGACTGGACGAGCCTTTCCTTCATCCTCACGGCAATGGGTACGTTTCTCGACCCAACCAACCTTTACTTGGTGGTACGTGCATATTGAGTGAAACGTTGCCGCATCTGATTTTGGTGGCAACCGTGCTAGTCTGAATGCATTTTTTGGGCAGATTTCTTAATCATTTCATATCTGAGCCTTCCAATGTTCCACAAGCAATTTTTCCGTACCGTTCCAAGATGATCTGTTCCCCTGCGTGTTCTCCAAATGTTCTCTGGAGGCTAGAGTTCTGAGAAGTTAGCATGCATGTTACTTTCAGATATGGTTGGTATTGAATCATGCAGTAGAAGTTTTCTTTCCCATAGCCGAAATATGCTGATATTGTATCACATCCAGCAAATGCATGGATGAAGAGGATGTATGTGGGTTCAAACTCGTGGTACCAAAGCCCATTAGCAAAATGAGAAAGCCAATATACTCACTTAGAATCATCACACTGTCGAATTTTGCTGCTTGGGAAATTGCTGCGTCAACGATCAATCCAGCAGCATCTTGTTTTGCCTGTTGATCTTGGATGCCTCCTTTTTCAGTTTTTGCATTAGTATCAACATTACACAGTTCTTGCTGCTCTCATTTGCTGCGTCACTGTAGCACTTGTTTCCGTCACTGAAAATGATGCCTGCTTAAGTATCTGATGTTTTCAAACTACTAAATCATTTCAGATGACTTTATTCCTCTCTGCGCAGCATAACTTCGGTATCCGTCAAATATAACTGTGATGTTAGATCTATAGTTCGTTGTCAAATAGGCTTCATATTTTCCACAGAAGCAGCCAAGGTATTTACTACTATGCCACATAAACTTATGCAGGAGGAATCATCCGTGCATAGCAAAAATGTTTGTGTTGGGTGTTGTATCTTGAAGAGATTTAAATGCTTCATATAGCGAAAAAATTTTTCCATTGTTGTACGGAACAAATTCAATGGAACACATTGTTTCAATCCATTAAAACGGAAAAGAAATGGATTTATGACTAATTTTTGACTTATTATGACTTAATTTTGACTGCATAAATAAACTTTGTGCCATAACATTATGTTTTCAGTTTTGCAAATCCGTTTTTCAAACTGGTACAAATACCATCAGGTAATAGAACGAAATGGTAGCTCAGTGGTTAAGGTATCTGACTGAAGATCGAAATCCCGTTCTCAGCAATAAATTTCAAAGGCCATTAACCCGACCTTTACCTCTGCCACAGCTTGCTGTGTAATACGGAGAAAGCCAGAACGATTCTGTGGTTTTAATTCCACCTTAAGCTGTAGGTTCCCTATATGCGGTACTAGTACTTGGTCAGGTTAGATAGCAACAAGAAGCGCACTGCGCGGCCTATCCATAACACTGTCACCTGACGGCCGAATAATCCTTCGGGATCTCCCGGCCAACAATGCTATATGATTATTGAATGGACCATCAGTAATCAAAGTATAGTACATATATATACTATGTCATACAGAAATACATATATATCGGTTATATATACAGGGGTTTCAGGTCATTTTGAGCTGCAAAGTAGGTAAAAACCCAACTTTTAGGAAAAGTGTGAAATTTGGCTGATTTTCGAAGAACTGTAGCTCGCTTAATTTTGAGTTTAGAAAAAAGTTTGTAATACGAAAGTTGTAGGAAATTTTGTCCTCTTTCAAATTGAAAATAGAATATTTCTTGATAGGACTTATCAGGGAAGGAGTTATAGACGAAAAACTGAAAAAAGTACCCAAATTTTGATGTTTTTTGGCACAGAAAATTGTGCCGAGGGTGTTGGAGGTCGAAAACTTGGTTTCTGCATACTCTCACCAATATATACAAGATAAGAAAAAAAAATCTTCTACGTGATGTGATGTTTGTGAGACCCCCTTTTTACGACCCCGTTACTGGACTAGTAGTCCACACGCTGTTAGGGTGAAAGTTCTGTATCTGCTGGAGAAGAAGATAACGAGTGTATGGTAGCGACACAAAATTTGGGCAAATCGTTGCTCGAAAGGGGTAGTATGGGAACCAGGAGTTGAAGGGCATGAGGGGCATTGGATGTTATCTAGAATTGTATGTGAAAATTACTGTAGGATATAATCAGTAACTGAAATGACACAAAAGCTTGGCTTGATGTCACTGGAAGTAAGCAAATCAACGGAAAAAAAGAATTCTATGAGATTAGAAGGTACTAGTTGGTGATAAGGAGTGCATAAATATTAGGAGCAAAATTAGTAGTAAGCGGAGAAGCAGAGATCACCATGGCCAAAAGATATAATTCGTTTTCAACTTCGAGAAAGTGGGAAAATTTTCATTTGCCGGTAAGGGTATCAGAAGCTGGAAAGAATTATCGAGGAATATGCTGAACATATTACCTTGAACACTGAAGGCGTTTAAAGAGAAAATTCATTTAATGGAAACGCAAATGCCACCGGAGCGTATGCTCCATTACAATAAACTAAATATTAGTTAAGTATTTCTATTGACATTACGTTGATTTATCAGATACAACAACACAAACTACAGGAGTTAGCAACACTGTATGGCAGAAGTGAAGTAATTTTCATGCTCTTCTCGCAGCCACTTAAACGTACTTTCTGTTACTTAACCAAATCTGTAATGTATTTATTATGTACTGGCACTTTATTAAATGAGTTCTATTTCTCGTATCAGGAAGCAACAATAATAATTCACACCAATATCTGCCTTTAAGCAAGAATTTATGGGGTTGTTGTCCTGCGACATTTCCTCCCTCTGTCTTCTCTTGAATGGTCTTCTCTTCACTTCTGGATGGTCGTCTTAATGGTGTATTGTTAGTTGTTCGTTAGCGCTCTGTCAGCCCCAATGGTCTACTATGTTTGTCAGCGGCAGTTCCATATTCGCCAAGACAACTAACCAGTGGATTGACAGAGTGATGTGCTGCACTGTAGAATTTGTAGGCATGTTGACTGAATCATTCAATGAGTCTGGGTGTTCCAGACGCCTCATGCACTGCGTATGTAGGGAATCGGTCGGGAAGATGTAGCGCCCGCTTCAGTGATCTGTTCTGCAGCACTTGCAACTTCTTTAGGTGGTGCCAAAACTTCTGGCACCATGCCAGTGAATGCACTGAACCAGTCAGATGTGTTCGCTGTGGAGGCGGCCACGAACTCGCCACCTGCAAGAAACCACGCGACGAACCCACTTGCTGCAACTGCGGGTCTGGGCACGCTGCTTCTTACAGAGGTTGTAGATCATGGAAGCTACAACGTAAGAGGCATCCCCAGCAGCGCCGCAAGATCACTACAAGCACACAAGACTCTAGGGCCTTGCCGACGGAGACCACTCGCCACCATGTAACTGTCACCAGCAGTCTTCAGCAGAGAAATAGTCTCCGTCATCTTGAATCCAGCCGTACCGAGAGCAGACCCACCCAGTCGTTCAACAGCCACAGAAGGGAAAAATTGCAGACACAGAAGACGACTCATGCGGAGGATCTCATCAACGGCTAAGCAATTGCTGACGACCTGCAGCGACCGGCCCAGATCTACTCTAGACGGCGAAGCATTCCGCTACACACCACTATCGACCACAGGCGAACTACAAGAACTCCAAAAACATAAGCTTCGACTTGATAATGCAGATGCTCCAACAACAAACAATGTTACTAACGGAAGTCATAACAAGTTACGCAAACAACCTGACACCACCGTGATGACGAACCTACAGAATTATCATGAACCATCTAATTACTGCTGGAGGCAATGTTTTCGGACAATATCCTCCACCTTCACCTGCCTTCAAAGATAAGGCAGTGACGGTGCTGTGCGGAATTAGCAGTGTACCCCCCGACAGGGCAAGCATACTCGATTACCGGCTTAATTAAGGAGCAGTAAATGGGAAATCCTAGATGTGGTGCCAATGAGCTTTACTGGTTAAGTAGGCAAAGAGTCGAGCACTTACCCTTTGCCTGATGTCCTTGATGTGAGATCGCCATGTCAGCTTACAGTCAAGTGTTAGACCAAGGTAGCGAGCAGTCGGCGCCCAGGGAATGATTTTAACTCCGAGCTGAAGTTGCGGGTATGGTAGTTGCTGTCCACGGCGTCCTAGGCGTCGCGTCAACATAATCGCTTGCGTTTTGGCGGGGTTTATACTTATTCGCTACTTCCTGACCCAGGCTATCGTCTACTGCAGATCTTCATGCAGTCGTATAGTGGTGATGGCTCTGCTACGGCTGGATGTGAAGTATGTCGTATCGTCGGCATAAGTGGCCGTTTTTACATTCGCAGGTGCTGGAATGTTGGCTGTGTACAAGATATAAAGAACAGGACCCAGTACAGAGCTCTGTGGTACACCTGCAAGAATGTGCCCTCTGACGCAGAAAGTAGGCCTTGACAGGTAGCTGCGGATCAGTTTCACGTAGGGTCCAGGCAAGCCCCATTCATTTAACTTGCAGAGCAGTCCGGTATGCCACATTGAGTCAAATGCTCGGGCGACGTCGAGCAGGACCAAACCACAATAGCTTTTCTCGTTGAAGGCGCTCGTCGCTGTCTCTATAACACCCATCAGTTGCTGCGTAGTGGAGTGCCTTCTACGAAACCCAAGTTGATGATCGAGTATGGCGCCTGTAACCTAGATGTAGGTGTCAACACGCTTCAGCAGAATTTGCTCTAAAACTTTGTTGAGCGCGGGTAGCATGCTGATTGGCAGATAATGCTGGGGAAAGATTGGATATTTTTCAGTCTTATGGACTCCAATGACAATGACATGCTTCCATGCTCTCGGGAAAGTCTGGTTTCACAGAATGGTATTGAAGAGTCGAGCCAAGTAGTTCATGGCTTCAGGTGGTAGATTTCTGAGTGCCCGATTGTCGACTTGGTCGTGCCCAGGTGCCTCTCGTGGATGAAGTCCGGCGATGCAGCTAGCTATCTCCTGCGGTCCAATCTCGGCGATGTGGCGGTCGTCATCGACAGGCTGGAAATTTTTCTCAAAGCTGTCAGCGAGCGCGTTAGCTTTGTCTTCCGGTAGAAATACAATATCACGTTCTCCGTGGAGTGGTGGTATCTGCTTCCTCCGGGGGTGAGCCCCCTAGTTTCGTTCCACATGCTGCCATCGACTGGTCGTAGCATTGCAACACGTACGGAGCACTCACGGTTCCAATATTCTACCAGTGCAGCCTTCAGCTCTCGCTGCATCTGATTGAGGATGCGGTGAGTGGCACGGTTCCTCGTTAGTTTCCATTACTTCGTGATCCGATTTTTGTCTCTGATCTGCGCAAGGAGTTGCGGTGGCAGCTGGCAGGAAAGCTCCATGCTTGGATGAATCAGTGGTGTGGCGACTTATATAGCTTCATTTACGGTGTTGGTGAAGAATCTTAGAGCCTCCACAACATTCCCCTCCACTGTTCCGTCACTACAAATTGCCTAAACCGGTCCCAGTTGGTCCGCTTGTAATCATGAATTGGTTGATTCTTTGCCTGTCACTTCCCAACGTCGACCTCAAGTAGCACAGGAGGGTTGTCCGACGATAGTCTGTTTAGGGTTGTTGTCGAGACAAACCCTGTGATTCCCTTTGTTACAGCAATGTCAAGAACATCAGGCCGACTTCCATTTGCAGGATGATGCGGTGGTTCATCAGGTGCCCATACACATAGTTTGAGGTGGTAGGCTAGTTGTTTTAGGAGGTTTCCAGCTGGATTAGCAGTTCAGCTATGCCAGTCCTGGTGCTCTGCATTCATATCTCCACCAATGAGGATTTTACCAGGAAGTATGAAAAGAGCGGAGATGTCGGCTTCTTCAAGTCGGTTGGCTGCGACGACGGTGACAGCACCTGTGGATGTCTTCACCTTAACCATGACAGCCTCTACCTGCTGAAGAGGAGGAAGAGGAACTTCGCAGTGGGTAATACCGCGTTTGATGTACAGTGCAACACCCCCACCGGCCGTCAGTGGGTCTTTACGGTAGCAGCAGTAGTTTGGTGTTGCCACTCGCAGGCACGGCTTCAGGTGGGACTCACTGACGAAGGAAATGTCCTCATCTTCATCCCGCAGAAATTGTTCAAACTCGAGCAATTGTTCATGAATGCCGTTGGCCTTCCACACACAGAAAGTGAGGCTATGAATATGCCGTCTCCTATTCATGGCTGCGTTGCTGGGTGACGGTGTTGTTGGCAAGCGCCGACGTCACCGCAGCTGTGATGTCCAAAGGCATTCTATCCAGCCGCGTTGGGAGGCTTACCATCATGCTGAGTATATTCTCAAGCATATTGACTACTCTCCCTAAATTGGTCCCATTCTGCTCTTCTGCTTCTTTTGGCTGCTGGGGTGGTAGAACTTGTCTCTTCTGACGCTTTTGTGGTTCAATCTGCAACCCCATCGGTTGTACGGTCATTGCATGTGGGCCTTGCTTCACCGGCTGCGTCTGGTGCTGTGCTGTTTGGAGGGCAAATTATCAATCACGTCTTTGGTTACCTCAGCAAAGGATAAGTCTGGTTGTACTTTGGAAGATGCCACTTTCTTGCCCTTCTGCTTCTTCGTTTTCTTCAGTTTCTGGGAATTAGATTTCATTGAGTCAGAGTTTGATAGTTCATTGAACGCCAACACTTGTTGTAGGTTTAACTGTTGTTGTTTTAGACGCGTCTGAGGAGCCGCTTTCCCCACTCCTCTTTGACGATCGCGGTCTCGCTTATAGGCTGGACAGCCTTTCCAACTGGCAACGTAGCCACAGTGGCAGTTTCCGCAGATTGGTGGATCACGGCCCTTCTGCGTATGGCAGTCTTTTGCGTCGTGTTGCCCTGCACACTTCACGCACACCGGACGCATTTTTCAATGGCGTGCCACATATCCAAACACTGCTGTGGTCCATCTGACGATCGCAGTTTCTCTGTCGATACTCTGAGGTGGCAGATCTTGGCAACTTGAAATATTGTGCGATTTCCGGGTCAGTCTGATAACACTACTAGGAAAAAGCGGCATTATTTCGTTACTGCCGGGATGCCGAAGTTTAACGACGGACCTTTCTGTGAGCTCTTCTTTCAATGTCTCTGTTGGCAGAGTCCTAGGAATGCCACGAAACACAACCTTCAATAATTCTCACCGGTCTAGTCGGGAAAGTGTAGTACGGGATGTTGCACTGTTGAAGGAGAGAAGTGGTGACCACAAAGTCTTCGGCAGTAGTCATGTTGAATTTACTTTTGTTGCCACCTGCTGTTTTAACAGCGAATGTACTCTTGATGACAGCTGCTACCCTGTCATGAAGAGTCTTGTAGTTTTCTGCGAACTCCACTACTATAGGTGGGATGGAATCGCATCTCGGCTCCATTCGCGGCGGATCGTCGACTGTCAAGGCTGTGAAACGGTATTCCACCTCCATCGCAGCTGGGTCCAATGAAGGTAGGGACTTCCCTGTCTTCTTCGGCATTATGAAGCCATCATTGTCTGGCTGCCAATTCTGTGTTCGGGAACGACGCCCTCTGGTTCGCCCAGATGCCGAAGCTGCAGAATTGTCAGCGGCTTCCACTTCCATGGACTTCTACTTTTGTGCCTTAGCTTTGTTTGGTTTCTTTGCTGTACTTAGTTTCGTCACTGCCAGGCTGACTCCAGTAGATTTTCGCGCCTCCATCTTGTAGTTGACGGTACGAGGCTGTTTATTATATGTCTCTCTGGTGGAGTAGTGGGACGCTTTATCGGCATTATGTCTGCTGACCGAGTAAACGTCACCACGTATACGCTGAATGTTGAACACAGCGGCTGGTGTAGCGTCTTCGTCCATTTCCAAATCATTATCCGCTTGCGGGGTCGTGGTACTTGCCACAACACTCGCCGGCAAAGCCGAGTCCAGTGGTGTGCTCGACGCGCGTGGCACGGAAGTGCAGCGCGCGGCCACCTCGTCACCCATCCGTCCGATCCCGCAGGACGCTTACTGATGGGTGACTGAGCTTAATTCGCTGCCAGCAATCGCGAAGCAGTGCCGAATTATTCAACTTCCACACACGCAACACGGAATTCCTTCAGTCACCTTTGTCAACAATACCTATCTATAACAATCACACACACTACGAATCTAAACAATGCAAACACGTGCACTCATTACATTTCAACATACGATCATCACAATACTATGAATCACACCAAACTTTTTCGTAAATGTAAATTAATCATGTATCAGGAAGCAAATCCTTGGAAGCTTCAATCTTCGCAATGGCTTCTCCATCCTACATTTAGAAAGAAATTTCTGTATTAGGGATGGGCAAAAAGAGTATCCATATATAACGAGAAAAAATATCGATATGTCAATATATCGATATTTTGCCTACGGTCAGTAATTATCTAAAAATGTTTTCAAAATATATCATAACATTTAAGAAAATTAGACATTATAGAAGTAGACATTATAGAATCTTTTATTAATTTATTTTTGCAATCAATCAAACCAATATTTGTCTGATATAGATATCAAAAGAATGCTCTTTTATATGTTCCCCGTCAATCTACTCCTCTTTTCCGGTAACTCCAAGTTAACTGCAGAAGCCAATCTTTCGGACGATACAGAAGAGGCTTGCTATATCAGATATTCAGCGCGATTTCCAAAACCAACGGAGTGAAGTATTGTCAATTCACCCAAAACTTTACTGGATCTAATTTCCTATCTATTGGTGGCTAAGCTCATTAGGGACAGAGCCAGAGCTTGGAATCTCTTGCGTAATACTAGTTCCTCAAGTGCAGTGCAAACTGCAGTTTTATCGGCAATATCTTATGCTACTGTTGCAGATCTTACTACTGGAGTACGTTGTCCTCTTCACCTATGTTCTTAGCGAATATCGTTACTTGTTTTCGATATAGCATTTGACACACCAATTGGAGAAATAAAGCACATACGCTTGAACTGAGGGTCCAGTATGTTAGCTGCTGCATTAAATGTATTTCTTACTAAAGGAATTAGATTCTCGAATTCATTGCAATAAAACATCTTTTACAGTGAATCCTAAACTGGTCGAAGGAGTTGCTGGTTTGTAATAGGGAAGGCTAAGCTAGCAGTCACATAAAATTTGTACCACTAACCTTTTCAGGGCTTCTTTGAAAGGGCAAAGCGGGCAACAATGTTTCGTACTGCACAAACATTAAGCTGAAAAGTTGCAACCATATCTGGCGTATTTCTATTTGATCGAATTTTTTCATATAAGATTTTAGCTACAAGTGCTGACAGTTTGACAAATCGTTCTAAATATCAAAGCAAGAATTCCATCAGGTGCCAAAAGCTAGTGTAAGCTAGCCAATTTTCCAAATGCTTCTTCTTCAGATCGTAAGAGGCCCATTACATTCAAATTGGATACGAAATTGCATTCGTACAAAAAATATCGAATACTTACTTAAAATTGATACTTAAAAAAAATACCTATTTTTGATATATCTAAAATAAAAGTATGGGCGATAGATATCGGTTATATTATGAAAAATATCGATACATCGATATATTTCGCCCAAATCTATCGTATATGAATAAATTTTCATCCCAGACCTCCTTACTATCCCAAAATGGTCGCAGAATTTCCGACATCGCCCGAAGAATTTCATTTCAGGTATTTCGAATCCCAGTAGACAAAAATCATATCAGCGTTACTTAACACTTACACTAAACAACTGGAACTACCACACAGTCATTCTACACCAAAACATCAGATTTTTTAAAAAGAGAAAACTCAGAAATTAAATTTTCCTGCAGGTTGTGTAAGAAAAGTAAAAATATATCATTACTGTTGTAAATAATAATAACAATATGGGAAGTAAAATGTATTTTAATCAATTAATTTTTAAAAAAATATTGCGTAGTTATATAAATGAGAAATGATTATTGCAGAATTGTTTAAAATTCTGATGCTTAGGTGTCACCCGCTGCTGCCCCTCACTTTGCGAAGAATGTATAATATGTTTTTAAAATATAATTTTCAAATAGCCTGTCGATGAAGTATAAGGACGGTAACTTTTGATCTTTCTTGTTGTTCGTTTGTAGGCTACGCAGTGAGATGTCATTCCTAGATATGTGTTAGAACAAAGAATTAGAAAAGCGAATGGTGTCTGATGAATCGTATGATATATTTAGGACCTTACATTAAGCCTTTCAGGCTCTCTAGCAATCGTCTAGTCCTTACTGGTTAGTAAACGTTTTATAGAGCGCTCACAAGAGCGGATCAGAGTCGGCCTGGGGCAGAGGTGGTTTCAAGTAAATGTTGAATACGTCTTATGTCTTCCTGACCCTCTTGTTAACTTATTACAGTGGAAAAGTATCATATAGTTCAGAAAAACTTAGAGAACTTACCCAATGGCAATAGGCCAGATACCATTTCAGAATCTGAAGAAATAAACAAATACAAATTCCCTTAAGATACAATTTGTGTTGCACAAGTAGTTCTTTGGTAAATCAGAGTACAGTAGCAAGTGCTTCCAAGGGTTAATGACTTTAACCTCTCTTGGACTGTTTTTTTTATTTTTTTTTATTTTTTATGGGTAAAGGGGTTTTCAACGCAGGACAGTTAAAAGTTGCGGTAACAGGGAATACAGTTAATTGAAATCTGTATAGCCTTCTACATAATAAATATCTAAGCAATTAAATCTAAGAAGTTAGTAGTACAGAGAAATTGTTTAAATCCTTTCCGGCACAGAGGGAACAAAAGTTTGAAATTAATTAATAGTTTTCTTTACTAATAATTACAATAATGAAATTCTACTAATTGCTACTAATGAAAAACGAGAATGATTAAAATGAAACGTTTTCCACAGATAAGTGTTTAATACATTCTGCCCACATGGCATAGAAATGAATTTTTAAGCATTTATCAATAAAATAATCGTTTTAATTTTAACTTAAATAATAATTTACAGTATTAAGTTTTGGCTTCCGAATTCCCAATACGGATCATTAATTTATTTCCGTACAAGCATACAACAGATTTATCTCAATCAAACAAACGACACATCAAATCGAAATAAATTACTAAACACCTTAAAACTTAAAAAAAAGTGTCATAATCTACACATAAGCACAATTTTATATTTACGGATTAAATTAAATACTGTTTATTGTTTCTCTTTATTAGGATTGGATTTTCATTGGATCTTCCGGGGGGGGCTGAGAGGACATTAACAATGATGATCGACGGACTCGGTAGCGTAGGGGCTAGAGCGCTGGCTCCGCGCGTCGAAGGTCGCCGGTTCGAGTCCGGCCGCGGGCATGGGTGTTTAAGTGTTGTATCTGTGAATGTCATGTCCGTCCTGTGGTGCGTCTAACTAGCTGGAAAAAATTCATTACACTGGTTGTGGGTCCTAAGATGCCGAAAGCCATTAGTAAAAATGTGGTCGACAACTTGCATGGTACACTTGACCATTTTTCTGTATGCTGACTTGAAGGTGCCTCCAGTAGGTATCTCACTTCGTAATCCTGTCGTATCTCGTTCATTGACAACCAGAACTGTTTGTGCCACTCTAATATAAGAATTTCTACTGTTAGAACAGTTCACAGTTGCCTTCCCATCTCTCTGGGTGCTCACAGAGTATTACTTTGCGAGATACCTGTTTCACCAAGTCAGTACTTTTTAAATTCATTTTGTCCCCTCGCCGACTGTGCGCCAAGTAAATCTTTCCCATACACTATCACTTTCCTTCACGTTGAACGAAACAGATTTCTCCAGTTAATCATGAAATTTTACTGCTTTTAGAGCATTTTTACTGGCTGAGCTTCTTCGCATGGAACCTTGATAAATTTTCAATATGACATCCCCGTACTCCAGCCCAACATTATGTACAAACGGCAGCCCTCGACGTTGATCCACCAGACACCAGGATTTCCCGAGTTCATGGAATGGGCACCATATGAGCTATTCACTCAATTTCTATGGATTAATTAGCTAGCGACAACAATCCGACAGCTTATGAAGAATCACGGAAAGCAGTAGCATTTCCACACCAACTGGGGTGACAGCATGTTTTTGGACGAGAAAGGCCCGTTCTCAGCTCCCAACACATTTAAGCTGAATGCTCCATTTCATTTTAATTACATGTAGTAAATAACTTATGACACCCAAGATAGAGAAGTATTGTTACTGATTGTAGAAATGAAAGTCCACTGTTCCGAACGAAATATTATCTAACACCGTTGCTTGCATTTAACATTTTAAAACCTCGTGCCGCATTTTAACAAGTTACAAATTCATTTCACAACACATTATGGCTTCCATTCAACGAAGCACAAACTCGCGCCATACAACAGACCGCGCACGAAATACACATTACACACTGTTGCTCGCTCAACTGTTGGGAGCCCAACCAACGAATCTACAATTATAGTTATCAATAGTGATCTTACGCTTCCCACTGATTATGCAAATTACAGCTTGTGGAAACCTTATGAAATACAAATCAGCTTACAAATATTAATACAATTATTTATACCAGTTGTTATCGACCAAAGAAAAATAATAATGATAATAATTGGAGGGTTATGAGAATGTCACAACCAGCTAGTCTAGGCACCACAACTCACTCATCCTGCTTATATTCACAATCCACCAACCCCAGAGCGGACTGGCGCTTGCAGTGGTCTCCCGGATATAATTTTGTTCTTGTTCGGGAAAATTGTAGTGCGAATTTTAACAGTTCCCTTTACTGACCCCAACTTTTTCAAAGGGTAGATATGCACTTGAAATACCTTTAATTTTCTTAAATAATTTGATTAAAATGTTTTATTTAATTGAAGGGAAGTATTTTAATTGAGGCTGCCATAATTTCCTCCGGATTTGTGGGATTCTAAAATTATTGTTTTGAAATTTGTAGTCCATTCAAAATTAAATAGTTTCATTTCCATTTTCATTTTGAGCTTTCATAATTATCAGATACATGATATTTCAGTATAATTTGTCGAATGTGCAGATAAATTATTTAATAATTTTTCTAATGCATTTCTTTAGCTAAGAAATTTATGGCTTTGTGAATGCACAGACATGTTTTAATGTATGTATCCCCAGGCAACGAATGCAACTGGAAATTGTTGTAATCCATGAATAAATCTATGATATTTGTCTCCTACTTTGATTTCTCTGTATGATATTTTTAGATAGTTAGGAATATGTTCGTTTACAACTTAGGTTTGCAGACCACCTTTTCAAAGTTATTTCTTATTGTTAATCAGTTTCATTGTACTAGAAAACTTGTTTAACTTTTTGTTCAGTGTTCCAGTTAATGATGTTGAGAAAAAGAATCATATGTATGAATGTATATGTTGATACAATTGACGATAACGCTTTTAATAGATCTTGTAATACTAGCGAACAGTGCAGGGAATCGTGAGGGCATGGAACCACCAGACAATACAAGTTTACATAGTTTTACTGTCAACCAAGAACCACAAAATTTACGAATGGTTATTGAATTCTTGGAGGGTCTAAGTTCTAGTATCCAGGATCAAAGCTAAGGAATCAAGCAGATGAGAATCAAGGAGAAGAAGTGAATCGAATGTTTGTATGAGACGCAATCGATAGTTTAGTGGTTCACAATTTTTACGTACCACGGCCCCCTTCCGTCAAAATATAAATTCCCAAGCTCCCCCCCCCCAAAAAAAATCACATTTTTATTTTTAATAAAGTAAATGCCTACTTTACATTAATAACAATGATATCTCTGTGAAAACTAGCTAAGTATGTGATATCAGAAAAAAAGATTTTCATCTCTAATAGATGGCGAATGAGACGTAGTACTTGGGACGGTGTAGAGCTCGGGTACCGTCAGTACGAGAGGCGAAGCTACCTCGCACCCTGGTCTCTTCCACACCTGATATGTCTTCGCCCTCTACTGGGGGAAGAGGGTGGAGTGTCCTCAAGTTTGGGAACCTATGTGGTAGTCGAAGGCACGTGGATCGATTTGACCACAAAAATTGAAGATTTCTCAGTACCAGTAGTAATGTTAAGATTTAGCCATCATCAAATAAGTTGAGAGTGAAATTTAGCGCGGATTCTAAAACAGAAAATTGGCTCCTGGATAGAACCCATATCTGAAGAATAGATACGAAAAAAAAAAAAAACTTGAGGCTGAATCAGTGGCAACTAAAAAGAAAATCAAGGAACCACAGGGATATACTAAGCGACTTGTGGATGATTCCAATTCGTTTGCGCAGGCTACAGATGCAACCATCAGGTAGAATGTATAGAATCTACAGAGGAACTTGGTTAACAACAAGTCGTTAATTAATTTACTCTATCAAGGTCAGGATAAACTGTTGACGGTCGTAGAAGAAAAACTGAGAAAGATACCTGCTTGACTGACTGTAGGCTACCTGGAAGGAATAGAGTCGGAAAAAATAAACGTCTTGAGTACGAACGGGTTAGCCTATGTTATGATCGAATTACCAATGCTGAAATTCGGAGGGAAGCGAGGCGTAAGCCAAAAGCTTTTTCTCAAGATCCTTGACTGATACTTGTTCTAAAAACGGATGTGGTTGTACCCCAAAAAACGTAGCAATTCATTCACGAAAGTGCGATGACAACATTATGGAAGGGTGTAAAACATGGGCGTCTGAATTTACGCTAGGGAGTCCAAGCACTGAAAATGTGGAAAGGATACGCGAGATAGTGATGGCGTTGAGTAGGTTGATATGGCGGGGAAAAAAATAATAAATCCCTTTTAAAAATGATCGGAAGCAGGAAACGCTTAGAATAACAATAAACAGACACGATCACTTTGAACGCAGAAGGAAGAGTTCCACCATTCTCTGGAGACGGAGAACTGACGTACTTCCACTGTGTTATATATTGCTTGATTGTAAGGTTATGTGATTTGTAGAGGTTCAATCTGTAGTGACAAAGCATTCAACAATTCTACTAGTTTGATTTCAAATAGGGCTAGATTCTCTGCACACACTTGCCGCTTCACCGAATTTTTAATCCTCTGCTAAAAGTTTCTGTAGAAGACAAATGCCAATCTTTTTCTCTTCCAATTACTCTGTGAGAATGTTACCAACTGTTATCATTGGAATGCTTGATACCTCCTCATAAAACCAAACTATTAAACTGATGTCTATAATAACGCTGGTTTTTCCCTGTTTATATTCAGAGGTTCATTCTTTTACTGGCAGTGACATCATCTACTAAGGTTGTCACCATGTTCACAAGAATGTGCTTAGGTGACACCTGTTCTTACAATAATATTTAATCAAAAAATGTGCACGCACCCACTTTCACCATATATATATATAAAGATGAATGTATATATGTTTCTTCGTTTGTTCTTCATACAAATCCACTGTTTTCATTAGATCTTGATGAAACTTTGCACACTTATCGTTTGAAACAATGAGAAAAATACTGTCTACATTTGGTTGAAAAATTTCGCGTCAAATCGAAGCTGTCCGGTTCAAATTGGGGAACTAGGAGCCGCGAAATTCGTAATTAAAATGACAGGAATGTTGCAGAAAAATTCTTAACTTAAATTGTGTTGCTATTTGGCCTTAGGATGGACATAGCATACTTTTTCTGTATAAATAATACATGTCACATAATTTTGAAAAATTACTGAACGGCGATAGACAGACGCGTAGGTCTCGGTACTATGTTTCCACATAACGGTCTGGTAGCTCAGTGGTTAAAGCTCTTGTTTACTGATACTTTGGAGCATGGTCGCCGGCAAAAAAAAATTTAAAAATTGTTTTTGATTGTATGAGTCACGCCTGGACCGTCGGTTGTTCGGATTGCATGTTAAGCCAGCCACACACAGAACCGGGCGGGGCAGGGTGGGGCGGGGCGCGACGAGTCGCCTGACTTGCCCTGTAGTGCTGCTGTCACACACAGAAGCAGGCGGGGCACGACAAGTCAAACACTTAGCAAATTTTCTTCATTGCTCCAGTCACCTGTCAGTGAACTCAGTAGGAGCATACTGGTGTGTAGTGTATCATTTTGAAATGGATGAAGATGAGGAGACCGTTTTGTTAGTTTGGAACTATCTGCAGCTCTTGGACCACAATGTTAACAACAGAGAGATGTAGGTATACACCCTATAAACCTGAAAAGGAATATAGGAAGTTTTATTTCTGAGCTTCGAGCCGAACCCAGACAAGTTTTTTAATTATTGTCGCATGTCAATTTCGACATTCGACTTTGTACTTGAGAGCATTCGGAGCAGAATAGAAAAGCAAAATACCAACTGGAGAACAGCCATACCCCCAGAGGAGCGGCTTTTGATAACCTTAAGGTATGTATGTTGGTCCTCTTTTTCCTGAGCATTAGTTATTCAACCATATAATAACATAGTCATATAAATTTTAAATCTTACAGTCATACATGGCACACATACAAATCAGTCGAATATTCGAAACACAACACAACCACGTGTTCAACACAACCAGACCGCTAGATAGTGGAGCCCGGGGAGGGAGGGTGGGTCCCGTGATAGCGCATGCGCAGAACGTTCTGCCCGGCAGCGACTTGCCCCGGGGCATAATTTGTTTCAGCTTCGAATTTTGCCCCGGGGCGTCTTTTCGACGTGCCCTGCCCCGCCCGGTCCTGTGTGTGATGCTCCATAGGTACCCGTGCGTTTCCCGTCGCACAAGACGCCCCGGGGCAAAATGCCCGCCCCGCCCTGCCTCGCCCGGTTCTGTGTGTGGCCGGCCTTAAACTGTAGATATAAAAAATTTAGGGGTGTAATGCAAGGCAAATCGTAGGTAGACTAGTAATGCTGTAGGTGTACACTTTTTTACGTTATATTGATCCCTCAGGGATTGTTACTCTCGCAGTCAGTGTGTGTGTGTGATCTGCACTAATAATACTATAAATGCGGAAGTAAGTCTGTGTCTTTGAATATGCTTTCCCCGTCTGGGGGTACGCTGCTAATTGCCACCTGAGAAAGTTGCAGGTGCTGCAAAACAGAACACTGAAGCGGGCACTACATCTGCCCAACCGTTTCCCCACCGTCGCAGTCCACGAGGCGTCGGGAACAGAGAAGCTCATTGACAGGTTCCGGCAACATGCCTATAAATTCTACAGAGCAGCACATTACTCTGCCAATCCACTGGTCAGTTGTCTCGGCGAATATGAAACTGCCGCTGACAAACATAGCAGGCCATTGGTGCTGACGGAGCGCTAAGGACCAACTAATAATACGCCACCAAGACGACCAATCAGAAGTGAAGAGAAGACCACTCTAGAGAAGACTGAGGGAGGAAATGTCTCAGGACAACAACCCCCAACCAACCAGCTTTAATGCTGAGACTGGCGAAGATGTCTTTTTTTTTCGTTTTTACTACTAAATGGCTATACCGATATTGATGGAAATTGATAAGGAATTACTTTGTATCTGTAGGAAGGACACAGGACATTTTTCGATATTAATAATAGTTGTAGTCACGAAATTTTGAGAACTTACCGAATAGTGATAGAGAGACGGATGTGTGTGTTAGTCTATAATGTTACGTCGATTGCTCAAGCTGTGTTTCTCGAGTATTATGTTACTATATGATTTGTTAATAAATTTCGTTTAGAGACAAAACGTATTATTAAGTTTAGATGTCGATTTTATCTGTACTATTACTTTGTGTCTGCTTAAATGTTCCTGGCACCAGTTTATCTGACTTCTTTTTTCACATGCCTTGCGGGCGTAAACTGCCTAAGCACGAGCAGCTAAAGTTATAAGAACCCAAGAATCGGATGCTCATGCTGAAGAAAGAAGAAAAGACCAAGCTGAAATAAAGCTGCCTTTAGTTACCCCCCCTCCCCTCCTCCAATACCAGCATCTTCGCTTGTTTTTCAATATGTTGGAAATCGATTCTCTTCATGAGACAGGTTCGACGGTAGAATGATATAGTGATGGCTTTCCTATCATATTATGCCGGTGATTTTGGGACCAACCCTACGTTACCAACAGCTTTGAATATTCAATTCTGGCAACGAAATTCTTAATCAACGCGTACGAAACCGCGGGTATCAGCTAGTGTTTAATAAAGTTAATGTTTTCTTTCCGAATGATGGGATTTTTGACAAAATTTATAAAGTAAATACAGTTTTCTCAAAGTCGTGAGACTTCGTTTTCCCGTATAGGCTACCAAATCTAGGTTCGACTCTTGTGTAACACTGGGCATAGCGCAATAAAACCGGAAGGACACTCAGCGCAGTTCTGGTGTGTTCGGCAGTTTCTCCTGGCGTAGTACGAAACGTGGAGCTGCAGGGAGCCGCCAGCGGCATTCCGTTGGACACTGCAAACCGATTGGTGCTGCAGATGGCGACATCAGGGGTTGTTTGCATACATTACGCAGCGCAGGGCCGTGTAGCCACGAGCACTGGGACAAGTCCGACCCGCAGGATCAACCAACAAGCTAGGTGCGGCCCAGTGGTTTACTGATTACGCCGTGAATGCTGCAACCTGAAACTAGTAAGTTTTTCCAATTAAGAAGTATGATCTGATTTAATTAGGCGCATATAGTTATGGCATATATTTGTGCAGTCATGATAAGAATGATATACATCTGTATAATTTTCTTTTATTTGCTAATTAATAATTATGATTTTGGCTTAAGATAAAAAAATTTGCTCACAAAATCTACAACTGAAATTTAATCATCACTAAAACAAAATATTAATTTAACGATTTGATACCACGTTACATTAATAATTACATAAAATTAACTGAATAAATCATTGATAACTGTCCAGTTTCTGGAGAAGACGGTTCTATCTGGAATACTTACTGCTTTACTCTGCACTGTGGAAATCTATACTATGTGATAAAATTGTGGAAAAGTTGTATCTGTGTAAAATTTATTTAAAAAAAGGGTATATCTAATGTGCACTACTGATTGCAGAGGTGCCAAAATAGTAAAATTAATAATTTTAGTCCGTCTGTCTGTACCCACGCAGCGCAAAAGCTGAAGGATGTATTTTAATGAAACTACACATTGTAACCTATGTTATTGTTTGTTACATAGGATGCTTTTTATCCTGATTAGTAATTAAGTTCCTGTGATACAGAGGCCGAAAACGAAATAACTGTCTTATATTGACGAAACTGCACAGAGTGATAGCTTATTTCAAGTCTTGTAACACACATTAATTTTAATCCACATTTTCGAATGACAGAGAAGTCAAAACCGATTTTTTCTTGCTTTCTCTCCACGTATAACGTAAAAACTAATGGACGAACTTAAACTAAACTGCGTACAATGATAGCTGGTGTCATGGATTAACGTGTAGGATACATTTTTTACCAGTAAATTTCGAGGTTCCTAATGATAACAATAAATTTGAAATTTTTGTCTATCCGTCCACAACTAAAACAAAAGGTAATGAAAGAATTTTAACGAAAGAGCGCTCTGGTGGCTCAGTGGTTAAGGTGTCTGACTGGTGATGGAAAGGTCCCCTGTTCGAATCCCTGCCTCGGCGGGTATTTTTCAAAGGCCCTAACCCGACCTTCACCTCTGGCGTAGCTTGCTGTGTAATGTGAAGTACGCCAGAATGCTTCCGTGGTTCGGATTCCACGTTAAGCTGTAGGTCCCCTGTACCCTGCAGGATTGCCGGGTTAGGTTAAGGTGACTACGACACGGTCGGAATGCGCAGCCCATAAAAACCCTGTCACCAGGTCATTACGACTACACGGAATTATTAATATTTAAACAAAACTTCACACGTACAGATAGCTTGTGTCATCAGGAAACATACAAAATACTTTTCATACAGAGCAACAATATAGATGTTCATGAAACAGAAACCATTACCGTACTTGGAATACTTCTCTTTGTATGTGCGCTTCACGTATAATCTAATGAATGGATTTCAGTGAAACTGTAGACTGCTATAATAGCTTATGTCATCAACTAAAACACAGGGTAATTTTTATCCCATTTAGTTCCATATTTCATAGTGAATCATTACACCATTTGTATCCATTGTTAATAAATTAATGATAAAAAAAAACAGAACGAATGTTATTAAATAGATTATTTTTGGTCTATTATCGAATCCAATTTATTGATATTAATCCTTGATGTTTATTCATCATGAAATTAGTGTAAAATTTTTAACGCAAATGGAAACGACAGTGAACTACTGTGGACCACGTTGACGATGTCACGGGCACTGCCTGTCACGCATTTATCCATCAGGATAATGTTCACAGTTTTACGATTCAACTGAACTCATCACCAGTTGAGTAAAGCGTCACAATTTTGATTTACGCTCTGGGGATGATGCTTGCACCGATTCCATCAACTACGCACATTGCGCGATTCGCCAGAAATTAGTCTCTCCTGCCCAACCCCTAAACACCAACGTTATGATATCACTGTCGCCGATTTTATGGTTGAATTAATGTTTAGTTTTCTAATTTTGAAACTTAAGCGATTTTTCCTACCGGGGGTTAATGAAGTTACGATCAGTCGATGATTTCTTCTGGGTTTATGTATTTTGATTAATTAGTGTGGGTCGACATCCATTGCTCTCGAAGCATTGTTAAAGGTATATTGGAGTCCATATGTTGAGGATTGGACGCTCGTTGTCGAGTCTGAATTAATTTATATGCTCCGATTAGTACTTAAACCTTTATACGATTCAGAAAGCAAGTATCGATGTCCACGACAGAGGAACACAAGATTTGTAGGTTTACAGTTTCTGTTCCTGGCAGATAAAAGAGATAAATACTCGCGTGAATAAACAAGGCAAATGATGGAAATCGTCAGCACGAGAAAAAGACTAGTGGAGCACGAAAAGCGATTGCCATTCTGGTTCTGAATATTGCACGAAGTTGTTACCCACTCACATCCTTGAAACGGTAGTACTGCAAACTAGAGGGAGAGATGAGCTCGCATTTTGGATGGCTGCAAAAATCGACTCATCAGGCAGCATTTCAGTGACAGAAATCGTTAAATAAGAAGTGAAAATAACTCCCAATAAATACACAAAGTTGCCTCGTATTTACTAATCACTCAACGACTTTTTTATTGTTTATTTGCTTTTCTAGGCTAATAAATCTAATACTTCCGTGCACATTATAAATTATCTGATCAAAAGAATCCGGACACCCCTATGTAATGCGGAATTGAACTTTAGATGTCACGACAGACGGACCCACCAGTAAAATAGGAGGCGTGGAGTATTGTGTTGTCAGTAGAGATGCAGTAACAGCAGAATGAGTCAGTGACTTAGAATGTGGGCTAGTCATTGGAAATCACCCGAGTGAAAAATCCATAAGGGACATTTCAATATTTCTAAAGCTGTGCAAGTCGACTTTTGCTCAAATGATTGTGAAACGGAAATGCGAAGGAACAGTCTCAACTAAACCAAGACCAGGCAGACTTCCTTTAACAACGGATAGAAGTCGACAAACATTGCGGAGGGTGGTTTTAAAAAATCAGCGGAAGGCATCAGTCATGAGTCCCAAAGTGTTTAATTTAATTTAATTGCAATGGAGCACACGCTACGGTGGCAATTTCCCTACACAACCAACTTCCCCCTATCCTGCACCCACCTACATTTGCCCTCTTCAAATTTTAACTTTAAATTCTTTTAACGTTTTTGGTAAGTTATTCATCATATCCCTTGGTAATTCATTCCAATCCCTGACACCCTTACCTAAAAAAGAAAATCTTCCCACACCCTTGTGCTTGAAATCTAGTGCCAGCTTGTGGTCATGGTCGTCTTTTCCCTTCCATGCACTACTTTTCATACCTACGCCAATATCTTTCCATGTCTCATCACCAGTATACGCCCTGTACACTCCCATGGTCCTCCTCATCTTCCTCCTGTCTTGCAATGAATCCCATTCCAGCTCCTTTATCGTATCTGTCACTGATTGCATTCTGCGATAATTTCCAGAAACAAATCTAGCAGCTCTTTTTTGCACCCTCTCTAATTCCGGTATTTGACACGCAAAATGTGGGTTCCATACTACAGTACCATATTTGAGCAATGGTCTGACCAAAGTTTTGTAAGTTGTGTTACCAGGAGTCCAGATGTGAGTCGGGATTTGAAATGAATGGATTCAAAGGTACAGATGCTGTTCATAAGTCAAAAATTTCTGTGGTCAATTGTAAGTGATGATTGAGGTGGTGCGAAGGGCGAATGGTAATTGGATGTCTGGGAACGAGTGATTTGGAGTAATAAATCACTTTATATCGTGTGGAATGGTTTGGGTTAGCGAGTATCTGGAGAACGTAAAATACCATCATAAGTAGCACAAACAGTGAGATACGGAGGAGGTGACGTTATGTTATAGGGATGTTTTTAGTGGCTAGGGTGTGGTTCCCTTATTGCGCTTAAGAAAACTTTGAATGCGGAAGGATATGAACACGTTTTAAACCATTGTGTACTGTGTACGTTACAGGACCAGTTCGGAGACGATGATTATTTGTATCAGCATGACATTGCACTCTGTCGTAGAGCTGTACCTGTAGAAACCCGACCTGAACCAAATGGAACACTTCTGGGATGAGATACGCAGTGTTTCTCAAAGTAGGGTACACGCCAGTCGATCGTAGGGGGTTCGTGACAAGATTTACGTAATGGCGGACTATTTCAAGCTTATAACACGCACAATGGTGAATATTGCTCATTATTGTCAGTAGTGGTGTTAGAAAAAAATTCGTTTTTTTTTTTTTTTTTTTTTTTTTTTTTTGTTTTTTTTTTTTTGCTGTGGGGGTTTTTTATTGCCTGGGAAATAATTTTATAGGGGTACGTGGAGCTAAAAGTTTGAGAAACACTTAGCTAGAGCATCGACCTCGTTCCAGCCCCCATCACCCAGCATCACTACGTTCTCTGGTTTCAGTTTTTTAGGACAAATGAGGTGCCAGTCCTCTATAGAGATTCAGTGACCTCGTTGTAAGTCTCCCCAGCAGAGTTAAAGCCGCCATAAAGGCAAAGAGTGGACCCACCCGGTATTAGCGTCCAACAATAGGGAATACGACATGGGTAAAATTTAGGAGCATTTTCAGGTATGTGTCCGGATACTTCTGATCGGATCGAGCTTGGTGGATGAGCGGTTAACGCTCTGGTTTTGTATTCGGAAGGACGCCGGTTCGAATCCCCGTCCGGGCATCCAGGTTTGGTTTTTCCATGGTTTCCTCAAATCACTCCAGGCTAATGCAGGGATGCTATGGCCTAATTCCTTCCCGTTCCTTGTCACCAGTCCTTTACCGTCTCTAACGATCTCGATGTCAACGAGGCGAAAAGCCATAACCCAAAAAAAGGGCAAGAATAAGCAATTTTGACCAATTCCTGGATTGGAAACCAGCCTTGTAACCAGTACGTATTCAATGAGGGTATATGGCACGGTCGATAGTGATTTAATTATCCAGTAAGTTTCCAGGTTTCTTTTGGAAGATAGATCTTAATGGACTGGCACCGAGTTGCACCCTCGCTTTTCTCCCATATGTTTCACAACAAAACAAAACACCATCAATGTCATCCACACATACACTAACACTAAGAAATACTTCTTCGTTGGAGAACATACTATTTTTGCCGGAACTCTTTAATCATGCCAAGACCCGGTATTTGAGTGTAACTGCTTACTAACAGAGTGTTAATCTCCCGTAACAACTTAATTAGTATTACTGGATGTGTGAATGTGTAGGGGAAAGCCGGGCAAAGTGGCCAGGCTAAGATTTGACGATGTTTTAAGGTAACTAAAAATAAACGTAGAGGCATCAAACTCAGGTGTTATAAAGCTCAACTATCCTAGTACATACCAGAAATTTTTAGTTACTTTGCATTAAATTTATTACCTAAAATAACCAATTCTTCAAAAAGTACCCAAATGGCCACTTTGCCCGATATGGTCGGGCAAAGTGGCCACTTACGTTCAAAATCAGAAATGAGTGATTAAAAACGCTCTAAATTTGCAAAAAAATGTAGGCAATTTAGTTCAAAAAAGTCATATAACTTGTTAATAAAACAATTTTTAACGGTCAAAAGGCACTTTAATTGCAATTTTCGCAAACGAAGGAATAGCAGTTTAGCTCAACTCCATCACAGAGTTTGTGAGCCCAACAGTAACACATTTGAAACTGGATCCATCGTATTTGTAATTTTGAGCTGAAAAACTTTCGTTGCAGTACAGGCACTGTGTGTGTTCTTGATCATCGTCATCATCAAATAACACTGTTTTAGGGTTAGATTTCTTGTGGCTAGTGGTTTTGTATCTAGCATTGGTTTCCTTCTTCTTTTGTTAGCTTTTGTAGCTTCAAGTGCATTTTTATATGAACTTGATGCGAACATCTGCAAAGGACCTTTGTCTCGGCCTTAGCATTTGCTTTTTTTCTGCTATTGTTGCACGACAAAATCTTTTGGGTTCGAAGAAGTTTCCGGTCTCTAAAATACCTCCACGAAATACAAATAGTTTAATTACTTTTGTTTTTTGATTATTATTAATGTACTCAGTTCAGCTTCATATGATAATAATCATCTGTTCAAAGCATTGTATAATGGTAATAATCTGCAAGGAACAAACAGAATCCCTGCGGAGCAGTTAGACGCTACTTGCTGGTGGCCACTTTGCCCGATTTAGCGCTGTTATAGAATCTTCATTCTATTTTAACAATGCAAAGAAACAATTATGATCACCAAATCAGGAAGGCTCCAACAGCAAAAACATAACTCTTGCAAAAGATTTCGTTCAGAAGTAGTTAGTTATAGGATTTCTTGGTAATCTTATTCTGTCTTTTATATATATATATATATATATATATATATATATATATATATATATATATATATATATATATATATATAAATAGACGTGTGTTTTCCTATATTTCACTTTTCAGCCACCACCCCTAGCATAGATCACTGGTCTTTGTGTGTGGAAGTAGCATGGAATTTCCTGTCGTGCACAATGTGGCCAAATGTCGATAGCTGTGGGGATGTGCGAGATATGATGGTTAAAAGTGGACGATGCAGGGCATTTACGTATTTCGACCAAAGACATGTGTCTCCGTATATGTCACTCTGCTGCCACAACTACATAGCATAGACAAATGCTGTTTGTGTGTGGTAGTGGTATCGTGTCTCCTATCGTGTACTATGGTGATTATATGTCGGTAGTTATGGGGGTGTGGGAGATATGGTGGTTGAAAGTCGTCGACTTGCGGCACATTCATATTTCTACCAAAAACGTATGTGTCATGGTGTATCACTTTTCAGCCAAAACTATCAAGCGCAGATCAGTGGTGTATGTGTGTGGTAGTAGCACAGAGTCACCCTTCGATAACAACGTTGGCCGAATTTCGGTAACTGTGGTAGTGTGGGAGATATGGTCCATCAAGGATATTTTCGTATTTCGACCAAAGACATGTGTGTCCGCATATTTTACTTTGCTGCCTGAACTACATAGCGCAGATGACTGGCGTTTGTTTGTGGTAATAGCATCGAGTCTCCGATCGTGCACTATGGTGGTTAGATGTCGGTAGCTGTCAATCCAAATTCTTTACAAACACGTACGAAGTCGTTGGTACCAGCTAGTAAATTCTTAAACTGACCACTTACCAAACACCAGGCTCATCAAAAACCACAAATATTCTAATAACTTCGAGAGATGATACGATACCCAGCTCGGGCTTATCAAGGTAACAGAAAGCATTAAGTTGCACTATTTATGATTTATCCCACCTGATGGCATCACCCTTGCCCCCCCCCCTCCCAAAAAAAAAAATACCGTTTGCCACTTTGCCCACCTTGGCCACTTCATGTTCATTGTATTCTGTTGTTTCGCTTTAGATGAGAGATGGAAGAAGATTGACAGTGCTACCCTGTGCTGGACCAGTCAGGACTGCTCTTTCGAATGACAACGAGAAACCCAGAAAGTGGAATCACCATTAACAGTGTAATATGTCCACATTTTATACGCACAGTGTAGATGTCTGGGATTCAGCCCAGGACTTTGGTACAAAATTAATCATTAGGACCATCGTTTCGCAAGTCCCGAATGATGAAAATTCTCTCCACCGATGGGGTCGCTAAATAGCTACACATGTCGATGGCCAGAACGCCATTAGTGTGTCTCTGAGTGTTCGCCCAACGAGGCGTGTTTTCGAAACGCCACCTGTCACAAAACAACGTAAACCTAGACATAGAATGAAAAAAAAATCCTCGTTGTGGTTATGGTCCATATGGAGTGGAAATAAAGTGGTTCAGGTATCGGTAGTGACATAAGTAACCAAATATTGTAGCTTGATGATCAGTTCTTTGCTCCCCCCTCGTACACCAAAGATAATGAAGGACACGCCGATGTCACCTTGCTCGATTCAGTCCCACTTCTAGGAGACGCTACCCAGGGACTGCTTTATTCCAGTGACAAAAACCGGTGGAGGGCATTTAACCGTAAAGGCAGCAGCCGTTTCCCTGCTTGACGACGTCCCTGATGGGCCATGAGCCATTTTATGAAGGCAGTCGGCACGATGGTCGTAAACAATTGCGATGGCACTGCCGGTCTTAAAACTTCATTCTGACACCATGGCGACTTTCTTTGCAGATCTTTAAATCTGGTATCGATTTAAAACATTTCGGTTCAGTTAAAAACACTTTCTTGCAGCTCAGAAAATCGAACCAGCTTGTTTTTCTAACATAGTACTCCCCTCGATGTAGTCAAAGAGTATGTGTGAGCCACATTTTACAGAGGAATGGAATAGATGACCTAACCAATAGGTCAACTATTGTTGGGGACTATAATATCATTAAATACTGATTGTTATGTTTTACTTAATATTTAGCGAATTTTTGGTAAGATTACTTTTGCTGTCTTTGTAGACGCATTTTGAGGCAATGGTAAATAAAAAATGCACTCGTTATTCCCTAATTTAAAGATTTATAACACTCTTATTTTCATGTTTAATCTTTTCGCCTTATGCATGCAGTGTCAGAGAAGAGTCATAGCATCATAGTTATGTATAAACCATATTGCTGCTGGATTAGCGTATGTTAAAATGTTTAATTTTTTAATAATTTTGTTTTGAAACCATTGTCTCATTGAGTAGATCGTTGGCTAGATATGCGCCAACATTAAACCTAATGTGCGTGGGATTTGTACTCCTTTTGATGCCACAGTTGCTCGCAAGCTATCAATGAGATTTCCTTTGAAGTTCTCGATCAATAGTTACGGATGCTTTTCCCGGGAAGGAACTTTGAGTCAGTCTCTATCCAATCGCACTCAGTATCCATCCGCTATACGCTTTTGCTTCAACTATATGCGACCTGGGATCAGTGATGTTAAATGTTAGGAAGGTTTAATCAGTTCATACAACTGTCAACCTCACGTTATCAACTACAGCCAACATATCGCAAGTTTGAGCTATTTGAGATATTGACTGAGAGCACTAATCAGTTACTGGTCGGCACCTTGAGTCTTGCTCCCATGTTAAAGCCAAGGGTCATATGTTTTTCAACACAACTGCGACATTCAGAACATCTGATAGAAATCAGAGTAGCGTGACATGGTATTCAGATGCAAAATACTACGCAAATAAGAGTTTCAACTGCTCTACTTGAAAACACAAGTCCTTGTATCCACTTCATGTCGCTCCGAAAACAGTTCGGGACGCAACGTGTCTTCTTTATCGCCTCAGCGTTGGCCAGTTGGCGTCGGAGAAACAGCATCCATCTTCAGTTGACCAATCAATCCCTTGCGATACGGATCTCAAACGGCACAACACTAGTGCAAAATTAATGATGGACGCACTAGATTTTTGTACTGCTATCTAATTGTATGTTCTAATAATACGAGATCAGAAATTATATGTAAGCCTGCATATACATTTTTTATTCTTATGCACTGATAATACTTCTTTTTATTGTCTTAAAATAAGAATAAAATAAATTACTTGGTTCATAGTTTAAGATTGCTGTTAGAATGTGTTCTCAGAAAAAAGGGAAAAAATATGTGTAGTCAGCGAGAATAGTGGAAGTGATGTGTGGTTGATTTTTGGTTTACTATTAAGAGAGAAGTGATGAACAAGACAAGAAAATAATTCTGAAGTGTTACAGAAGAAAGCAGGAAAGAATTGATGGGTTTATAATTTGCCTATGACTGAAAAAAATTGCAAACTGTGTACAAAGTGCAGATAAAATAAAGGAAGTTTCCAATTGTTTCAAACAGATTTACTTCTGTAGCATTAACAAAATGGAAAGTTACATCAGGACATAACATGGTAAGTCACAATGTGCGTTACAGTTGTTCAGAATTCAACTTATGAATCGCAGGCTAGAATTAGCTGCACCGTTACGCCCAAATACTTTAGGGAACCAACCCTGTAAGTAACTGAATTGTTTACTTTATATTCCTGAACAAATGGAATCTTTTTGTTAGTTATGCCTGGCGTTTTTGCAATTCAATGTAATTTGGAATTTAACGCACCTTGCCGAATAACGTCCAGATCGCGTTGAATTTTTAAGAAATCGATCGAATTGCTTACGTTCGAATTGCTTACGTTTTAGATGACTGCATCATCAACGAACAATCTTAAACTGTTATTTAAGTTGTCTTTGAGATCGTTTATAAAAATGAAGAAAAGTAATGACTCTGTTACACTTCAATGAGAGACGCCTGATGTAACATCTAGACATCTAGATTAGAAGAGGCTTCTCCGTAAACGACGACATACTGCAACCGACCTGTTAGAAACTCTCATACCCATTAACAAATCTGTTCCCGTATAGAGGACGTTTGAATCTTCCGTAAAAGGCGACTAAGTGTGACAGAATTGAAAGCTTTCTGAAAAAAACAACAACTTTGATCCTGCATCAATAGCTTTGATTAAGTCATGCGGAAATAGAGCCAGCTTTGTTTCACACGATCTCTTATTCTGATATCCGTGTTGATTAGGTGTAAGCAATTAGGTTTCGTCTATGTTTGAACATATAACATGCTTTATGATTGATGTTAGGAATATGGATCAGTTGTTTCTAGGATCTCTTAGATGTCTTTTTTTTTTACAAAATTTATACTACTTCCATAATATTCTAGTCTGAAGGACATTTTTGGCTTTTAAGGATTTACAATATCTTATATATAAGACATAAACAGTTTCATTTCCATCGCATACTCTGAAAATATTCTTACTGGAATATTATTGGAATCCGGCGCTTTCCCTCACTTCAGGCTTTCTAGTTGCTTTATAATGCGGGCAGTATTTATTCCTAACGATTTCATACTTGTAAAAGGCACCATTTCTTCCATGAGACTTTCAGAGTCAAATGTTCAAATTTCTTTCCTCTTAAGCTCATTGACGTCAGCACACCCCTTTTCGTTGCCGGATGATGGTGCGAAATGGCGTGCAAATATCTATTAGTATGAATAATCAGGCTTCGCCGTTCGACGTTATTATTTAGGAGGACACTTGAAAAAAAGTTGTCCATTTTCTTCCACTTCGATAGTGAATTGGATTATGAGGTGGCACTATTCATATAGCGTAAGAACTCCTGCATACCGTAAAGGCCAGATTATAAGGGTGGTGTTGACTACCGGAGCCACTGTGCAGGTTTTAAGCGCGCGTAGTTAAGGACATCGGTCTGGATTACTTCCTTGTTACTAGGCGCTCGTTGCTATATAAACAAATGTGGTATTTCTGATGAAGACTTTAACATATCTGCCGAAAGCTCAGAAGTATAAATAAAAAATGCCGCATATACGGTAAATAACAAACACGGCAGGGGAAGTTTAAGAAATCGGCGTAATACATGTTCAGTTTAAGGTTTCACTAAAACTAACCATTTCCTACTAACAATTTTGGTACATTCGCATCTCTGGGTCTTACTTAAGCACGGCTATGCCTCGTACTTTGCTTACGATGAACTAACCTCACTTGGAGTAACTAAACTCTTCATTTACGAAAATTTTACTCACCATTAACTCCTCAAAAATGTTAACTTACAATTCAGCAAAAAGCTGCGCACAGGTTTCTCCTCGAACACGAACGCACACTTCTCTACTGATGAGCTATACTCAGGCTCTAGTATTTATACCTTCTGTCTAAATTTCTATTTCTGGCCCAACTGTGTTGACATGTCTGTAGGATGCGGTTCTTGTAGTAACTGAGCGGCAAATCACCACAGCCAAGTTTGGATTCGTCTCTGATCAACCACTCCTCGATCAGCTTTCGGAGATATGTGGCCATAAGATCAGAGCAATTACGTTCTGCCCACACTTATTGTTAGTAATGAGTAGGAATCAGCGATACAAATGAAAAATGTAGTTGAAAGAATGGAGTGACTTTAATAGCTTCAATAAACATGGGCACATAGACATACACTTGAAATAACTGAAAAATACTGCATAAAATAACTCTCATAAAAGGAATCTCTTCCTAATAAAATCCCGTCACTCGGAATATTCTTTCTAAGCCAGCAGAAGGGTATAAATGCATTATCTTTACCTAATAAAATCTGCATGCCGTCTGGCAACGTGGTCCATCCTGAGAATCGGCGAATAGACTGTCCCTGGAGGCTGTTCTCGACTGCCCTCTCCAGAGTAGGAGCGTAGTGGGGGAAGTCATGTGACATTAGTTCCATTCGTTTAAAATCCCTTGCTAAGGGCTTTTCAGGGCTACCGTGGTAGGGGGACTGCTTCCCACGGGAAGTGACTTTGCCCAACCTTGAGCTCTGCTTCGTTGGGTGGAATTACATTACATAGCTGCAGCTTGAGAAAAATTATCCCGATCGAAAATTAGAATATACTGTAACTAAAATCTTTCAATTTACTACAAATCTTATGGTGTAACACCGTTACCTTTTTCTTAATTTTAATGTTGCTTGCATTAAGATCACAAAACTTGCTCTAAAAATCCTGAAATGTATCCTTATTTTTCTCAATAAAGCCCTAGAACCGTATTACCTACAATTCCGGCGAGCATGCTATACTCTTTGAAAATGACAGATATCATTTATAAACCGTGAATTTTTGGATTGTATTAAAAACGAAATAATACTAAACACTTGAAATATTTAATTTATCATCAGTACCATACTACTTAGAAGTGTTTCCAATAAATATTTGATATATTAACATTAATATGAGTGAATCATACTTGTTGCTATCGCTGACTATCTATGGGGCTCCAACTACAGTGTAGATACCGCCGGCTGCCATGAGAGGAGACCAACAACAAGTAGAGTAATAACTTGCTGGCGAGTCTGATAGTTGCCTCCAACTTGGGCTGACACAGGCCTAGGAGGGAATGCATAATGCACGCCAACAAGAAGGAAGGGACACTCATTGAAGCTAGTCCAACAGCATCCCTTAAATTGAAGTCAAAATGTCTGCCAGGACTGAAAGAGGATGACAAGTCCATTTAGTACGACAGTTGTCTAATAAAGATCGTTTACTAATATTTTGTTACTTATACATTCTAGCATAGTTTTTAATTAGCTGTGACGTAACATTTTGTTTTTAAACTATTTGAAATTAACTGTCAGTCTGGATCATAATGGCTCCAGTTAGGAAATCAGTCCTGCTGAGATCGCGGTGCTTGATTATTGTGTTCATTTCTAAGTCCGGAAAGTATTCTAGAAAATACGAACTTGTAGAAAAAGATTATGTGCATTTAAATTGAGATTATTAGGAAAAAAGTGGAATAAATGAACTTCCTTGAAATTAACGAATGAAATTACTTTTTGTAGTTCAACTAACAAAACAGAAAAGTTATGAAAATTCACTAAGGTTAACATATTGGTATAAAATATGTTTTATTCACAAAATGGAAAACAGTATTTAAAAAATACCTCATGGCACCTGCTGCGTAATGTTAAATGTTGCCTCTGGCCAACCTCGGTTATATTTGACTAGCGACTAAAGTCCGTAAGAAAATATTGAATTTAATTCTGGAAACGCAAACAGCACATTCAAATAACCCCTCTCGTTTGTTTTACGATTTAATTGCGCGAATTATTGCGTACAGCAGTCCGCGCTCAACAAATGCGGCTTCACATGTTAAGTACGGCTCAGTAAATATTTCTAGTGCCCTAAGAAATATTATGTCAACAGATCGTCTAAGGTTAACTACTTTCACTGTATACATGTGACAAAGTTAATAAGAAAACTTGAAAACCGTTACGATACAATAGAACATAATATATAAACATGACATACCGGTGATACTTTGAAACAACAGGTAAAAAATAACATAAGGGTCTACTATTGGTGCTGTTACTTGAGCGATATCTTACATCACCTCTTGTCTATGGGCAATGTTCCTAAAAACCTTGAAACTATCTGGCACGTCGAATTTACTTTGGTTTCTAATCTCTGGGTGGTATGTTTGTACCATATGCGAATATTGCTTCAGTCTGTTGATGCACTACAAGTAAGATTCTGTTCTTCAAAATCGTTAATATAATCTAAATAGGAATTAAAACAGTAAAATAAACTGACCAAATACAAAGCTATATGCTGATGGCATGCAGAAGCATATGTCTCAACCTAAGGGCAAGAAGATAGCGAGCAGAAGAGACAGCAAAAATTAAGTGACCTTGAGTGGGCTGATATCTCAAGGCAGGATATAAAGGCAACTATTCCAAAAACAGTATCTGGAATAGCCTTAAAGAGTGATTTTTGTTTCAATCATCGGCAATCTTCCAGCTTTGCTTTCGCCGTCGATATGTTTAGCATGGAGATCAGTAATTCCGTAATAAGTAACCCACGCCGCAGATATGTAAGGATGCGGAATCCGATGAACGGTGTCTAGAATGAAACTGTAAGGTGCATTATTTCACCAGCCAGGAGATATAGTGAACTGTGCGAAATTTAATCGAAATTGGTGAAGCGGTGTGAACTTTGTGGGCAAACAGCAATACGGGTATCAGGTGAAGGGTGTAGACCAGTGGTTTCCAATGGGGGCGCTACTGCCCGCCGGTGGGCGTCGAAGATACCATAGGGGGCGCTTCTAGTCCAAGAAAATTTAGGGGACGTTGAGGATCATCAACCACTCCCCCTACCCCAATCCCCTGATTCCCAGTGTTATTTCCGGCATCAAAGAAGTTTTTCGTTCCATTCCCATGTAGCCAAAAGAGGATTTTGCGTAGTCAGTAATATATTATCTAAGTTAAAAAAAAAATATTGTCAATAGTGATACGCGGATATATAAGACTGCTGATCTGATGATAAGGCATCAAATATAGAAAAATTAGTGTCATTTCACCGAGCTCATCACTCTAATTAATAAATTTTGTTTCATAATATAAATTTGTTAATCAAACAGTGAACACCAAAATAATAATGTTAATATCTTTCGATGAAGTAATTTAGGAAAGCTGATCTTGTTTTTCTACACATGATATTTCACTCTTCACGTAAGAGATATGCCATCATAACTGTTTCAAAAAGTGGGTTACGAGCCAAAAACGTGGGACGTTCATTCGTTACAACTTCACTGTAATTTTGAAAGTTAAGATTCTTATATTCGGCAAGGTATTCTCACTTTAAGTCTACGTAATAGTAATAGTTTCATGTATTATTTCATAAGAAATTTAATAATGTTGTGTGGTCTAAGGCTTTGGTGAAAACCCTACCTTACTCTTACCTGTAAAAGAAGTAACACTGATTGCTGAATCATATTAGTATTTGCACCCGTGAACCAAGTGCAGCCAATTTTATCTCATTTTTCTCACTAGACAAATTACTGAAATATTTAATTAAATCTAAACAACGATCTTATTACATTGTTCGTAGAAAGATTTGGGTAAAATTCTTACTCCAGTAAAGAAATTGTTGATTTATGCTGTAAAAAATACGAAATCTGTGTAATAATTACTTGTACGAAATGCATTAAATAGAACTGACAACTTCTTTATTTGCCTAGCTTATCCCCCTCTTTTTGCAGGGCCTATTTCACTAAATGTACTGCCTGACAAAAAAGTTAAGCACTCAGAACGGGAGGAGAAAACGGAATTGAACTGCATGGTTGAGAGGCTATGTGATGTTATTCCAGTGAATACAAAAATCGAGTCAATTTTACAAGTATGAGCCCACCTATCAGTATGACGTTGTACCTACCCTCTCTCGCCTGGATGCGTTTACTCATTAGGTTGATAATGGTGTCACAAACTGTTGTATCCTCTCCTGAGGCAAAACGGCATCGCAACTGTTTGTAACTGGTGATTGAAATGTTGAATACTAGCACTGGGACTAAGTTGACATCCTAGCTGGTCCAACACATGTTTTTATCAAGGACAGATCATGCTGGCCACGGGTGTAATTCTTCATCACATAGACCAGCGGTTCCCAAACTTTTAGTCGCGACCCACCGGTGGGTCGCGGAACAATCAAAGTTTTTACGACAAAAATATATCTTTTATTTCATCTATTTAAAAAATATAACACGATATTTTACAAGTGGAATAATCTTGAAAGCTATAAGCTTAAATTAAAACTTTATGAGAAAAAAAGTTTTCTTAAACAATCATCCAGTATTATACAATAACCTCGTTGTGAGATATAGCAGCGGCAGCAATCGCGCAATCGTTATGGCACAACCCGTCTACAGCTCCCGATCTAGAGCGTGGATGCGCACGCATACCACCTGCAATTTTACTTCTCTCATTGTTATTTTCTTGTTTATTCTTGAATCGAAACCAAAGTATTTGATCGAAACAGTCTTTCTCTGCTTGTGAGAGTGAGTTATCGTTCGCGTTTTGTTTTCATTGAGAGTAGATTTAAGGTTATTATGGAAAGTTGGTTGAGTACTGGATCGAACTGTAAAAGAGAGTATCTAAATGGTGAGGAAACTCAAACTCCTCGGCTAGTAATAATAAGTTTGAAAATATTACTGAACCAAGTATTTGTAATTCCAATTCAGGCAGTGCGAAAAATCAAAAGACGTATGCGAAAGTATAACTCGGATTATTTGAAACACGGGTTTGTGTTTTCGGGTACTTAAGAGGAGACAATACTTCAGTGCGTGTTTGTTGTGAAAATTTGTCCAATGAAAGCAAGAAGCGATCAAAACTTCAAAGGCATTTTTCAACCAAGTATTCTGAGTATTCAAGTAAGTCTTTATAATTCTTTCAAAATAAAAAATGACATTATCTTTCTACCAAATTTACAATGGAAAACAAACAAACTACCGTACCGTATTAACAATTATCTTTGTTAATAGCAAAGCAGGGAACTGCTCACACAGTAGATGAGGTACTAATTTTATCTAATACTTTGTTTGTTGGAAGAATGCCAAAAACAATAAGTGAAATCCCTTTATCAAGCACTACTGTAAAAAGGAGAATCGATGAAATGTCTAATTGGGTTGAGGAAACAATGATTTCAACTCTGAAGCAAAGTGATTATTTTTCACTACAAACTGATGAAAGCACAGATGTTGCTGATCGAAAACATTTATTACCTTTTGTTCGTTTTGAGTTCAACGATTCAGAGGAAGAAGAAATGTTGTTTTGCAAGTCTTTGCCTACAAGAACTACAGGAGAGGAAATTTTAAAATGTGTTGACAGTTCTTTTAAAAATAAAATGAAATTGTTTGGCCAAAATGTGTAGGTTTGACAACTGATGGTGCTCGTGATACTTCCGGCATTTCTTCAGGTTTAGTTTCCAAAGTTAAGTCAGTGGCCCCTCTGGTGCAATGGAGTCACTGCTGACTTCATCGAGAAGCTCTGGCAGTAAAAGGTTTGGATGGTGCCTAAAGATACCTCTGGACGATGCTGTGAAAATTGTTATGTTTATCAAAGCATGGCCTAAAAATTCAAGATTGGTTGGAGCGTTGTGTGACGAAATTGGCAGTGAACACAAACAACTTCACCTTCACTGTGAACTTCGATGGCTGTCGACAGGTAAAGTAGTTTCGAAATTATTTGAACTTCGTGATGATTTTTAGAATGTTTTTCTATTATTACGAAAGTGACCATAAATCCATTAGATACTTTATTGAATGTGTTTGTGATGAGAATTGCCTAAAACGTCTTGCTGATATTTTCAATGTGCTCAATGGACCTGCAAGGTAGAAGAAAATAGTTTTGATGCATTTCCTGTCTTGATGACTTCCTTGAATCAAACGAAACAAAAGTCAACAAGGAAACTGCAAAAGTCATCAAAGAGCACCTAGAAATCTTGGCGTCTGCCCTCAGGTAACATTTTTTTCAGCAAACTGTAAGTAAGTTGTAGGCCTCATATATTTTCAAATATTATGTCGTTTTTATTTCAAATACCCGTATGAATTTTAAATTTTTTTATGTGTTAAAATATGAAATGTGTTCTATTCGTTTGCTGATAATTGTTTTAGGAGCTACTTTCCAAAAATTGACGATGGTTACTTTGGATAAGAAATCCTTTTGAGGAGGAACATTTGAAAGGTCCAAAACTCTCAACAGCTGAAGAAATAGAGCTTTCTTGCGATTCTTCTTTGAAGACAATTTTCAAGGAAAATTCCTTAATTTCCTTCTGGATGAATGTACGAACAGAGTATCCAGAAAGCTCTAAATTAGCTCTGAAGTTCTTGATGCCATTCAACACGACATACTGTGGTACCCGGTTTGGTTCGGAGAAAGGGTGGGGGGGGGGGATACCATCACGTCCAACTTTTATCATGAATATGAATTTTATATTTTTGTTAATTGAACTGGAACCTTGAATGCAGCAAGAATTTAAGTTACACAAAATAATATTCAATTTATTCTGTCTTCTGGCTTATACAAGGCCGGGCATATTTAACGTTACGTTAAACACAATATAATCAAAGAAAATAAATAAGCAATACCCGGTGTTTACAATTTGCCGGATAAATGCAAACATAAACAGATTTTAAACATTTAAAAGATTTTGCCAATAAAGAGGCGTTTCAGGCCAACAAATTAAAGTTAACATTTACAAAAAAAAAAAATCCCAGGGGCGCCATTTAAAGTGATAAGCATCATTTGAATTAAGTATAATGAGCAAGATGCTTAAAATTTGAAGTTGATGAACATGGAAATTTTGTTAGCTCTGTAAATGTTATCGTGATGAGAGCGGAGATCTAATCTCTGAAGCCGCTTACGGGTTTGTAAGCCTCGTTAAAACCCCATGGAACCATTGACCTTTGCATTGGTACTTTACCGTGGCCGCATCTGCTTGACGAATTGTGACACGCTGTGTCACAGTTGGATCCAAATTCGCGGTCTCATCCGCGCTAGTGCATCTGCTGATGGCCTCTAGCAGGTGAAACACTCAGTTTCCGGCCACATCTGAGCCAGAAAGCGTCTAGTTGCAATCATGGACCAACAGCTAGGAGAGTGTGTCGGATGACACGTCTACACTTCAGCTCGTCTGAACAGCAAGTCCACTATCATGGACCGAGCGTGGCCGTGTAACGGTTAGCGTTCTCGCCTCGCATTCGGGAGGACGGCGGTTCGAATCCCCGTCCGGGCATCCAGATTTGGGTTTTCCATGGTTTCCCAAATCACTCCAGGCAAATGCCGGGATGCTTCCTTAAAAGGCCATGGCCGAATTCCTTCCCATTCCTTGCCCCCATCCTTTCCCGTCTCTAAAGACCTCGCTGTTGAGAGACGTAAAGCAGTTAAAAAAAAAAAAAAACCTCTCATGGCGTCCTCTTCTCCCGCCACGGAAAGCCAGCTTCCCTCTCTCCGTACATGGAACAGAAGCCTTTGATTAACAAATGTAGACCCTGTAGCCATGCACGATTGGTGAAACGACGTAGCCCACAATCACGTGTTTCGTGCCGTAGCTTAGCATTCGTCGCTCGTTTCGCGCACATTTTCCCTTACCTTGCACCCCCTCAATGGAGAGCTGGGGACATCGCCCTCACTCCCCTAACGGAATCTTCCGTCCTTCACCGGGCGTTCCATTGTGTATGCGGCGACTAGTTGTCGCCAGCGGTTGGCACTAATCGATGCCCTCGTCAGTATACACCAGTGTCAGAACATCTACATCATTATTTGTAAATAAATAGTTTGTAGGAAGAATTTTAATCATTATCATTATAGGCTGAACTTTGCCATCTATGGATCTAATAAACGGTTGATGGTACCTCTTGCCGAAACATATTTAATGAAATATATATTATTTTTTTGTAAATATTTAGCCATGAACTAAAACGATTTTATTTATAATACTGAGAATTCAGAGTGCATTGTATTTTGAGGTAATTGTAATAAATTTGCTTTGTAACGGAAATATAGCATTAGCATTACGTGCTGCAACTGGGAGCGGTTTTGGAGTTCCTAATCAAAAATTTGTCTACTTCCGTTTCACCTACCACAAATGAGACATGTGTTTAGGCATAGAGATCAGAACCCCGAATCTACCTTAAATGGAAGTTATTACATGCGCTATTTTTCAGTTTGAGAAACTTGCGGCATATGAGATAGTTACGTAAATCAATAGTCAGCTAACCCCTTTCACATTTTACCTCCCTGTGTTTGGTTATGCTGATGGAACATTTTGTAAATGCTGATGATAGTGATGAGATTTACAACACCCCTGTTTAATGTATTAATACTTACTTCTGACAGTTTGAGCCATATGCAACTTCTCAAACTGTATACATTAACCTTTTGGCGTGCCTACCGTTAGTTTTTTTTTTAATGCTCAATTTGCATTATGGGAGGTCAGCCCCATTTATGAAATAATTAAGGCCCTTCTCTTCAAAATTATTTTAAAATTAAATAATAGCACTTTACTATTATTAAATGCATTGGTTTAATTTCATCAAATTAAATTACAAAACCAACTTCACACCTAATTTATTAACTATCCACAGAGATTCTATATCTTGTTGAATTCAACGATATTATTATATATTTACTACAGTCTTATACACACTACTGTCTGTGGAAACCAATTAGAATTAAATATTTACATCTTTTACAAATTATTTATAATTAGGAAATTAACATACACACACAAAACAATTAGGAATTATAATCAACTACGGTATTTTTACCGTGTATAACAGATATGTTATAGATTTCAGTTTCGCAAATCTTTTTATTAAAGATATGACGGAATAATGCTTCCAATTTTTGTTGTAATGGTTTTCCAGGTTGGACCGTTCAGAAGACATTCAGTTGTGCATGGTAGAATTTGTAAAACATATTTAAGTGCAGTTTTTCCACGGAATAAAATCGAAAAAGTTCTATGGAAACATCGGAAAGTAATAACAGGACGCTGCACATTCCCGGGAGCTTGGAAACTGTGTTCAGTTCTGTTGTAAAATTTACCCATATTGGTCAGTAATTTCGTATCCTTTAAGAAACAGTATACTGTGAAAAAAAAAAAAAAAAAAACATAATGCTCCCTAATGATTCAGCCAGTAACGTAACGTGAAATCCATCCATGTGAAGATCGGGAACTGTCTTTAACGAAGCAAACATTATAAAAAAGGAACAAAATTTAAAAGTGCTAATAATTGTGTTTTCACTGCAGTACATCATGAGTTTTTCATACACTATCTTCCGTTTGGAAGAACTGCCTATTGCAATTTTCGGTCATCTTTCAACGCCTCTTTATATAGTATGAACGCGAGTGAATATTGACTTGAATCGAATTCCCCGAAAAGAGCATGACATGGCTAGTCTCAAAGCTCTGTATTCGCTTTGACGAGTGGGGTTGTCATGGGACTCGTCGATCGGCAATTTGCATGTAGATCGCTGGCCAGAACAGGACCAAACGTAGCCTAAGTAACAACCCTTCTATGTATGTGAAGACTGGTCAGAGAGTAAAATAAAAAAGTGACTTTTCACGAACAGAGCTTTATGTTTGACGTGCACTGAAGTGCGTTAGAAGTAACACTGGTGTAGAAGCGTCGTTCAAAGACCGCTTAAAGGGTATGATGAATGATTATTTGACCTTTATATAGCTACAGAAATTTGAAGAGAGCCCTGTTATATTTGTTTTTTGTTTAACGAAAGGAAAGATACTAATAATGCGTAACTGCACACTGTTTAGCTATGGCAGAGCTAAACAGTTTTGTTTGTTAGGTTTTTATGTCTGGTGGATGTTGTAAGAACCGGTAGAGGATAAAGGATAAGGAACGGGAACTAATTTGATGTTGGGTTTTCGAAAGAATCATCTCAGCATTCACCTGGAGTGATTTCCGGAAACCATGAAAAACCGTTGTCTTTGTGGCGGTACCAGAGATCAAACGAGCGTGCTCTTGAATGCCAGACCTACAACCAAACCCTTCATGCATTAGACTCAACTTCACTTTATCAGTTACTAGCCCGTACCCGCCACTTCGTACGCGTGGATTAAGAATTTTTTTGCCAGAATTAAATATAGCAAGTTGCTAACGAAGGATTGGTCCCAAACAATATCGAGTAGGAATAATATGACAGGAAATCTATCACTATATCAATGTACCGTCGAACCTGTCTCTTGAAGAGAGTCAATTTCCAACATATTTCTCTCACCATTCGATAAGGTCTCAAAATTTCGTGACTGCAACTGTTAATCATACTGGAAAGAATATCCTGTGCCCTTCATACAGATTTCCTTATAAAATTTCATCACAACGATATATCCATTTAGTCGTCAAAACGTAACAAAAAGACAGAGACTTACTTCCGTATTTATAATAATATTACTGTGGTTCACACTCTCACACTGACTGCGAACAACACCTGAGGGATCATTATAACGTAAAAAAGTGTCCACCTTCAGCAATGCAAGACTACCTATGATTTGCCTCGCATTGCTCCCCTAACTTTCTAATATCTACAGTTTAACATTCAATCCGAATAACCTACGGCCCAGGCCTGACTCTTACAATAAAAAAACAATTTTGAAAAATCTTAGCCTCCACGGAGATTTGAACCGGAGACCACGACATTCGTAAGCAAGCGCTTTAACCACTACGCTGCCAGTCCACTACGCAGAAGCAAGGTACGGAGACGTCCACATCCAAAGGGCCCGGCTATCGCCGTATTTCGAAGTTATGAGACAACATGTGTTATTTATACAGATAATTTTTCAACCAAATGTAGACAGTATTTTTCTCCTTGTTTCAAAGGATAAGTGTGCAAAGTTTCATCGAGATCGGATGAAAACTGTAGATTTGTATGAAGAACAAACAAACCAACAAACAAACAAACAAACATACATTCATCTTTATATATAAAGATATTTAAATATTTAAAGGTAACCTGTAATAGCAGTAATCTGTTTACAAGCTGCATGCAGTAATAGATCTATTTAATTAAGTTCCTGTGTAAGAAAATCGGTTGGTGATGACAAAGCGACAGGTAATTCGAGTATGAATGACATGATATAATAAACTGGACACAATTTTTCAAACCGCAGTAAATTCAGTATAATATGGGTAGCTAGGATTGGAATAGAACTGGAGGTACAAATAAAAATACAGTAATTATGTTCTACCAAAGCTATCCCGAAAACCCTTATATCAAAAGTAGAACGGTAATCCCGGACTACAGCACAGCGCAGAATCGATACCAAAAATTATTCACTACGTCCTCACATACACAAAGCAGTTACTGCCAGAAATGAAGGAAGCTTCAGGGTCTTGTGACATACATAATTCCTTCCGGCCTGTATAAAAATCTTTATATTTAACCCAAATATTTTAGAGCCATTCAACAGTATTCCTGTAAGCTCGTGTAATGTCGCGGTACTTATTTCCCGTTAGTTTAGCTGCTCATCTAATTCACAGTTTGAGCGGTATCGTTCTGGCCTCGCATTCGGGAGGACGCGGGTTCCCTCCTCGTTAACCGGATTTGGGTTTTTCGTGGTTTCCCCAAATCACTCCAGGTAAATGGCGGGATGGTTACTTTAAAAGGCCATGGCTAAATTCCTTCCCGTTCATTGCTCCACGTCCTTTCCCGCCTCTAATGAACTTGACGTCGACGAGGCATAAAGCCATACGTAAACAAAAATCACTTCATGTATTAATCGTTCAGTATTTTTCTTATTATTTAAATGTCATTCATGCTTAGTTAACTTTTCGCATTGAATGTAAGAAAATGATGGTTGAATGTGTTGGCAGACCACCGTCGTGAGCAAGTTGAGTGTATAATATTCGCTGTGATTGTAGATAAAACCGAGCGTGGTGGGTGAACGGCTAACGTTCTGGCCCCGCATTCGGGAGGACGCCGGTTCGAATCCCCGTCCGAGCATCCAGATTTAGGTTTTCCATGGTTTCGCCAAATCACTCAAGGTGAATGCCGGGATGCTTCCTTCAAAAAGGCCATGGCCGAATTCCTTCCCGTTCCTTGTCCCCAGTCCCACCTGCCTCTAATGACCTTAGCCGTCGACAATCCGTAAATATATATATATATATATATTTTGCAGACCGGTGTACTTTGGTGAGATATTACGAGCGGTCACCGTCAAATTGAAAGAATACTATTGTCATTCACGACTCCATCTAACAACCAAATCAGCAGTGACGGAACACCATGTAGTGGAAGGGCATAGAAATGCAGAGAAAATGAGAGAAGGAAGAAAAATCAGGGAATCCATAGAAATATTCTAACACTCCAAAAAAAAATAAACTTCAAAAAATAAGCGGGAAATCGTTAAAGTCGAATGTGGAAATGTGGGCTAGCAGACAAATGCTTTCCAGCATCAATGGATTTGTTCTGTCACAGAAAGCAATCAATGTTCGACAACAGTATCTCCGGAACATCCGACGCTCGCTGCCGGAAATACATACAACCTTCTCGCCTGCGGTTAACCAAAACAGTCCGTCAGTGTGACAATAAAAGAGCGGGGAGTGTAAACAGACGTCAGAGTGGATAGATCAGCCAGAAACAGCTACGAGGAAGGCGACAGGTTGGGTGCTGAAACGTTGGCAGCAGCAACAACATTGGCGCAACATTAAAATTGCAAGATATGTGCAATGTATCATTGTTTACAATGCCGCACGGCTTTTTGTGGCATCCAGAATATTCGATTGCTTTCTCAAGTTTGTCGTCAGACGTGGAAATAGTCAATGGGCATGAAAAATATATAGTCTACTGTTCAATTTAATCATGGAGTAGTTTAGGTAACAGTGGTCTTCTTGTAGAAAATATTCAACCTAGTTTAACGTGTGGAGCAATATTTAATCTATTAGCGTATAGTCAACACAGCATAGTTAACTAGCATTATATTCATTTACAGTAGTATTTTTTTTTTAATAGAATACAGTCAGATACTTATGTGTTAATAACAGTTTAATAGAAAAAGAAACTGAATTTGTTTTTGTGCTTCATCATTTTCAAGGTAGAATCCTGTCATTTAATCAAGAATATGGCACAAATATAAGATGTTTAAAGTATTACTGTGAGGCATTACTGTCTTCCAAAAGCGATGCTAACTATCAGCCCATGATGGGTTGCGTGCTGGAACAACAAGAAGACTGGCTAGCAGTATTCCACCACTATAATACCTTACTGTCCACAAACAGTTTGATCCTCTGAGCGGTATTTAATCTTTCAAGTGAGAACCCGTCAAAATCCGTTGTGAAATCTTACTATTGTGCCACAATTTCCTATTACCATCATACACTGCAAAGTTTTTCTCCTCTCAATGTCGAGATGCGAGATGTCAAACTTCTTTCTTATGTTTTTTACGTCCACAGCGTCATATCATAGTTAAAATCATTGACTTTTTTTTTTACAAGAATAATCTTCGCATTGGCATTACTTATTAACTGTACTCGTAAACAAGGTGAGTTTAAGGTTTGGCGGAAAAATGCTCTATCTCATGTGGAATACATAGTTGGCATGCGTTTCCTTGGAGCATGATGTAATTACAAAATAGGCTTGTACTTCGTTGCTCAACGTAAATGACGAGAGTTTAAGGTATTTGGCTACTGCTACTTCTATCGCTGTAACAACCATGAATCTGGTATATCCGGTCCGCTCCTAATCACACGGTACCACAGGGAACCGAATTCTTATTAAATTATCTTGGTTGGCCGGGTTGAACCGCGTCGATTTATCAAAACCTAACTTTCGGGTGAAACGTTAGGTTTCGATGAACTGATGCGGTTCAGCCCGGACAACCAAATAACATCGACAATGACCACTGAAGTTTGCGCACTCTCTTTTTAAATTAGTCGTCATTCATTTCAAAGATTTTTTAAATTAAAACAGTTGTGGGATAAGGGGTTTTTATTTATTCAATTTTCCATTCTATAACACTTTCTTCGAACGCAGAATTTTTGCAACGTAAGGAAACCTTCGGAAATATTGCACTATCAGTCTGTGAACATCGATTTTAGCAGACTGGTTTGTTGGAATAACTTATTATTAATGTTTGTTTACATTTGTTAAAGTTCAAACATAATAAGCACACAGGTTGATAGTATTGAAAATAAAACTAATAAGTGATCAGAGTTTGCAGAACTCAAATAACCCGTCAGTTTCATTCTGTCTAGAGAAGTTACCTAACAGATGAAGAAAGAGACATCCTCTCAGATATCATCGATATAGCAGTTAAAATGGAATCAAAATGTGCCATATGAACGAAATTTGCACAAAATTTGCACAATGACAGTATTATTTGCACCATCGCACGTGAGTAAATAAACAAGTGATCGCTGTTTGTATAACTCGTTATCTCGGTTAACAGGATGCCAGCAATTTGATTTATTGCTGTCAAATGCTACTTTTCCATATCAGGCTGCAACAACTGATTTACCGCTGGTAATTCTTGTCGACTACAGCGTAAAGTAAAAAACGATTCATTTCAATAAATCAGTGCGTTAGCAATGCGAGTAATGAAACGTATGATACGTGATGTCACTATTAAGCGTATTTCTTTTTTGTCTGTTCACGCGGATTAAGACACAAAAATTCTGTAATATCCATGCAGTAACTACAGAGATTTCTCTAACGGAAATCAGTTTAAATGCTGTCCTCATTTAAATCGGTTTCCTACAAAATAATTTTTTAAAAGCGCGATTTCGCCGTTGTTATTATCATTCGCTCTCATAACATCCAGTCAGTCATATGCGTTCCTTCAAATTGAGTCATTTTTTTCCATGAATGAACTATGAGTGTCATCCTCCAGAATATACATTTTAAAATGAATTTTGGCGCGTGGCAGCAAACACGAACTTCAAATACATACAACGTTGGTAGTTCTTTCCAGTCATAAGAAACTCAAACTACAGAACAATAACCTTAGAACTATATGTTGATAAATTTGTCCTATCCGTAAAACAAGCAAACTAACTTAAAAGATGAAACAAATATACTACATTATACAAACTTAAGCTGCCATTAGATTAAGATCTTAGCATTCTGCCCCTGAGGCAGGCGTAGTGACTAAGCTTCACATCGAAAGAAGTTTATGATGAAAATTCTAAGAGGCCTTATCATCTGTTCATGACTTAAAATTGCTGGTATATGATATATATATGCAATGTCAGGAAAGGTTCCAATTGAATTTTTTTTAACCGTTAAATAAATTACGAACCCAAAACCATAATACCTTAAAAAGTAAAATGCCAACAAGCTAACCTTCTTATTCAACCCGTAGGTTGGATCGACTCTTCTGAAGGAGGTGTATTTAGCCAGGTGTTGTAGAAAAAGGACTAGTTCCTTTTCTCCTTACCTAACACAACCAGGTAATCCTACTGGGTAAAGGGTGCCCAAAGTTTAACATGGAATCCGAACCACGGAAATGTTCTGGCCTACCGCACATTACATAACAACTTGTGCTAGAGGTGAAGGTCCGGTTATGGGCTTATGAAAATACCCCCCGAGACAGGGATTCGAACCAGGGATGTTTCGATCTGTGTGCCTTAACCACTAAGCCACTAACGCTACAGCCAACATGGCAGCGATTAAACAATAACAACAACAACAACAGACACCTATCTGACTAATGAAAAGAAGAATCCCTTTTTTATATTGCTTTATTGGAAAGTTTCTAAAATCTTTGAGATTTGATTTGTAATATGCTCATGAACATATGTTAGAACTGAAAACATTACCTATTAACTTATCTCCCAATTCTATTTTTTGTGCAAATCAGACAAGCTGTGTTGATATACAACATCAAAAACTAAAATTTAGTTTAAAATAGAGTAGAATTTTTGTGAAAGGGGAAAAAAAAAAACTTTCGGCTGAGAAAAAGTAACATTTTAAAACTATATATTCAGTTCTTTGACCCCGTGATACAGCATGTTTTCAGCTAACATATATTAGAGTGCATAAGGGACAAGAAAAGTTTGGCTGTGAAATTACACTGAAAGACTGTAAGATTAAAAACAAGTAGAGAAATTAATACTGGGGCATATGCTACATTACAAGGAAATTAAAAATTGATTTTGGTGCTACGTAGTAAACAGACTTATTATTAATATATGTTACGTGCTACGTTACACAGTTTCAGTTGATCAAATGCATATAAAACTAAAAATAATGCTAATAACATTGGCTTATACTTCATTTATTTTCCGTTCTGAAGTATATTCAATGGCATATATGCTTATCGATTGTGTTATTTACTGTGTACATGACTGACTAATTTCAGCTGAGGAATATGGTCAAGAACATACAATTATTACTTGACGCAGCCCTGTCAGGTATTCCCAGTGGATTGATCTATGCAACCTCAAACAGGAAACCACTGAAGATGTTTCAGCTAAATTATTAAACGACATGTAAACTGATTACCTGTATGTATATATGCTTAACTTAATATTAAAGAAGTTGGTTAAGCCTTTCGAAAAAGCATAAATTTTTATCGATGATGGTTCGAATCCAGGTCAGCTTCTGTTGTTGAGATGTAAACGTATCAACTTCGAATTAAGGAAATGCAATGATCCAAAACCCCAAGCCAGTTATATGGTACTCGTCAACTTCATACGTCAATACGAACAGGTCCATGTTTTTGGTGACGGTCTCATGTGTCGATGGTGAACAATGGAGCATGCGATTAGCATACTCGACAACTCGTATATTATAGCGGAATCATCACGTCGGAAAGTATTTTAACTCTCAGCTATTATATGTTTTCTCTGTTTTGTATTGCCTGTTACTATTCAAAAACTATCTCGTTGAAATAAACAAACGTGAGCTAGCCTAGATAAAGCCAGAATAATGTTTTTACTGGGATAGCCACCGCGTGGAATATAGATAGCTAAGTTTTTGCGTGTTACTTAAATCAACGTGAGGATTGAATTCAAGTTCCGCACAAAACCTAAAAACACAAATCGATCAAACCTTTTGGGAATTTGACAACAAGAAGTTTTTTTTATACGTTACGGCGTGGTACTTGTAACCTAAAATCGAGACGTTGGTTCATTCTTCGATAGATACAATGCCATTTTTAGGAGCCTGTACACATGTATATTATGCCGAAGGCATATAGTGAAATCCGTCACTTGCTAAGCACTTCCTGTAAGTCCAGTAGATGGTACACTTTCGTGTTTTTGCGCTTTTTTTTTGTAGATGTTCTACTGTGAATCTGTCGTACCCATCAGGAGTTCACTACTTGTGTAGGACCCATGAGACACCATCTAGATCTGTCACTGACTTCACTTAAAGCCGGCTCCTTCTGCCAACTTTTCTTTTTAATTGCTTTCATAAAATCTTGTTCTTTTGTGACCCTTATGACATTTTATGGTGTCAACTGCAAGTACAATATGTCTCTACTTCAGGAACCTGTTAATTTATTGTGTTGACTATACGAGCGAATGTTTGATTATTTTTTATTATATCTATTTGCACTTACAATTCACCAGCAACTGTTACATATTTTGGAGTAGTGATATTCAGGGTGCAGAATACGACTTCGGATTGCGTATTAATAGAATAGTGTGGTCAGAGGTTACGTAAATGGAAAAATGAATTCTTAACGTGTCGACTATTATTGTGTTTACCATAGTGACAACATTTGTTGCATACTGTTATGTTTACCGATTATTTTAGTTTGTTGGATTATCCGTCTAGCAGATAAATTTAAATGAATTTCTGGATTACTTTGTTACGTAATATACAGCGGCTATAGCAACCAATTGAACAGACTTTGCTTAATGAGTTTCCACTGAAAGTGCAGATAATGGCGAAACAGTAATAAGTCGCTGATATACTGTGAAGTCAGACAACTTAATACCCTACGTTAAACAAAACTCTTTACTACATTCACCAGTCTGTAAAAATTGTAAAATAACCGTTACGCTGGATGTAAAGAAAACAAATGACAAACTTTTACTGCAGTTCGCGCAACCACTGATATAAAAGAGCCATAAATCTCGGCAATAGTCCTCACCACAAATGTGCTACAAATTAAACTTTTCAATTTGATCCGCTCCCATCTAAAGGACTCAACAAATACGCGTGTCACTAAACAGATACATACGAACACGGACACGAGTAATAATTTACAGTTTAAATTTAATTGAAAACCACGAAATTGTTGACGCGGCTGTTTTTGTTTTCAGGTGGCGTTTTTCACTTTAGTGATATTCCGTGCATTTTAGAGGCGTTAAAATTGAATTTCAATTTCTGCTGACGTAAATGAAATGCTTCTGATGACTGATACAGAATCGCTGGCCAAAGATTCCATTTAGCGAGGGTTATAACGTAAACATCGGTTTATAGCTTTTTCTGCTCAAATTGCTTCTGCTTGTGTTTTGTATATATTCATAAACAGGCTTTAAGCAGATTTACCAAAGCTCTGCTAAATATAATTTTCTATAGTTTAGAAAATTTTCCTTTTTTGTTCATTTTCGGTATTTCATGAGATACAAATCATTACCAATATTCGTAAGTAAATCCTTCACTTTGGTGTATAAGACTCATTTCTGTCCCCCAGTCGTTTCTCGCCTCTAATCTCGACATCAACGAGACAAGGACAGAAAAAACAACCAGGTGAGACGCCTCTGGACTCTATGAATCCCAGTACATTCTCTAATTTCATCTTGCCGGTATTTCTTACTGAGCAAATTCCAATCGCCCATAAAATTTCATTCTCAGGGTTAGTATCACCACGAGTATTTGTTGTATTAAGACGTGAAATTTATGTAGCTGCAATTTAGGTAATTTTCTGAGGGTAAAGGGAGTTGACATGATAGAATTTAATCATTGATATTACCGGAGAGAGGCCGGATGATTAGGAGTTATTGATGAGACCAGGATTTTGGAGACAGTGGATGGATGGCCAGTCAAGCACCCTAATTCCGTTTACAATTTTCCAAAGCCATTCGAGCCGCTTGCAGAGATGGTTCCTTTTCCAAGGCCATTGCCGAATTCCTTCCCGGTGATTGACGAGCCTTAAAAAAAATCTTCTTGTAAGTTCTGTAACAGTGTTAAATTTATTTAGAAGCAATGTACCTTAGGCGATATTAGTTTGTATGAAACTTGACTATTTTGATGTTGAGTTATTTCACGCAAGTGTGAAGCAAGAAAGTGTTCGTCTGAGCTTTTATTCTATCCCTTCATTGCCAACCATGTCCATATGTTGGTGGAGAGCTATTTTAATGTGCTCGTAAACAGAAGTGTGGTCTCGTGGCTGAGTGATTAAGGCGATCGAAAGGCCGCCGGTTCAAATCAATGTCTCGGCGAGGATTTTCATATGCTGTGTGATAAGAATTACGCCAGAAAGCTTTCGAAGTTTGGATTCTACGTTGAATTCAAGGTTCCTTCTACCCGGTAGGATTGCGGGCTTATCTTAGGAGAAAAGGATCTGGCTATCTACTTCGAATACCTCCTTTGGGAGGGTCCAACCAAACTTCGGGCTGAACAACAAGCTTTTAACGTCAACGAAAACAGATGGAAGCACTGTGTTCCAAAATTTCAGGTGCTAACAATGTCATCTATCTACCAGACTATACTTCCCACTATCGGTATAAAGACGGTGAAACTCTCGAGCTTGTGACAAGCGATCAGCGAACGCTTTGTTCTTTTCTGCATTTTCTCGATAATAGAAGTAAGTTCCTTATGATTCGGAAATTGCACAGCTCAAAAGTATTCCAGATGGAGACGCAAACGAATGTCATGCAATGTCTCATTTCCATATACAATACAATTGGCAATCTGGAATTAGCTTAACTTAGAATCTTAGTTGCGTGCTGATCCAACATCTTGTGGATTTATACTGTTACCAGAAATTGCAATAAATAAACTCAACCCTAAGAAAATCTGAACAGCTTATTTTTTAAATCTTCATATTACTATATCTACTACTTTCAACATTTAGTTACAGTTCAAGATCACATTGCCTCTCTACATACACGACAACACTTCATTTTATCGCATATTGACCAGTGACCTTAAAACACTATTAATGTTTCTCCAAAGCTAATTATGAATGGAATCTGTTAAAAATTTGTTATGATACTTCGTTCTTTCGGATTTTTGTTAAGAGACAATTTCGCGAAATAGTATTGAATGATTTATCAGAAATAAAGCAAAATACTCATTATCTTGAAACAGGATATGTGATACAAAATGAGGTAATATAACGTTTATTTCTGTGTACTTAAAATGGTAAAATTTTGGATTATCCTTGCAGAACCACTAATTTATAATTTTTAATGAAATATGCAGAAATATATGATGACGTTTCTTATTAGACCTTCATGCCTTGTCGACATCAAGGTCATTAAATCCAGGTCATTAAATCCAGGATAAGTCTGTGAACATGAAACGCGAAGGAACTCAGCTATGATTTTCGAAGGAAATTTACCTACCAGTAATTTTGGGAAAGCATACAAAATCGAAATTGGGATGTCGGTATCGAAGGTATAATCCACGAATGCCAGGCCTCGACAATGTGTAGTAACCCACCCGGCTCAGTGTTTATCCCTTGTTTTTGAGTGTGACAAGTCTTTATCCCTATATTCAACTTGGAACTAATTTATTAATATTATAAATAATACTTCACAATGATATTTACATTGAAAATGAAATAAAAATGATGTGTTGTAGCATTAGGGGAAACATATTCTACCTCCATACATTTACCAGTTTAACTATCTGTGGAAATTATGGTGTATCTACTTTTTACAGCGGGCAATTACACTCAAATATTCGACACAAAGCGTAATGTGTATTCAATCTCTGGAATACAACAGACATCAAGAATATTGTTCCACGAGATGAGTAAGAACTAGGAGGAAACTATAGCAGTAAACAGCAATAATCGACCGCAGTAAAAACTGAGCATCATGAAGTCCTTTAAAACGAACTATAATGTGACTGTTATTTGCAGTTCATACGATTTTTATAATACATCGCTTTTTCATACCGACCAAAAATATTTTTTTTTAAGTTTTGCTGAAATACTCAAAATCCGTGAACAAAGGAAGTTGCATAATATTTCTTATAATTCAGTACAGAGCAGGATACGCATACTCTTTATTGAAAAAAGGCACTGTCGGAATACAATTTTTGTCCGTGTGTGTATTTGTTTCCAAGTCACCATTACAACTGTATATCAATCGAAGGTTTTGTATTGATATTCTCTGGTGAATTATACATGCTCATCATTTTATTGCCAATATTAGTGCTCTGTATAGTATAGGAAGCACATGATGAAAACAAAACTAAATTATAACTAGGCTTGCCACAGGCTGACGTTGAACCATCAATACATAGTCTGTAAGTGATGTCAGCGATATAGACAACACAATACCGGGGCTCTTCATAGCGTTCCTCTTTATCCCTAAAGTTATTATGCTAAGGAGCGTCCTTTTCATCCTCCGTAATCATCAGAGATCACACTATTTATGTGTTGCACACTATTTATGTGTTGAATGTCACTTAAAATTTCATCGAGGTCATTATACAGCCCGTAGAGGAACGAGAAGGAATTCGGCCAAAGGTCTTTAGGAAAAATAAAATAAAATAAAAAACCATCCCGGTATTCTCCTGGAGTAATTTAGGGAAGCCACAGAAAACCAAAATATGTATGGTTCGATCCTACGTTCTTTCGAATTCGGTTACCAAACGTCGAAAGCTCACTCACCAGGCTCTGTTTTGTCTATTTCTCATTCTGCAATTCTGGAAGATGGGCAGAACAATACGATGGAAACCAATGCCAAATTTCTCTGAGGTTGCTATGAATCTTGAAATTCCTTCTAATGCCTTAAGTTCCAATCTTGTTCAGTATGCAGCGTGAAACGAAGACACCATTACGTATTTGCATTCAGTATGAAAAATTAGTGTTTCAAGAAAATAGTAATGGAGAAATATCATTAAAAAAAAAGTAGAAGATGCAGAGTACCTTTAATTTCCCTGTCTGTTTACGAAACTTTTGTAGCGTTGGTAAATTTTCAGCCCTGTGGAAATTCACTACATTGTGCTGGCGTATACGATGAAGATGACTCGTTGATATTGAAGTGTTACCTATGTTAGGAAAGTGACTTCTAGACCTTACTGTGGCCGTTCACTACCAGTTATAAATTTCCAAATAATATTAATTAAAAAAAAAAAATCAGGTGGGCGCCAGAGATTGGAGTGTACCCTATTCTGAGGGAAGCGACATCCAGATCTCAAAGTATTGTTATTTAAACATGAATTATTGGACAACTAGAATTATTAATAAAGTCAAATGACACATTACATGATTACACGCTCACCTCTGGCTCTCGCGGATCATTACAACTTTATCCACCAACTCCGATAATTTAAAATTATTTACTGAATAATTTTAAATTCCTTAATAATTGTTCATTAAACACATTAGCGAGAGCCAGAGGTGAGCTTGTTTCTTTTCTCGTCTTGTGTGTGTCGGTCCCCGGTCCCAGGGGAGGTTCTGCTAGTGTTTGGGGAACGCCAGCCCCTGAGTGTTTCCATTAAATGTGACTTATGGCATAACAGCCTCGTGACAAGGCCCGCGACTCAAGATGGAGTGGGAGCATGGGCTGTTTTAGTAAACAAATAAAATAAGAAGTAAATCGGTATCCAAGAACGAAGGGGAAGCCAGGAGTACAGCCAATAGGAACAATTTGTATTTTTATTACAAAAAAAAGGGTGCTTTTGTTGCATGTCCCGAGCCAACCAGAAAGAAGAGCTTCCCTCCAACTACAGGCATTGGCCGACGTCATGAAGAGGGGGTGGCAAACGACGGTTCTTCGAGGCAGCGCAAGAAGAGAAGAGGGGACTTGTTGGCTACCGACGGAGAGGTGTAGATCGAGGGACCAGCTGACCACGGGAGAGACAGCAGTGAGGCAGCCGGCCGAGATGGAGAGCTGGTCAACCCACCGACTGCACAACTTAGATTCGCCTGCACGGTAACCACCATTCAGAAAAAGGAACTTTTGCATCATCGTCGTTTTCACCCTAGTCAGCCCTCAGACAACTCTCTTGCTCGGCCGAGAAAGTTATGTACCCTTGTGTTGCAAAAAGGAAATTAATCTTTGTAAAATCTTGTCAAGCAAACAATTGAAGTAAATCGTAAAGTCGGATTGTGAACCTTGTTTTCAATAGATCCCATCCAATCATGTAATGTGTCATTTGACTTTATTAATAATTCTAGTTGTCCAATAATTCATGTTTAAATAACAATACTTTGAGATCTGGATGTCGCTTCCCTCAGAATAGGGTACACTCCAATCTCTGGCGCCCGCCTGATTTTTTTTTTATACTTAATATTATTTGGAAATTAATAACTGGTAGTGAACGGCCACAGTAAGGTCGAGAAGTCGCTTTCGTAACATAGGGAACACTTCAATATGTATCCGTAGTTTGAGGATAACTGCATATCGGAAAAGTGTAACTCCTCTAGAAACTTGGAATAACATATCTTGCCACTGCAAGACTGGTTGAAGAAAACGATTTTTATGTCGGATTCATATGTAAATGCAAAAAGCATTCTGGATGACTATTTCTTATAAAAATCCACACCATTCCACCGATTTTTAGACGAATTTCGCATACGAAATCTTCTCAGCCTGGTTCTCGACACGTTTCACCGGATTCCCCTCTCCACCCCTCTCACTCCCCAAATAATCGTCATTCTGGCTTCCTAAAATGGAAATACTAAAGTTGTCGTTGAAAGATAGTTCACTTCTCATTTTAACTGCAATGAATTTTAGCTTGAAAGAATCGCAGATTGGAGTGAACAAAAATGTTGAGGGTTAACCATGGGCGGGTTAAAAAGTTTGAGTGCATAATGAGCCGAAAAACCGTGGGTGAAGACATGGATAATAGTTCGCCACTACATAAGGAAAATTTTAATTTTTCCTGTTCTTGATTGTAATGAACACAATTAAAGAATCAGGTTTTTGTTGTTTTACACATTGTCGATGTCGAGGTCATTAGAGGCGTGGGAAAAATATGGGAAGGAATTTTGTCATGGTATTGTGCAGGAAATTACACCGGAAATCGGTGATTTCGGAAACAATGGAAAATCGAAATCTGGATTGCTAGAACGGGGATTTGAACCCGCGTCTTATTGGAGACCAGGCCCGATGGTTACTGTTCACCCACCATGCTCGATTTGGTAACAACTTTCGTAAACAGAAAATCTATGTGAATTCACCTTTACTTCAATTTAACACCGTATTTACTTTAATCTTCTGCTATGACAAGTTCAGCTGAAAAAATTTGTCACACGTTCGCCGAACATATCTGCTTTCCCAACTTCCTCCGTTCTTTGCAAACGTAGGAACATTAGGGAGCCATCGCTCCGACTTGGCGAAAACAAAGTTTCATGAAGCTGCGATCAGTATCGGGTAGCGGGAGCGCTGGCTCAGGATTAATTTGAAATATGGGCGCAGGGCGCACGTGAGAGCTGCTTGCTGCTACCTCCCGAGTTTCACTCTGGTCCCAGACGGCGACGCCCCACGGTGCTCCGCTCCTTCTTAAACAGATAACTTGGTCACCTGTGACCAATGTTACGACTGCGCCCAAAGCTGTAGTTATTACTTCACTACCGCGTACACCCTGTTTATCAAATAATCTTTTAATACACCTTTTACAAAACAATAGGACACTATGTGCATTTGCAAATTTGGTTGCAATAGTGCTTATCGGAATGCTGTTGGTAAGAAATTTCTAATTCTATTGTGCACAGATGTATATTTGATTGGCGTCTCAGCTGCTCAATTTAATCTTGTAATCAGACAGACCTGATTTTTATTGCGATTCAATAACAAAATACACAAAAGAAGCTTTTATATTTTTTTTGCTTTTGCCTTTTTTGAGAGAAGAAAATTTGCTGACTTTTTAACTATCATCCACATAATACTGTTTATTTTACAGAAGTTTTTATCCCGCTAGCACGAAAAATGGATTGTAAATTAGACCCAAATGCAATATTGAAACAGGGATAATAGTCTGTTCACAAACACTGCTTCTCTTTTTTATTTAGAGTCGTTGCTGATTGATTTTGAAAAGCAATTACCTTTTTTTTGCGAGAAACCGCTGTTATCATTGGTCCATGAACCAAATATTAGGCGGAAATTTGAGAACTGAAATAATCTACACACAGTAATCAAAACACAGATACAAAACTCTACATGTTCACACGTGATGTATACCGAGGGTTAATTACTGAGAATTTCATCGAAAACAGTCCCTGCGTACCCGCAAGTGAAAGTTGACTGAATATTTGATCGATCCTTTTTCCAATATTTCATTAACGCTTTAGAGAATGGATCACTTTTATGTCGTCGGAAGCTTTTACTTCGTCCGATAACGAGGTATGATCACGCATGGCTTCGCTAGGGCCTTTGTCACCAATTATGTAGTGATTTGGTGCAGTAATCAACATCATTTATACAGCAATTACTGTGACAGGAAATTAAGGCATTTGCGAATCTGTAGTTTCTCAATGTTTTCTACAATGATTAGATGCAGTTTCCAATATTTCTTCTTATATCATTTATCCCATCAAATACAATATGCATTTAACATGAATGCGTATGAAAAATGTATAGTGAATTTATTTAAGTAATTGAAATAATACGCTTCCATCTGTTGGGAATACTTAAATCGACGGCCCATTCACGCATGTATATCACCACACGATCACACTCAAGAAGCTTAGTGCGAAGGTCACTGGAAACAATTTAATTTTAACCGGAAGTTAATACTGACTAATGAAGAGTGGGAATGTTCACGGTAATGAACGAATCATTAGCACCTGGGAGATCAGGCTTTGCTTACGCTCTGATAGATAAGATATCATAGTGGCTAACCTCCGAGTTATGGACTAGGTTAGTTTGATGCACAGCTATATTGTTATCTTCAATTCAAGCACTAAGCTTTCTGCAAGCTTCCATAGTAGAGCCTCTCATGACTCAAAAACTCCTGGTACGAGAAGTCATCCATTTTTTCCCCAACCAACTACAAAAATCAAGGAGTAGGAATTACTAGATAATACGGACTATACTGCATGTGGAAATGATCCATAAAATGTATATAAGTTCAAAAAAAAAAAAAAAAAAAAAAAAAAAATCCGTGATGGGGAATGCAACAGGAGATGTTAGTACACTGTAATAGGGATCAAAACGGTATTTCTGTCTGCGTAAACATTATAATTCGTAGCAGACGGTGGCAATTCACTGCTTCCAAACTGAAATCACTTGAGTTTTCGCCACCTCCAAGGACGTATTTCTTCCACAGTTAACTGAAAATAGTTTTTTACTTAAATTAATTTGTTTTAAGTAATAGTAAGTTGAATCGTACCATAACTAATTTATTCCGAATTCTTATGAATTTCAAGAACATTGCATCAGACTATGGTCTTGCGTCTGTAACATTAGTTATTACTGGTTAACCTACGCCGGTAAGTTCGTAACACTTCGTCAAATGACGGTGTAGAACTCTGCTGCGAATAGATGTTCAGAAAATTTAATCTATGTTTAGTCTGTTAATAGAGTTTCCAGTTTTGAATGGTTAAATATGTTGCACCATTTTTCGAAGTCAGTGGATAGACTAGTTTCTATTAACGACTGGCAGTGTGCGTCACCAGAGAACAATTTGTTTGCCATTCATGTTTGAGTATTCTCGAAATGAAAGATTATTGAATGAAACCTTTCGTAATTATTATTTGATGTATTTTAAATGTTACTAGTTAGCTTATTTCAAATGTAGTGCGTTCAGGGAAAAGTGACACGTAATTAAGAATTTTTAGGTTATAGGGAACTAAATATTTTCGCCACTATCAAGAATTTCCTGTATTATGCTTTTGGCTGTTTACCAATATAATGTTGTCGCTGTTATTGTTTCCCATGGGATCAAAAGGTGTTATTTTCATCTTTCCTCCAGCTTTATTAAATGCTGCGTTTTGTTCCATGAATTATTATTTTTTATTCAATCTGTAAACGTTTGAATAAAATGTTAGCTGTGATCTTCCAGCTTACTGTCTGTACCGTTACGTAATTATTTATCTACAATAAAGTTATCCCCCGCCCCACTTCCAAAATTCAGTACTTTTGTTAAATAAATTTAATTTCGCCTGGCACCTTTGTTGAAATGCCCTTTGTAAGTATTTCTAACGCTATACCCTTATTTTTGTTTTATTTTTATCAGTCATAATCATAGATTTATAAATCATGTATCTTATTATTCTAGCAATTATCGGAATATCTTAGAACGTCAGTTGTTGTTGAGAGATCTGGCAAGTTTTACGTCTCATGTAAATTCTGTAGAAGTAAAAGAGTAGCTAAAGATATTTATATCGCAACTAGTTTTAATATTGAAAATATTATTTCGCTATTCGGTTACCGCTAAAATTGTAATACATTCACAACACGAATTAATGGTCGAGAAGTATTCTATGGGTGCATTTTCATTTCTTGTATGTATGTTTAAAGGAATCTAATGATAGTAGTAGTATAATAGTGGTATCATGCAGATTATTTATCAAAATTATTTAGTTGTTTTCCCATTACATGATTTACGATAGTATGCTGTACTACCAATTTAAATCAGAAAGGTTTTTTTAGGAGCTCCGTTGTAAATCTACTTGATTCATGGTCATTCGAGTTCTAGTTGATGTCACACACTTCTTTAGTTCCGAGAAGTATTAATATCTGATTCCATATAGATATGTATGTATGTTCGTTGGGTTCAACTACGACTACGTTAAGTCTTTTTGAATTTGTCAGCGATTTTAATTTTCTTTTAGGCCCTAACGTTTTTTATTCGTTTAGATTGGACCTGTTTTGCGCTCTTCTGTTCAATGGGTATCATGTATTCTATTGGGTTGTTTTTGTCGGTTTATCCAATGTGTCACTATCATCTTACAAAAGAGAACTCTATCAAAAGCATTAGTATATTGCACTTCTTGCTGCTGAATTCTTTATCTCTCCACGTGAACTAGTTTCGTATGCATGTTATCGCAAAGGAAATGTAGTCGATACACTTACATCTCGGTGGCGACTTTCTGGTAAGATATTACAGAGATAAAATACGCTCGTATTCGGATCCCACGTTGGCTAAACTCACAAAATAATCACCAGAAAGGAAGTCTGTGAGTCGTTCTTTCTCAATTTAGAAATTCATGGAGGCAGGCGGATTGGATTTAAAGAATCATATCGTCAGAACTTGGTTAAGCTTCGTGTGGATTAGCGAGCTGAAATGTAAGGAGTGTGACTTCTGGCATAGGAAGATTGTTAGAAATAAAAGCTACCAAAAATAAAAACATTTCATTTTTATAGAAAAGTAAATGAGTTACTACGAAAAGCACAAACGCCAAATTAGTTTGTAAAGAAACACTAAGGCTTTTATGAATAAAAATAACGTACCATACATAAAAAATATTGCGATAAAACAATAATCAAAGCATCAATGAATGTGAGGAAATTGTAGAGAGTGCTTTGTGAAGTCTGATTTAATTATGTTTACTTTGAGGGATTTTAATGTTATAACGGCAGAAAGAAGGAAGAAAATATTGTAAGGCATTGAAAATAATGCGGTAGTACAATTACAAAGTTTTGTGAAGAAGATAATTTATAATGTTATCATAACTCACTTGAAAGGTCTAACATTATACAGAGGGTGTATAAGTAAGACGATGTCATAACATACAGTAGTTACGTAAAATACAGTTTAACTATTTAATGGAATAATTTATAAGGGATGATTAATTAGATAATTAAATGAGTCCGCATCTCGGTAGTTCTTATTATATAAATCTTGATTACTGACGATATCCTTCCAAACCACTAGAATTATGAAGCGTACTGTAATGTTCACTACCTTGTTCATTCACTATAAGAAAACCGTGAGGGCAACTTATCATATTACTATTAACATAGCCTTCGCTGTACTTATACAGATTGCAGGTTCGAGTGTTGTGGACTCCAGTCCAATGAGCTATTTCTAGACTCATGCATACTAAATACTACCAATAAAATTCAGTACCCAGATGTAGCCAGTTGCGCAATCCACAAGCATACTTTATTGAACTCATTAGTCACGTGCCAAATTTAGCCACCAGCCACTTAATACATAATACTTTTTCACCGAAGATGCAAGGGTTTTGGATGAAGGTGAATGAAAATGAGTCGAATAATAAACCACACTTGTAGTGGGACTCAGCAATCACTGTGCCATAAGTCATATACACACGTAATCCAAAGTCTGTCCAATGCGCGGCACCCTGTATATATAGGCCATCTCCATACTTTTACCGTAATATTCCGGCATTTAATACTGTCTTTATTCAATGACGTTGTTAGCAGATCACGATTGATTTTTACTATATCACTATCGATGCCATGTTTTTTGGCACGCCCGTACTGTGCACTCCCCCCCCCCCCCCCCCGAGACTTTTGTAAACTATCTTTCACCCCGTCCAGCGATATTAACTCATCACCCTGCGATTTTCTCTACTTCAAAGCTTACAGAGAGAGCTACAGATCCACTGTTGCGTTACAACCGTTCATCATCCTGAACAGTTTCCAGCCACTGGCCGGGTCTGCTTCATGCAGAAGCCTCTCCATTTACTTCTTTCTTCTCACCATCTCTCTGTCATCACTTTACTCCAGTCCTCTCCTCTCTTCCGTCCACACTCCTCCACTCCTTTCAGCCATCCATCTCTTGGTCTTCCTCTGGATCGTTTACCAAGCATCTTAATTTTGTGGATTTTTCTTGGGATTCTCCGAACCTCCATTCTCTTTACATGTCCATACCATCTCAATTTGGTTCTCTCTACCCTTTCCTGTAGGGGTTCCTCTTTTATGATGCATCTAAACACTTAATTTCTTATCCTGTTCATTTTAGTAACTCCCTTTCTACCTCTTAAAAACTTCATTTCGCTTGCTTATACCCTGCTGCTGTCCCGTTTCTTCATTGTCCATGTTTCAGCAGCATATGTCAAGATAGGCACATAACATGTGCTTCTCTGCTTCTTTATTCCATATCAGGCTTCTATTGCTCCTTATAAACGTTTCTGCTTGCCTTCCTCTTTCACTTATCTCGCCGTCATTTCCTCCACATTCTTCTAATACACTCCCCAAGTACTTGAACCTTCTTACCTTCTTTAGTTGTTTCCCTGCCATCACAATTACCTGGGTTATCCTATTCTTCTTTCTGATTGTTACCATGTACTCACATTTCTTTACATTAAATTTCAGGCCATATTCCTCCACAATGTCTGTCCATACATCCAACTGCTGCTGCACGTCTTCTTCATCACCTTCCCAGATCATCAGATCGTCCGCAAAAGCCATCACCTTCATGTTTTCCTCTCCCATCCTCACTGCCAACTTCTGCATTATATCATCCATGTTTACAATAAAGAGTAGTGGTGAGAGGACACTTACTTGTTTTAGTCCATTCCTTTGTTTCGGCCAATCTGTTCTTCCTTCCCCTATTTTCACATAGCTCACACTACCTTGGTACAGTTCTGTCACTCTCCTGATGGTTTCTTTGGGAACTCCTCTGTTGTCCAAGGCCTTCCACACCTAACTCCTGTGTACATAATCACATGCTTCCTCAATATCGATAAATACCAACAGTACGTCCTTTCGATGCATCATAATGTTTTTTCCTGCAGCTGTCCCAATAGCAAATATCATTTCTACCATCGATCTCCCTGATCTGAAGCCGTACCGCTCTTCCCTTAGCCCTTATTCACCCTGTCACGTATAGTTTTTTCAATAATCTTCTCATTCACTTTGGCACAGTGGCACATCAGCGTAATCGCTCCATAGCTTTTAAACTCCTTCATGCTCCCTTTTTTGAATATTGGTATAATCATTTCTTTTTTTCCAGTCTTAAGGAGTTGCTCCCTGATTCCATGCCTTTCTCAGCACACGGTATAGCCACTGCTTTCCTACTACTCCTGCTGCCCTTATCATTTCCACGCTCACTTCATCGATGCCTGGTGCCTTTCCACACTTCATCTTACCCAGAGTTGTTTCCATTTCTTCCGAAGTTAAATCCTTCTCTTTCTCTCTTACATGACTGTTATTTCTGCTTCTTCTGAAGAACTGTATCATCCTGTGACCAATCTGGGTTCACTAAGGCTTCCAAATGTTCCTTCGACATCCTTTTTAGTCTTTCTGGACTTTATTTCCTTTCCATCTTTATTCAGTATGTTGACATTTTCTATCCGCGTCTTCTTTTTACCGTTCCGTATAGTACGTTCTCATTTCCTTTGCTACCTTCTTCTATCATGTTGGTCAATTTTTCCAGCCACTTTCTCCTTTTCTCCGTTACTATTTTTTTGGCCTCTTTCTTTTTCTTCACATATTCATCCCTTGTCTCCTGTGTCTTCCGATTAAACAATTACCTAAAGACACTGTTCTTTAGTTTCACTGCTTGTTTTACTCTATCATGCCTTTTCTTTCCACCTATTGGTGTTACCAGTCCTTCTACACACTTTCTGCTGCTAGAAGTAACGTCGTTTTAAAATATTCCCACTCCTCTTCCACTTTCCCCATTTCCACTGTGCGTATCTTACTCCTTACTATTCTCTGGTATTCGTCTTCATTACTCTTTCAATTTCCATACCCTTAATCTCCTATCCTGTCTTTCTGATTTTCTCCTATCTGCCACAATCCTTAGTTCCATTACCAATAGCCGGTGATAATTATCTAATGCCTCTAATGGTATTACCTTCACATCTGCTACAGCATTGAATTTAAAGTAGTCCACAACTGTTATTAAGTAAAAACAAGATCACACCTTCCGCTCTAAAGAAAATTTTCTTCCAGATATTTACTGTGATTACAATGTGATAGTAATGCTTTAAGGGATTGGCATTAAAAACCGTAAAAAGAAAGACTGTAGGGAAAATAAATTTTCAAGCTCACATGTCCGAAAGTTATTACTGTGCTTCTTCAAATAAGCACAACATAAAATCAGCACAAAGACGCAGAAGAAAATGAATATACTTTGTTTCTGATCAAACAGGATCAAAATGATAACGATGGTTCTAAAGATCCCACACCCTCTTCTCGAAACCAAAGTTGTTTACGATGTGAGCTATTAATAAACCAGTACAAGGTTTCCATTTTTCGCAGGAAGACTGTGTCATCCGTATAAAGCAAATCGTGAAGAGCACGCACTGAAATTATCCGAATACATAAAATCATAATTTTATAATTCATCCTCATTGAATGTTATTTTCAGAAAATTCCATAGAGCCAAGTTGGGAGAGTAACGAACTAGAGAAATTTTTCTTTTTGAATAGTGAGTGGGTATCACATTCATTATTTGACGTGTTCAGTAATTTGGTAGCACGAAGAAATCTGGCATGAGTTTCAAGAACGATAAATATGGCAACTGAATATTCTGTGAGCTGAGAATATTGCTCCATGCGGAAGACAATAACCTCATTTCAACGTCGGAGGGCTACATACTTACATTATTGTTTTAGAGAAAAACAACAGTACCCATTTAGTTTAAATAATCATTGAATGTAATTTCCATTTATGAAAGAATCCTATTATAACCTAGTTCTAGATTTTTAATAGCAATTTATTTTTTGATAAAATTTTAAGTAATTGCAATGTTCGCAGTGAAATTTACTATTACAAACAAATACAGGTGATTTCATCCTCTTCATACTTAATATTGTAAAAATTTCATTCATGAAAAAAAATTAAAAATGTAGAAAGTTCTTAGCTGTCTTTTGTGATACTAACATCTGTTTTTTCTGTTCCTCTGATAAAATCAGAAAGATAAAATAAAATATAATATGTGCATTTATATTTTCTTAATATCTCATTGCTGAAATTTTAAATACGAGTATGTTACAATTGCATAATCAGAAGAACATTGTCGAATTCACTTCAGGGAAATAAACACAGCTTGTTGGCACTAAATAATTCAAATTGTACAATCATGCAACTGTTCTTTAACATGGGCTGATATTCTATTCTTTTATCAGTTTTTGGGGCTATTGGTGAATTCTTACAAAGAATATAGTCATCCTTTACATCGAATCATTAAAAAATGCAGTAATCAAAACGCCAATCCTTAAATGACGTTGAAATGACAGCACAAAAGTTTAAACTTAATTAAATCAGTAGCCGGGTCATTGTTAAAACATTTTATAGACACACAGACTTAAAAATCTCCAGTAATTCAAAATTTGTATATGAATTGTTGTCTCTAATGTCTACGTTCTATCCTGAAATACGCTAATAACTAATCACAATTATATTAATTATACTCAGAATATAACCTTCGGTTGCTACCCTATCACTTCGATGAATCATCTTTACCTAATTTGGCAGGTTTTTCCTTGTTGACAGGTAACGACGTATTTAATCACAAACAAATAAATCGAAGTTGACGTTGACATCGTATAAGCTACGAGATAAACATATTCAGTTTCTATCTTTAGGTTTATTGAGATAGTGATGTTGATTATTTCTGTTTGGTAATGTTTTAAACTTTTTAAATGTGGATTTCGTTTCAATGTTTACCGGCTTGATATGTTCTGAAATTTCATTGCAGCTGTTTTAAGTTAAATAATAATAATAATAAAACTGCTAGAAGCATGATGGTACTTATGTTAATATTTGAGTGTAGTTAGACCTTTGGAAACTGGAGAGAAACATGATTTATTGGGCACGTCCTGTATTAAATAATTGCATAATTTCCACTAGAAGTAATGAGACCTCTAATATAGTCGGAATAAACATTACCGCTGAGAGCCACACTGGGCTCTCATTAGAATTAAAGAGAACTAATTGGATAATATTTATAGGATTATTTGTCTTTATTTATGAAGTTGACACATACTAATTGTATAGCCTTTTTGATGGCGAGAGGCTGTAATTCGTACTTAACACAGAAGCTAATTAAACGCCATGTTATCTGTTTTATTTTAATTAATAATTTGCTCATACTAGAACTGACGTTGAGCGCGGAATTCATAACATTGTGTTACATTTTTCTTTTATTACGCGTAAAGACAGTAAAATGCAATTTTTATCACTCTGTTTTTTATGCAGAAGTATATATGATAAGGAATTAGCAATTCTGAAATTAATTTATTGCTCTTCGTGGATTCCTTGTTTCAATCGTAAATATATTGTGTATAATACCCATCGTTTTAAGTTATTATATTTGTTTTTGTTTTACCTGTCTGATTGCTAAGCTGATAAGTGACTTGATTTAGGTCATACTTTGGGCGCCAGTGAGTTCAATCAGATACCTTGATTTGTCAAAATAATAGATCATATGGAAAGGTGATCAATAAACCATATTATTAATTAAAAAAAACACAAATTAAGAAATAAATTCGTCATATTTACTTTGAAGTAAATCAACTACACTCTTAGCAATAGGGAATATGCATGAAATTCAAATTTACGTCTAGTATTTTTATTTTGAAGCTTTATTAGTGTAGAATTACCTCTATAACGTTTTATTCCTATTTACTCGATTTTTATTTACTGATTTTAATTAATCAAAAGTGCTAAAAATACAAGGGAAATGTAACTTCGCAAAACGCAACGCTATTGGTCGAATCGAATCGTGAAGACCAAGTACACGATATTATTGTGAACAAAGGCGTAGTTGATGGGAGTTCTAATAGCTTTGCGATTGTGTTGAAGTTTATATTAACATATCAGCATAACTGGTGAGATATTGTGTTCTTGCTACAATACACACACCAAATAATGATAGAAAGCGGTATTCTGAAAGCACAGTAGGATAATCTTCCAAAAATTGATGCTTTCATGATGACAAGAAATTTTGCAACAAATCCGAATTTTGCGGCCGCTCAGCTCAGAGCGGTGAAAGCTGCAAGGTAATTATGTGATAGATATTTCAATATTCGCATGCAAATAAAAAAAAATAGAAAATTATTACCTGTTTTTATCAAATGGCAGCGTCGTCTATGCGGTAGGGTGTTAACTTCATAATTTTTTAGACCCGCGTTCAAATCCCCGCAGAATTAAATATTTTTATCTTCAGAAATTGTCAAACTTGACCTTTTTATTTTGTTAAAACTTCATTTACGTTCTTATACTGAGTGAAATAATATTTAAAACAAATCATATTACCTACAATTCAGCGTCATTTTTTTTCCTGAAATTCTTTTTTTTCCGTAATGAAATCACGGGTCTACCTACGGATTGTCTTTTTACAACACAAATCGGCCGCACACCCTTAAAAACTTCATTGCAATCATTCGTCATGAAAGTCTCCATTCTTACATTTTTTCACTTTTTGTTAATAAGTTGTTTCGGTGCGTTTACAATTGAAATAGTTCCTATCATGTTATTTATTTCATCTTCGTCATTTTTTTACTTGTATATCATCAAGAGGTATTTTAAAAGAAATACGTAGCATTCTTTCTTTCTTCTACACTCGATTTGTTCCAAGAACGGTTGCGTGTAAATGGTTGAAAATCAAATAGTAGGCCTGTCCGTGACTAAAAATGGAGCTCGACAAGGAAATGGAAGAACAAGTGACAAATGCTTATAAACATTGCAAAATTGTTGTATGAGATTCCAGTTTACTAGCAGATTCGCCTCATGACTTAATTTCATTGGGTATGGAGCGAGTCATATTAGGAAGCCATTATTGATAAATGGGCCGAAATTATGTTGGGTGTATTTATTATAAGCAATGTGACTTGTTTTAAATTTTAATTCGCGCTATAAAAGTATGTAAATGTAGTTTTAACAAAATAAATAAGTGAAACTTGACAATTTTTGAAATAAAAATATTTGATTCTGCCGGGATTTCAACTCGGGTCACAAAATTACGAAGCCAGCACCCTACCCTATATACCAGGCTGCCAGTTGATAAAGTGGGGCAATACTCGTAATTTACTATATACCCGTCATTTAGAAGTTTTTGTTTATTTTTATGCAAATATCTCAAAAACTAGGGAGCCTTTTGAAAAACGACTATAGCACACACATATAAGCCATGTACCCTTCAACATATATGAAGGAGATTGCAATCTGTTCTTAAAATGTCTGATGGTCTCCAAGTAAGATAAGATTAGAGTTTTAACAGGTAACGAATTTTTATGTTACATTTCCTAAATTACAGAAATTCTAAGTACTTACGTAAAAATAATATTCACAATAATATAAACAACTAGTTTTAGATCTATTCTCAGAGCGATACACCACTTTTTTGTTATATTCGCATCTCGCGGGACAAGAAAATACACTTTATAAAGTGTATTTCTTTTAGTATTTTTGCAGTACTTATAACACGGTTTTCGACCTCCTTCCATATCGATATTAGTTAGAAAACATGAATGTTTTGAGATGAAACACTCCACGCTATACAGTACGCCAGTGCGGTCGTGTACTTACACGTCACAGTGCAGCGCGCCAAAATGCCAGCGTTTAAATCGGCGGAACTGGATTTCAGTTTTAAAGTATTTATTTTGATGTTAAATATTAATATTTACATCAATGTTATATTTTTTACGGTTAGATACGAATGTAAATAATTCATAAAAAATAAAAAAAATTCATAATTGCTGCTCAGACGTTAATGGGTTTTGCTATACTGGATTCTGGTTACAACTGAGGCGTGAACAGGGCTCCTTTACCGTGCGTTGGACGTTGTTGGAAGACTCGAGATGCAAGGGTTGTTGACCATTGTGCAGAGATGCCGTCGTGGACTGCAACAGCTGTCGAGTCGAGCACCCACTGCTCGGTGTGGTGTGGTGTAGGGAAGGCGTCCGCACCCTTGTGATGGCAGCCCGGCTTCGTCGGCGTCAGGTAGGCAGCACCGGCGAGACTCGGTCGCCAAGCAGCCTGCAGCCGTGTTCCACGTTCCGACTCCGAACAACCTGACTCGTCGAACCCTCAGCCCCGAATGCCTCTCTTCAGTCGTCCGTCCCTTCAGATCGCCCTGAAAAACATTCTCCCCAGTACCGCAGTCCTCCATCAGACGACCAGCAATAAATTTCAACATACCACTCAAAACAAGTCTGAATCACTCGTATCTTCCGAGCGCTAAACAAACATTCCCTCTTCTCCTCCCTTGGGAAAACGTCATTAGCGTCAGACTCGCGGAAGCCTCTGCTCAACCAACCTTTTTGTGTGTGTGTGTGTTGAGCGTCTGGTGAGATCGCTACCCTTCTGTCGTTTTTTTTTTTTAACTGCTTTACGTCTCTCAACAGCGAGGTCTTTAGAGACGGGAAAGGAGGGGGGCAAGGAATGGGAAGGAATTCGGCCATGGCCTTTTTAAGGAAGCATCCCGGCATTTGCCTGGAGTGTTTTGGGAATGCATGGAAAACCCAAATCTTGATGCCCGGACGGGGATTCGAACCGCCGTCCTCCCGAATGCGAGGCAGAACGCTATCCGTTACACCACCAAGTTCGGTCCCTCCTGTCTGCGGCTGCTCAAGTCTATAACACAGACAGTTTCGCTTAACGCTGACAAACATCAGCTGTTATTTATTCTCGAACCAGATGTAACATTATAATTGTTAAGAGACTTAAAATGTATTTTATAGATTCAGATTATCGTTCAACTAATGTATAAGTGATCGAAAGAATTTTCTGGAGTTAAATAAATTCATATAACATGTGAAATGTTAGTTTATAATGAAAGGTAGCACTGCTGAAAAGATTGGTCTATTCAAGTTCTTACCGAGCAGTTGAATCTGACTGAGGCATTGTATACGATTATTTATCTTAGTGAGTTTGGTTTTCGGGTACTTTTAGAAATTGTTGTGCTATGCTTTGGAAATGTTTCGAAAAGTCTTACTAATTTCAAGGAGCCAGTTGATTACAGATTAAACTCTTTCTGTCGTTTCGTCGTTCTTAGTTGTCTCCCCAACACGCATACTCAACGTACCTAAGTTCACAGCTCCCAGACGCTTGGAATTCTTACCCGGTATTAACTGGTATTTATCGATAAATTTTGTAATCACATAATTTCCCGTAGCTGTGCTTTTTGCATCGTTTTACATTTTTTCATTTTCGGTAATTTTTTCCCTTTAAACTGAGCCTGGTGGGCTTTACCATTTGAGAGGACGATGGTTCAAATTCCCATCCAGTCATCCAGATTTCGGTTTTCCATGGTTTTCCGAAATCAATTCGGGCAAACACGGGGATGATACCTTCAATAGCCCATTAGCCGAATACAATCCCGTTACTTTCCCCCACAGTTCTAATGACCTCAACGTTGGCGAGCTGCAAGAAGCCGAAGAAGAAAAAATTAGTTATTTTCATAATCTTTATTATTTGGATTCTGCCTTCTACTATTTGGTCAAATTCAATTCTAATACTAATTTGTGTGGTCTCAAAGACCTGATAATCCCACAGGATTAGGGATATCTACAGTTTAACGTGGAACGCGAAGTACAAAGTGCCCTAGCATCTTCACATAAGTAAATCGAAGCTTTACTAGAGTTAAAGATCAGTCTTAAGGCTCATAATAATTCAAGCCAAGACCATGATTAGACCCGGACATCCTCCGTACTGATTTAGAAAACAGACCACGCACAAATATATACATATTTAAAAACCTTATAATCTGATTATTGGATGAAAGTTTAGACGGATCGACAGTTGCATTGAATTAACCAACGTTGATATAATTATTCCAACAGTAAATCTACTAATGACAGAGAAGTAAAAAAAAAAAAGATTTTTTGTTTGTCTGTCTATCACTCTGTCCATCCGCGCATCACGCATAAACCAACGAACGGTAATTTTAAACAAAAAATGTACACAGTGGTAGCTTATGTCACGGTTTAACATATTGAATACTTTCTGTCCTGATTAGTAATGTAGTTCTGATGATATTGACGCAAAAACTGTAATTTTTTAGTTTTTTTTCTATCTGTCCGAATGCCAAGCAAAAACTAATTAATAGATTTTAAGGAAATTACACTTAGTGATGGCTTATGTCACTCGTTAAAATATAGGATAGTTTTTATTCATATAAGTAACGCAAGTCACGATATTACGAAGGCGAAACCGTATATTCTGGAGTATTAATATGTCTGTGTACGGATGAATCAAAAACAAATCAGCACGTTTCAACGAAATTGCACATATTGACAAATTATGCCACGAATGTGATAGCTGATCTCATGTTTTAATATTACTTCAGCAAGCTCAGATATAAAAGAGTCCACAATTTTAGTGTCCATTTAATATTGTCTAATGCTGCATTGTGATTGGAATGCAATAGTGGGAGAAGGAAAAGAGGGGAATACTGTAGGAAGTTTTGGTCTAGGAGAAAGAAATGAGCGAGGAGGCAGGTTGCTAGAATTTTGTGAAAGATATAAGCTAGTAGTGGCGAACACACTGTTTAAGAACCATGCAAGAAGAATATACACCTGGAAACGTCCTGGGGATACAGGCAGATATCAGCTAGATTATATCATGGTCAAACAGAGATTCAGGAATCAAGTTCTGGACTGTAAAGCGTACCCAGGAGCAGACATAGACTCGGACCATAATTTGATAGTAATGAAGTGCAGGCTGAAATTCAAGCGAATAAGGAAGCAGCATATGCAGAACAGACTGGAAGTGAATAAACTGAAACAATCTAACACAAGAGAAAAGTTTGCAGAAATGGTAGACTTAGGTCTAAGAAGTAACTGTGAAAGGAGCTCAACCGAGGACGAATGGAATGCATTAAAGACCGAAATAATGAAAGCTGGCAAAGAAACATTAGGCTTTAGGGAACAAGCGGCCCGAAAACCTTGGATCACAGAAGAAATTTTGCAGCTGATCGATCAGAGGAGAATGTACAAAAATGCTCAGGATGAAGCAGGAAAGGGCAGTACAGGCAATTTAGAAATCAAATAAATAGGAATTGCAAAATAGCAAAAGAAAAAAGGCTACAAGAAAAGTGTGAAGAAGTAGAAAAGGAAATGGTTGCAGGAAAAGTAGATGTTGCATATAGAAAGATCAAACAGAATTTTGGAGAAATGAAGAAAAGAGGTATGAACATTAAAGCTGCCGATGAGAAACCTCTTTTAAGGTCAGAAGATAGAGCTAACAGATGGAAGGAATATATTGACAAACTGTATGTTGGGGACGACTTGAACAATAGTGTTTTGGAAAAGGAAGGCGATGTCGACATGGATGACTTGGGAGATCCTATTTTGAGGACAGAATTTAATAAAGCTCTGAATGACTTGAAATCAAATAAGGCAGTTGGAATTGATGAGATCCCTGCAGAACTTCTTAAATCTCTAGGAGAGGAAGGAATCGAAAGATTATTCAAGCTGATATCAAAAAGTTATGAAACAGGAGAAATTCCAACTGATTTTAATAAAAATATCATCTTCACACTTCCAAAGAAACCACAAGCCGACAAATGTGAGAATTATCGCACAATTAGTCTAACATCACATGCTTCAAAATTACTGACCAGAATAATATACAGAAGGATGTAAAGGGTAGTAGAAGAGATAGTAGGTGAAGATCAGTTTGGGTTTAGGAAAAATCGCGGTACAAGGGAAGCAATTCTGTCTTTAAGATTAATACTGGAAGGGCGGATCAAGAAAAACAAAGATACTTTTATGGCATTTGTTGATTTAGAAAAAGCTTTTGATAATGTTAGGTGGGACAAGATGTTCAAAATTTTAAAGAAGGCAGGTCTAAAGTATCGAGATAGAAGAATACTCTATAAACTTTATAAGAATCAAGTGGCTGTAATAAAAGTAGAGAATCACGAAAGACATGCATCAGTTAAAAAGGGTGTGAGACAAGGTTGTAGTCCATCCCCGTTAATATTCAACTTGTATGTAGAAGAAGCAATGAAGAAAGTAAAAGAAAATTTTCCATGTGGCATAAGTTTTCAGGGAGAAAAAATCAGTATGCTACGTTTTGCTGATGACATTGTCTTGTTAGCAGAGAGGGCTGAAGATATTGAGAAGTTATTGAATGGCATGAACAAAATACTGAAGGAAGATTTTGGACTGAATATAAATCAAAGTAAGACAAAAGTGATGAAATGTAGCAGAAATGATACCAATGCTAGCAGATTAAATATAAAAATAGGATCGGATGCAATAGGAGAAGTGAGTGAGTTCTGTTACTTGGGAAGCAAAATTAGAACCGATGGCCGAAGCAGGAATGATGTTAAAAGCAGAATAGCACTAGCAAAAAGAGCCTTCATGAAAAAGAAAAATCTTTTAGTTTCAAATATTGATCTAGGAATCAGAAAGAACTTCTTAAAACTCTATGTGTGTAGCACAGCACTTTACGGCAGCGAAACATGGACTTTAGGAATACCGGAAAGAAAGAAACTTGAAGCATTTGAAATGTGGTGCTACAGAAGAATGCTGAAAATTAGGTGGACAGACAAAGTAAGAAATGAACGAGTTTTGGAAATGATGGGTGAGAAAAGAAGTTTATGGAAGAAGCTTACAGGAAGAAGAGACAGGCTGGTAGGTCATATTTTGAGACATGCTGGATTGGTTAATTTGTTAGTGGAGGGAACAGTGGAAGGTAAGAACTGTAGAGGAAGACAGAGATTAGAATATATGAAGCAGATAATTGAGGACGTGGGTTGTAACGGGTATGTAGAAATGAAGAGGTTAGCACAGAATAGGAAGGGATGGAGGATTGCATCAAACCAGTCTAAAGACTGACAACAGCAAAAAAAAAAAAAAAAAAAAAAAAAAATTTGCTGCATTTCTCGCAGTTGAGATTGTTTAAACAGTTTTATATATTGATGGCCAACACGTAGCTAGATGTCTTCTGTCTCTAATATCGAGAAGTAGCTAGATTTTTGTATTTCCTGCGCCTCGCACAGGTAAAACTGCAACATCGTCATCACATCTTTAATCGTTCTGCACGACTCTACAGATTCTATCTACTTCGCACAACATTGTTTCTTCGTCTTCACAGTCGACGATCAGCTTTCGTCGAGCCTGCTGCTGCCGTTCCTGCGGCTACAGCTTCTGTTCGGGCCCGTCTAAACTTCTCGTCGAGATCTCCAAATCACTTCATCTCTCATTAGTTCACAACTTCTCATTCCATCCGCTTATTACGGACATCTGCGTTCCAGGGACCCGTCGTTGACGGTTATCCCGCAGGCTGCTCTGAGTAGGGAGTGTCTATGGGGTTGTCGAACATAACGGTGACAACCTCAGCCCCGGCGATACACGCGACGCAAACCATACGCTACACTTTCACCATGACATCCCAGCATCCTTCCCAAAACTACTCCGATGCCCTTAAGGCTAGGACTCCACCACCCTCTTCAACTCGCCAAAAATCCTCTAAGATAAAGCTCCCTGTAAATATTTCAACTCAAATTCTTCCTGCAACGAAGAAATCTAAACAGAATGTACCCTCCACTCCTCCCAGCCCCGCTCCCTCTGAACCTATGGACTTATCACCGTGCCCTGACGTTTTTGAAAACAATTCACCTCTCTCACCTGGATCACCATCTATTTCACAACAATCTCCCCCTCACCTCCTCCATCATCGAGGCCATACACCCGGCCACGCATATTTTGTGAACAACATCCCTTCTCAAATAACACAAAAAGAAATCGCCACAGCCTTCCGCCATTATATTCAAAAACCAATAGACTACCTCAAAACCACTCGTGCCTCTCTCATTGTCAAGAGCCCTTGCGCTGACCTCGCCAGTCTGATCCAGACCCAGCTTTCCACTGCATACGCTCATCCTCGCTTCACTTTCCCATAACCTCCCCGTTCCCCTACTTTCACAGTTGTGGTCAAGGGAGTGTACTTTGACATTTCCGAAGAAGAAATTGACAAGCACTACAGAGCAAAATCTTGAGTTTATTAAAGTATTCGGAATCAGATCTAGACAGAGTAACAAACCTACGATGATGATGCGTCTTATCACACCCACAGTATGTACTAGATCAACTTCTGGAAGAGGCTTCTTCTTCCAGATGTTTCGGTACCGCACCGAGCCATCTCATCCTCCATCTCCATTCCCAGCACAATGTTCCCACTGACTAAGTTACGAACATCCATCCATTTCATGCTGTGGTGTGACAGCGTCACCCACAATGAATATAATCAAATCATTATTAATTATATTCATATTTCTTTCTTTTTTCCTTTTTTTATATATTCAAGTTTATTAATTATTTAATCTTGGAACGTGTAAATGAATTATAAATAATGAGGTTTGTCGGATAGGTTAAATGTATGTTTAAAACCAGGGCGGCCAAAGGTATAGTTTATTATAAATTAATTTTTCTGTAAACGCATGGCTCAGAACGCTTAAATATTGAAGGCTAGAGACTGCCATTTCGACCGTTGAGGTGGAACAATGGAGCAGCGAGCGACAAGGTGACGCCGGGCCAGCCCGGCTTGAGTCCGTTGGAATTCGGTCAACGAACTACCCACCTTGCCGCTATCCCGAAGGCCAAGTAGGAAACGCGCGAAGGAGTCAGCGATGCGACGCGTGATATTAAACACGTGACGACGGAACTGTGTAGCTAGCCAATCCTGAACATTTTTGGGGGCTACAAGACTAATTCCATGGAGTTCTTTTTACATGTGGAAGTGCAACCAGCCGAGGAAGAAGGAAGGAGCCATTTTAGAGAACACTTCTGTCCAAGACGAGCTGATGAGCAGACGTGACTTGGGTCCAAGACGAGCTGGTGAACAGACGTGCTAGCCGGCACGCTCTCTGATGATCATTGTGGTTGGTCATTTCTTGCTTTGGGAAAGCGAGATGTTGAGTGGCGTGCTTGCCATTATTCGGAAGTTATGCTAATAACGCGGTCGTAGCCGCTTATTGAGCTTCCATTGCTGCAGTGGCATTGTGTTGTCACTCACCATCACGGCGATGATACTATGGTATGTAACCAGAAACGACGGTCACTATCCAGTGGATTTTTAACAGACTTATGTGCCCTTAAGCGACGCCTGGGTTAAGACTCTGCTCCGCCACTTAAATTCTGAGCTAGCTGGATTTATATTTCAATTCAATTTATTTTTTTCTTAAGCATCTTGCTGTTTGTTAATTCAATTTTGATGCTTTTCATTCACTTTATACGGCGCCCCCTGGGATTTTCCTTTGTACAGTAAATTGTTAGCTTCAATTTGATGGCCTGCGTTGCCATGTGATTTCAATGTTAACCTTGCTGTTTTTATTACTTGTTTTGAGATATTCATTCAGTTTTGTTGCTTACTCCGGCGAATTGTAAACGTCGGGTTATGCTTGTTTTTGCTGATCTAGTTGTGTTTAACGTAACGTTAATTACTACCCGACCTTGTAAGGGCCATAAGACTCAATAAAATGAGGTTTATTTTGTGTCTGAAATTCATGGTTCTAGTTAGTAACCTATTAGATCCCCTTTTAGCATCATATTATATGTAATTTTCATTTTCAGGAGTTATTTAAGATTTCTAATAATTCCCCCCTCCTTTTTCTGGTCACCCACCACTGTTTCTATTAACAATTGGCAACCAACGTTCGGGCTTTAGCATCAAAATT
>CM061920.1:303213663-303315923 GCA_031002005.1 Vandiemenella viatica | reverse complement strand
CATCCATTTCATGCACAATACGGACCCCTACATGCACCCACTCCAGTGATGATCAGATGTCCTCAAAAAGAAGCTCCCCCAAAATGTACCAACTGTTCCGGTCCTCATAATGCCATATCTAAAAAATGTCCCAAGAAACCTAAGGAAGCAATAGCTCCGAATATGACAACAAAAATTGAATGCCAAGACCACCCTCTTCCTATACCTGACAATATTGACTCTGAAATGGTGGACGACCTACCCTTAAAAGACGATTTAAGCAGACTATTAATAACCATACTTACTAATCTTTTCAGGACCGAAAACAAGATATTATTAAACTCATGAAACAACATACCCGACATTTTCTAAATAGAAGTGTTAAAATTAGTCAAGAAAACAACCAACTACACGTCACAGTTAGCAAACTACCTCCTCCATCCTACCTCTCTTGACAAACCCGACAATGGCGAGTGAATCCTTGCGTTTTTTCTACGTGAACATTTGTGGATTCTGTAATAAAAGAACTCTTCTTCAGTCCTCAGTTATCAAACATGACTCTCATATGGTAGCCGTGGCTGAAACATTCGCCTCTCCTTCATCCCCTTTAAAAATTTCAATGTATACAACCATTCGAAGAGATCGGTCAGACAATGCAAGGGGTGGTGTAGACATTTTCACTAAATCTTCAATCTCTGCCACACATGTCTCCCTTCCTGCTCAGTTCTCTTGCCTTGAAACTGTTGCCATTCAAGTCTTCCACAAAAACTACCCTCCTCTTCTTGTAGTTTGCTTATACTCCCGCCCACAAGATCCCCTGTTTGTAGAGTTTTCAAAATATCTTTCCTCATTTAAAAATTTTATAATTCTGTGTGATTTTAATGCTCGGCACACATCCCTCAGCGATCACTCCTGTAATTCCAAAGACCTTTCTCTATTTGACTTCATCCTTTCCAAAAACATTTTCCAACTTTACAAAAACTCTCCTACACTTGTTTCTGTTCGCGGGACGTCACCCCTGACCATGTGCTATATAGTCCTTCACTCAATGATACCCTTTCTACAGCACACCTCGGCGACTCCATTACCAGTGACCAAATTCCCATCACGTTTTCGTCTTTCCACAAAATAAAGTCCTCCCCTCTGTTTCGCATAGTTAAAAACTATTCAAAAGCTAACTGGTCAAAATTCCGTTGTACCATATTTGACTCTCTTCTTCTACCTTGTAACGTCAGAAATTCTTCAGACATTGACTACATTTGTTCAGAGTATGAGAGAACCTTGAAGAATGGTTTAGATTCAGCAATCCCGGATAAGAATTTTTTTCCATAAAAGCCAGCGCTGCCATCCTCCGTGTTCCCTCTCATCCGCATGAAACGCCGACTTTACCGGCAGTTAAAACATAATCATAATCCATTACTCAGGAGTGAATGGAACAGACTGAATGCAACTATTAGACGAAAGGTAGCACTTCACCGACAACAACAGTGGGAGCAGACTTGTGCTACTCTTGATTAAAAACGAGGTGGTCTTTATTGGAAACGGTTCAAAATCCTTATAGGACAATACTCTTCTCCTTCCCACACACTGACTGTCAAGAAAATTACATCGACATGTGATTCAGACAAAGCCGCCATGTTCGCGGAAACGACGAAGGAAATTTACTCATTACCGAGTGACCCATTATGTGATGATTCATTTAAAAAACACGTCAGACGTTCCCTTCCGTCCATCCTGCACTCGCCTCATGTCCCAAACGAATTGTAAAATTCACTTATCACTGAAATCACAGATATGGAAATAGAAAGTGCCCTCTACACAGGTAGAAATTCATCACCCGGTCATGACAGAATAACCAGATTTATTCTCCGTTCGTCACCTCGACATGTAATAATTCCCTTCCTCCACCTCCTCTTTAACTCTTATCTGTCATTCTCATACTTTCCTCCTCTCTGGAAACGCACCCAAATCATTACAAGGGGCTAACATCGTAATACATTATTTTTTAACCACCGCGCCAATAGATATCTAACGACACTTGAAAATTATTTTAAAAAGTGGCGGATTAAACCTAACCCCACAAGAACTTAATCAGTCTTATTCCAACATAGACATAAGACTCCACTCTCTACCAGTCCGAATCAAATTTAAAAGTTAAAAATCTGTAATACAAAAATCACTTTATCCCGTTTTGTAAAATATTTAGGCATATACCTGGACAAAGCCCTCAACTTTAATCAACATTTCAAATCCCTAACACAGAATCTGTTTTCCCGCACTAACCTTATTAAATGCATCCGTCCGAAACATTCTTTCAACTCCCAACCCACTTTACTATTCACCTACAAAATGTTTGTCCGCCCTATGTTGGAGTATGCCGCCCCTATTTCCTCTCTCCTCCCCCCCTCCAAAATTGAGCATCTCGAATCTCGTGAGCGCCGTCTCCTTCGTAACATCCTTCTCCTCGATCACACTAGTCCATCTGCTTTGGTTTACTCAATATCCAAATTAGAACCACTTCGTAATAGACTATTTTTGCTCAGACAGAAATATGGTCAGCGCCTTCTTGCAAACCGCCCCGATCTCCTTACCTTACTCACTACGAAACTTATAAACCACAAACGCCCCAAGCAAAAGTATATATATCCTTCCCACATAATAGCCCTCTCAATTTTAGAAGAATGCAGTGATGAAGACACCAGAAAACATTTCTCACACCTAATATCGCAGGTACTTCCCAAACATTGCAGTCCATTTATACCGAATACTTCTAAGCATTAATAGTCTAAAACCACTACCAATGCAGCAAGAGTTACTGTATATATTTTGATACATACAAAGAACAAGTACAGTCCCAAAATCAATTGTCACCCATCTTTTCATCTCATCATCATTTAAATCCTAATGTTTATAGTCATTCTTATTATTTATAGTAAACTGGTAACTATCACAAAAATTCTATTTTTATAAATCACTAAAAATTCTGTATCAATGCTTACTGAAAGTTGTTTCAGTTATCAAGTTTTAAAACACCTTCATCATCAAAATCTCTGCTTGATGTTAAATTGTTAATTGCTGATACTTTTCTAAAGCTGTTAAACGTGTCCTTTTTTTATTTTCTAATATATAAAATATGTAAATACTGTTACTTCCCAAAATTTTACTGTTTGTTATAATTGCTACCATTTCAATTAATAAAAAACTCTTGGGAGCATAAGGTATCAAAAGCCAAAAAGGGCAATTGTTATGCCCTACAACGGCTCGCCCCTGTCCCTCAGCTGGGGGAATGAAAGGTTTTTTTTTTTTTTTTTTTTTTTTTTTTTTTTTAAAAAAAGGGTAGCTCGATGTCACCGAGGCTGAAGTAGTGCTAATTAGTTCTACTACCTGCCACATGGGAGGGCGGGATTCAAACCCCGTCCGGCGTCGGGTTCTCCGTGGTTTTAGTCACTCAAGGCAAATGCTGGGATGGTTCCCTATAAGGCCGCGGCCGACTTCCATCCCCCTCCCGCCCCTTTAGGTTAGTCGGCTGAAAAGGGTCTTCGAGACCCTCTTGCAACTTACCTGGGAGGATTGAAATTTGTAAAAAAAAAGCTTATATGATATGGACCAGTAGCGGGGGGGGGGGAGAGGGGGGCGATTGGCATGCGTAGAACGAGCTCAAATTTCTTGCTCTGTACTTGACGTCACCATAGGAGCACTGTGTGTTACCGGAGCATGTAAGTATATGGGCGCGTGCTGTATTCTAATCCTTATTTTCTTTATAATTTGATGCAAATTGTAGTAACACCCCTGGATGTACTGTCACTGGCCGTATAACTTACAGAAAAACAAAAGGTAACTGGTATCAGTAAAAATTAATTGATTTGGATAATGGTGAAATTAATGCTTGCCCCAAGCTTACGCAGTTAAAGTTATCAGTTAAAGGAAGGGAGCGCCAGAGGATATTTTTGGCATTGCAATTGTCTTCTAACACCACAGCACAAGCAATACGCTATTTCATGCCATAAGAAGAACACGTTGCTACTTTTTTCCAGCTTGTCAACAACTTATTCTACATTATGAGTAGTAGAATAAAATTTGACAACAAGCCGTTTGCTTGTCGATATGGTGTTCACCATGATATTCAAGAAAGAATTTTGAGATAGATTGTAAGCACCTTAGAATTTGGGTAAATTCTAGTTTGCTTAGCTTAAAATATAAGGGAGGGAGTAAGCTTTCTGGTATACATATAATTTTCATTGCAAGTATAGGATATGAGGAAACGTTTCAAGCAGAAGTCGATACAGCAAGCCAATTCAATAAATAGACCTTTTTTTTTTAAATGCAAGATGGTAGATCAAAACAACTACTTTCTTTCCAGAAAGGATCTACGATAACCATTCGATCCGTGTTTGGTCTATGCTCCAAACTCCAGAGTTTAAAAGTAAAATACATTTTAACAGCTTGCCTGAATCAAAACTGTTTAGAGAATTTTTTCTGTCAGATATTACCTGATATTTCTGAAACACTGATTCTGATTGAAGGTAATAATGACCATCCAGATGTTAATATTTCATTCGAAACTGATACCGATCAGTCTTCATTTACAGGAGGGCCTGACTGCTCAACTGAAAGCTTTCATTATCTTGCTGCTTACATCGCTCACCGCGGAAGAAAATTCAATGCTACCATGGGAACACTTACATCGCTAATGTGTCTGCCTGCATCTACATCAAAATCTGAAGGATGGATAGAAGCACTATCTCGGGGAAGCATTATTGTACAATCCGATGCCTGGTAAAATAAAGTGTCAAAATTTGATCTAATTTTTATGGATATGAGTGGTTGCGATTTTATTTCGAAACAAAAGAATATTGTTAAAACAATTTGTGACAAAAAATTGACTCATATCCAGAGGTACCAGTGGAAGTGATAAACATCTACGTAAGGACAAAAATGCAATACATGAATGCAAAACTGAAAATGCAAAAGGTTGCCACGGCACATAGGAGGAAACCTTGTCAGTTCCTCGCAATTGTCTGTTCCAAATACGGAGAAAAACAAGAAAGTATGTGAATTTTGCTATCAAATACTTAAAACTTTTCGTTGAATTAATTGCTTTGACATCCGTAAAATGCATAGTTTTGAACAGCAGAGCGCTTCGCTCATTTGCCGCCTGCATCTATTGCCTGTGTTTGCTCCTACAGTGACGCCATTTTCAATAGCCAATCGCCGCTATTTTGCTTCGTGCGCTACCTTTACTAGAATTACCTTGACCAGTATGTTTTAACGCTGTAGTAGTCTAATGAACAAACTCTTGGAGAGCTAGCGTCGGCGATAGCTCTCCAAGCACTTATACTTTCCACAGGTCAGATGGAAGTACGTTCTTCTTTCCGTTAATATTAATTCTGATTTAAAATACATTGTCTATCAAACAGAGAATCGAAGGCCATACAACTTGTGTTCTGCACGAAATAATTTATGTTTACGTGGATAGCATTATGTTTGCACGTAAGTATAAAATGCTATAATACTTTATTGCTCATGTTATATATTATTAGACTATTTTTCTCTCTGTGAACAAAGAAGTCACCAATTTACTTTCGTCTTTAGATTGCTATCCCAACGTATTTGTGACATGCATCGTTTTTGAAAACCCACGCAGCAAAACGTTGTGAATGTGAATAAGAAGTTTCTATGCGCTCTACATTTCAAGAGTTGGTGTTATGTGAATTCCAAAAAGCAAACATCTTATGGCACGTGCTGTTCCATTAAAATGTTGGGTGCTTGATTACTGGAGTTTGCTAAAGTATACGACACTAGTATAACGTTGTTCGTAATTACATTTGAGTGTCAATATTCTAGATTAATGTGCTATAAATGTTTGGTTCCTATTTCGCCTCAAAATGATGAGTAATTTGTTTTAACCCAGCGAATTATTGCTATGTGTAAATTCAGAAATATGTTTTTAATTACATTTGTATCCTGTTCTGGAGTATTACAAAACACTGTATCATGTTGCAACGGTTGGTGCTTTCCGTTGAAAATTTAAATTTTTTGTTCTTGCTGTGTTTGTCAGTTGGAATTTTGCAATAGTTTATGTAAAAAAGTAGTTCTGAAAAGACAATCTTTATTAAGGCGTATTTGTTGCAAGTGTTGTAAAAACATATTTTTCTATAAACCCATTTCCACATTTGTTTTCCTCTCTCTCAAATTATTTGCCTGCATTTTCATCATACACTTTCTATTGCCCTTGACATATTTAATTTTAAATACTTTGCGTTTGTGGTAAAGACCCCAGAATTTCCTTCGTAATATATTCTACATATCAGTTATTGATTGTGTTCTGTGATAATTTATACAAACAAATCTAGTTTGAAATACATTTGTTTTAGGAAATTTAAATTGCAGTTCCAGAGGCGGGCGTGAAAAGAGAACCTTATCCTCCAGAAGTCGTCACTGCAGGTAATATAGCAATTCAACAAGAGATACTGATTCTTATTGTGCCACTTAATGCTGAGTAAGAAGGAAAAGGACTTTCAACTTCGGTATTTGATCTCATATGGAATGACAGAATACATACATCGTTAGTACTTTGTATCATTTTATAAACATAGGACCTGAAATGTAATGTGTGTATTGTATATTAATATATTTGGTACCAATATCCTGTACATTTTTGGTGTTTCTAATTGTTAATTTTTATTATATTGTTATTATAACTGTTTCTTTTTCAGTGGAATTAATAGACATTAAAGAAATTTAACATTTTTCATGTGCGATATGCTGGTCAGGGACTATGAAATTTAATTGGACTTACTTTTAGATTCTATTGTTTCTCGGCACAATGGCAAGCATGGTTTCCGCTATAAATCTAAGAAAAAAAACTCTAAAGTATTAATTCCTAAAGGAAAAATTATTTGCGTTTTGAACATAAAATCTAACATTTACAAAAATTGTCGTTTTATTATCAAACAAATTCATGAAGTAATTAAAGCTTTACCGGTGTATGAATTGGTTCAAATGTTTGTCATTTCATTTCTGACGTTTAGTGATCTTTGGAAGCTTATAAGCGAGCATACAAGGTGCTTTTGCCCATAGGGACAAACTAATCCAATAGTAGGGCTCGTTGTCAGAACTTTTAATTATTTTTTTTGCCGCCTTTGTTGAAACTTTTAATATTTTATTATTTGAATAAAAAATATCTGAATTATACCGAAATCTGAATACAGTAATTTCATGAGCAACAGGAAGGCTCCCATTTTATTCACTTACTTATATTTCCATTTTTGAACACTGAAAACACCGTAGAAAAGAGGAAAATACCGTAAGGAGAGGTTTCCCAGATAGCAATGGATATTCTGGTGATGAAATTATTATACTCGTAATTAAAAATAAAGCCATCCGGCTGTGCTCTGTGACCTATCTTATTTCTGCCTACGACCCCTCTCCACCACTTTCGCCCAGCACAATGGAAGTGCGGTATTGTCTCGCTGGAAGAGACGCCACAGATAAACTCGGCGCCCAAACTGTCGAGATTTCAGATATGAAAAGGCACAGCAGCTTAAAAACGTGGGGAAGGGCACTTCGTCGGAACCAGAGACGACACTGCAAATGTCAGTTTCCAGCTGTTTAATACAACGGGAAAGAAGAAGACGTCTTCGCCTTATGCTCTTCGGCATCTACAAACAAAAGCTGTTAATGCATTTTTTCAGTTTTCCGTGAAGGAAAATGCCATCTTTACTGAAAACGTTCTACCTTCAGAGACTCCGGCAACTGGCGATTTGCTGTTGTACGTACTTTTGTGATTTTTCAATCATTTTTCTTCAGGGACTGATTTTGCTGATGCGATATTTTAGAAATAATGACCCCGATATTTCGCACAAAGATTCATAATAGCAAACTGTAGACCTGAATTCATTATTACATTTTTGCTTCGTATCTGTATGTATGAATTTCGTGACATTGAAAAGGTTTGAAGTTGTCTTGTACTGCATAACAAAAATGCAATTCAAGTACAGAAGTCCTATTATATATTGTTAATCGCAACTCTAAGTCATTTAGAGCATTAGTTGTAACGTGTTTTTTTACTAATATGCAACGGCTTTGAACCTCGGAAGAAGTTTTCTAATCACATAAACGTTCTTGTGATTCTAAAGCGTGTCGACAGCATGCCTTAGCTGCCTACAATATGACTTTAATTGTTAAGAAACGTTGAAACATACAAAGAACTCTTCTCAGTTTTGCATCCAATAAAACATTTGGTCCCCTTTACCGGGCAGTATTCTTTTTATAAAAAAGAAGAGAAATGTTATATTGGCTACGAGGCCATACATTCAGCACTTAAGTAATCTGCAACAATTTACTGTAGCACTCATTGTATTGTGGACTGTGAATAGTATAGACCAGTGTTTTTCAACCTGTGGCCGACGAAGGTGTTTCAGTTGGTGCGCAGGTAGAATGTTATAAATTAAGATACCATATTCGTACTGTACAAGGCGGTAAGCGGTTATAAACCCAATTTCTTAAAAGCCACGAATCTTTCGATAACCAGGCATAAATCTGTCATTTCCAGAATAATGTTAGGGTAGCAATATTCCTACAACAGTCTATTAATTTCCAGTTGGCATAAAAAATAGCACTTTTCGACTGAGGATTAAGTAAATGAACGTTTTATGAGGGTCTTATAGTATATATGAGAGACCGCGGTACAAGGTATGATTGGTAACCTAAGAGTGGTGAAGTAAACAAAAATAAAAGATGTAAGGTTTAGTATCTTTTATTTTATTTTGTTCATATAAGTTTGTGGTGTAGTGTAGCATCCATTCTGTAGTAACATTATTTTACACTTGGTTTCTTGTAATTATATAATTAACTTTTGATGGTTCACTTCCAGTTTCATAACTGTGTTTCCATAAGAATAAAAATCATGCTTTCACATTTATTAAGTTATAAAAGTACCATAACATATGTCCGAGATGTAAACGGACGTAAAAAATTACGCTCGTATAAGTTAGTGTCCTGTCGTAAAATGTTTGACAATTTATTAGGCCTCGTGTTGGAAATGGTTGAGAAACAAAACCATGCTATAATCTGGACTCGAATCGGCGATCCCCACAAGCTGAATCAGCACAGAATGAAGACGTCACGAAAACGTACTTACTGTGATGAAATCTTGCGTTGGAAATAATCCGATCCCGAAGCTGAAAATAAAATTTTGTGTTGGGAGGCACGAACATGTAAATTATTCTTTCACATTAATTAGCATTAATTCTATTGTTATATGCTGAAATAGGGAAAAGCACATCAAAATAAAGGAAACTAAGTAAGCTTGACTACATGATTATCCTTTCCAGTTGTCCCTGAGGATCCCGTACTATAAATCGAATTCATAAAAAAATAATTAAAAATCAATACCGTTTTTTGAAAATGTCTATCGAAAGAAACCTTAAATCAAACATACACACCATCAAACAAATTTCTGTGTAAAGGATTTCATGAAATGTTTATTATCCGTTTCATTAAATTCATCACGTAAGTTTTTACATAAAAATAATTACCAAGTGATGTATCAAATTTGCTAAATTAAATAATTTAATTATTTTTCGAAAAATATAAGCGATACAAAGTTTGCTACATTTTTTCTCTAAACTTTAGTGGGATACTTACCACGGTAAATTTTGAAAAAAGTGGGATCGGAATTTTCATTAATAAAGTGAAGGAATGTTAATTTTTATGGTGTTATAGTCATATTGTGCAATAAAAATGAAAATTACAACATTCTAAGAATCAGCCGGTAGCTTGCTCTTATTTGATATTCGTGAAATTTTCTGAAGGAAATTTTTTTCTGCCACACACTATATACTATATAATTATTTTTACGACACAATGTTTCTTCATATTTGTATGTTGTAACCGTGTTCAGGTTATTAGGAATTAAAATAGCGTGCAAATACAGATTTATAAGTATTCAGAAGTTTTGAGGGTGTATCACACGAAAAATAATGGAATCCATAAAAATTGTAATTATTATTGAATGTACGGAGCCTTACAAATGAGTTATAAGTGCATAAATCTCACTCACAAAATATTTGATGTTCATTGTCACTACTTAATTCTAAAAGTACTCTTCCACGTTACTTATTTAATTTGGATTGCATATCGGATGTCTCAAGAAGATGTTAGATGGTTTTGCCCAGCTGGGAATATTTTCGGTATGCATGCCTCTTATAACTTGTTTGTTTCGCCATCCCCGTTAAAGCATCGTCATATTGGAGATATGAGTTAAAGTTCAAATCTGGGTACTGACGTACCCGCCATCCCGAATACGGTTTTCTACAGTCAGAAAGGCTATTTTTTTCCGGAAAGGATTGGAGACAAGTAACGGGAAGAAATTCGGCCATGGCCTTTTGATGGCTGCATCCCGGCATTTGCCTGGAGTAATTTGAAGAAACCATGCAAAACCCAAATCTGGAATGCGCGGATGATGATTCGAGCCGGCGTCTTCCAGAATGTGAGGCCAGAGCGATAACCGCTCACCCACCCCGCTCGGTAGTCAGCTAGGAGAAGGTCTGAACTGTCCCATATTATCCCCTCATAACTTACACAAACAAATATAGATTACACTGATCACGTACAGATGATGGCACGTACCTTTCCAACTTAGATGAAAAGTAGGGCCAATGTAACTGGAAAAAACCGCTGCTGTATTCGCTCTCTCAATATAAGTACAGATGGGTGATACCAGCAGTGTAGGGGTAGTGTGCTTGTCTCGCATTGCCGAGGTAGTAGGTTCGAATCTCACATCGGGCATGGGTGTTTTAAATTAATTATTGAGACAGTCTTGTGTTATCTGTGATTTGTGGAACAAATATATAATATTGAAAATCGATATTAACGTGAAAATAATCGGGATACCACACAGTTGTTGACTGAGTGGTTACAAAAACCGATTACCGTCTTTTTTCTATAGTACCTGGGTGACCGATCTTCACACGGCATTTTTTCTGTTCAATACACAAGACTTTGCTTGAATTTTCATTGTAGTTAAACTTTTTTTTCTTGGAGGCTTTCTAGGCATTTCTACGAAGTGAGTTTAGAACCGCTTCCGAGATACCATTTTTTTGTTTTTGTTTTTTGTTAACTCGTGCTACAAACTTGAAAAGTATAACGTGATCTACATACTGTATGAAATTTCATCAAAATCGCTAGTGTTATTTCTGAGATCGTCTGGTTTACCACCTCATAAATTACTTTTAAAGAAAAATGCTATTATTTTTTTAAATAGAAATCTTATTGCTAATCAAGGATAAATTAATGGTGCAAGATTAGTGGTAATTCACTTAGACGAATTCATCATCAGTGCTTAATTCGTTCACTACGATAAAACTACGCTCATATCCTGCATTAACCAAACGTGTCTTTTCAAATTATAAGTAAATATACCCAATAAATTAGAATTATGACCATTAATAAAGCACAAGGTCAGAAGCTTCAAAATGCAGGATTGTATTTACCAGAATCTGTTTTTTGATATGGATATTCATTAATATTTATGTTTGTGCTAAAGACGAATACGGTCAAAACGTAAACGATGATCACATTCTAATCGCTAGTATTGATTTCAGAGAAGTATGAAAAAAAATAACGTCTGCCGAAGCCAATATCTATTTTTTAAATATTTACTGTTTAAATGTTTTACAGTTAAATATGTGGTATTTAATGATAAAGAGTTTTTACTTCAAAAAGTGATATTTGTTACTACTCTTCAAAATAAAATACTTTTCATTAAAAAATATACTTATTTCGACATTATTTTATCACCATTGGTGACTGACCATGATCCTTTGCGAAATATTCACAGGGGTCACTTATTATAAAAGAATTGTTCATTTAAATATATAAGAGTTCCTTGCTTCATCCAAAGAGATACTAAACGCTTAATGCTACCTGAGACATCTACGAGATGGCTTTAGCTTTCGAGCCGTTTCCGAGGTATCAAATACAAGAACTGATCGTTTTTTGTAAAATCGCGTTTTTACAAGGAAGACACCTGCTTAGATAAAGTTGAAAAAAGTTATCTAAATATGAAATATCATCCAAATTTTAAAGCCATTTCCGAGATTCCAAATATATATACTTATATGCAAGAATAGATAGATAGATATGTTCACTTTGATCCCAGGTGAGAATAATCTCGGGGATGTGAAACAGTACATACACTTATTAATAATGTCAATTATATTACTATATAATAGCTATTATTATTATACATTGATAACAAGTTTGCTCGTTTAAAGATATAAGAATATAAAATCCGGAAAGGGACTTTTTGTCTTATCATCGCCAACATGAGATGAATAAGAAAGGTCTTTAGAAACATTATTTAAAAAAATTGAATAATAGTTGGATCACAACAATGTTATTTTTATAAGCTAAATAAAACAAATTTTTATAAAGTATATAATTTTGAGAGTATGGTGAGTAATATTTCGAATAAAGAATTATACGTAGTATAATAATTATTTCTGCTAATCAGCTTGATGATATGGTCTTAGTACGAGGTAAATTTAAATATCTCATACCTTTCAGTAAGGGTCAGAAAAAATTTGTTAAGCCGATGACGTTTTGCATTCCCCGCCATATCTCCTTTATTTCATATGTGTGATTCACAGCACCTATGATTAAATTATGATGAACTAGATTTCATCGATCATCTAGCTACGTAAGTCAACCAATAATAATCTTTGGTTTGTTGCTGATGATTTTAGTTTCCGTAGTAGCAATTTGTTTTAAATTAAAAGTATTTCTATGTAACTACTGTGTGGACTGTTTCAAACTATAATTTGAAGTATTCTAATTCTTTCATCGTTGCCGGAACTAACAATAAATCTGACGGCTGCCTTTCAAATCCTGATGACACACAGAATTTTGTATGGTAGTTTAACTTCAATTGGCTACCCAGAAAATTATTGTAGTGTTCACTCCCTGAGTTAATTCCATTGAAGAGTAATTTTGGAGCTGTCGTTCAACAGAAATTTAAATTGTAACGCCAATTTTTCTTACCCTAAAGACTCCCTGGTACAGGAGCAAAAATGAGGATCATTTTTTTTAATGTCAATTCTGAAGAGAAGTTAATTCTACAATGTTTACTGGTGTGCTTTTGAGAATGAATCAAATATTTTAAAATCTTAGCCTCTTCGCTTCATCGTCATAGTTGGAAAGCCCGGTAATACGGCGGCAGGATTAAATTGTTTTATGATACAAAAGAAAGAATGGGAACATTATTTACATGCGAACTTTTCCCCATTCACAATTATATTTTTTCTCAACATCCACCATTTTAACACCAGTATTAAGGATCATGTAGTATGGACAACACTTAATTAAAACCGTTCATGCCCGAGGCAAGACTCGAACAGGCGAGCCTCACTGCGTGAGTAGATAGAAGATCCATTAGCCATTTCATTTGACTTTCGTGATACAACAAGCACTCGGCCAAAAGCGCTAAGACGTAGTGACAATTTGGGAAACTAGATAGGGGGTTAATTGATTCGTGTCTCGGTGGTAAATAAATGTTCATAATTTTAGGCATTGCTAGAAGGGTAGGACATGATGCCGTGCATAACTATTAATCACCAGTTTGTGTAACAAAGACCATAATTAAATTCCACACATCACCGAGAGAGAGATGACGCTGTTGATATTCCGTCAGTAAGACGGTAAAGTGAAAACCCACCAGTGTGGTTCAGTGCGCTTAGGCGCCGTGCACTGGATCGGAGAGGGTCCGCGAACGAGTCCATGTCCCCGCATACCTATGGTTTTCCGCAGCGAGCAAGGCAAATGCCGAGACGGTCCACAATCTTGGTTTCAAAACTAAAAATTTCACAAACAAAAATATATTATCACACACAGAACATGGTTACACATTTCGCAGACATATGACAGCAGATCACCTCCTCCATCAGTACGTCATACAAACTGGCAGTAGTTATTAATTGGTTGCCGTTAGCATGGGTATGCGGCCGTAAGAATAAGGCTCCAAATTTGACCATGACAACGATGAGTAAAAGGAAAAAGATGGAAATGTTGAAGTTGGATATTGCGTATCAGTCTTGCGGTAGAGTTGTCCTGCATAGACTGGTATCGAGTTTCTCCCTGTGTCTTCTTTCATCTGTCATCCACAGTACACTAAACGGAAAGCACTCAGTATTTCAGTCATCTATGCATAAAATAACATTCACGGTCATTGCAGAATCAAAGGCAAACAAAATTACGTTTAACATCGCCGGAAGCAGCGCCTCATAGTAACATCCTACTCATGAATTCCAGGAACGGCAAGCATTATGGTTTTATCATAATACAGGAATCGTCACTGAATGTTGTAATCGTATCCTTAGCTATAAATTACACAGGGCATATAAGAATGGAAAAAGTACGAGGCAAAGAATTTTGAATAAGTGCCCCTTTAATTTCCAAACGGTACATCCAAATAGCAGCCACGTTCACCAAGTTGCCTGTGTCAGGTGACTTGCAACAATTGCTGATGGTTTGGTAGCTAAACCTGGCGAAAAATTATCAGTTAACTTTTGTATTAACACCAACCTTAGACAATGCGTTTTAGAAATATGTTTTGGATTTTTATCTTTTATTTTTCTTAATTACTAATAGTAGCAAAAATTTAGTTAAAATTTTTGCGTATAAATATTCAAATAAGAACAATGTTAAAGATTTTCTAGATTATGAAAAACTATTTCTGTTGTAATTCAATAAATTGTTGTCTTTCCCTACGTCATTTGATTTAGAATTATTTTTAGGTGATACAAATTTGGTGGAGGGGGACCTTAGAAAATTATTACAAGAATCAGAAAAATCATCAGACAGAAGCGTTACTGTTATTCTCTTTCCTAGTTTTACTTTTAGGAAAATCTGCCTACGTAATCATTCGAATTGTGTTAATTAATCTTAATTTGAAGATCAAACCTTATATCATTTCTACAACTCCTTATCTTAATTTCTGATATTTTAAGAAGGAGAAGATAATAAATCAAATCCTAAATTTGTGTATTAGGTATTCCAAATTTTTTATGGTGACAAACGGTAAAATGTTCTGATACATGTTGCAATTTTGTAGCTACGTACAATAGTCTGGTTGAGGTAAAAAGGAATGAAGGTTGCGTAATCATAAAAATTAATTATATTATTAAATATCCATTATTGAAATTTATAGCATACTTGTGTAAATGACAGAGAAGACATTTAATTTTCAAGGCTTCATAGTTAATGCAGTACATTTGTTAACATTTCCTTTTGGTGAGAACCGCTGGAACATTAAACAGTGTAATACCAACGCTGAAGCTCTTTTCGTTGACGTGGGTGAAAGAACCCACAAAACGATTGTCGAGTCGATAGAGAAAGAGAGTTTCAGTCCGAGGTCTGAGTGTATCTTGTTGTTCCGCCTCCGCAGGGCGTAACAAAAGGCTGCGCGCTAGGTGTCGTGCCTAATGGCAGTTTGCAAGTAAATAGTGTTACAGAAGAGGTGCTTCTCACGAGGGATGAAACGCTGCCTAGACATAAAGTAGCGGAAAATGGAATATACATTCACCACGAACAAACTGATGCTGAAGTCTCAGGAGGAATTCATAAACAAAATCCACGAAGAGGTATGTAAAGTAACATCTAAAATTAAATCCTGTGATAACTGCGTATCCGTTGTGTATAGTTCTAACATTGTTAAGATAAACAAAACAGTAGAGGGGAGAATAATGGCCAGGAGAAGTTTTGATGTATTTATTTATCCTGAATGCTATTTGGAGGCTCTGGTTTTTAGATGGTTTAGTTATATAATCGTAGAATCCCACACAGAAATGCACATATATCTTAATTCTGACAAAAACAAGTAACTACAAACGAACATGAGATAACTTTTGCAATTATCTCTCGCATGAAATAATAACCTGTTTTAAAGTTGATAGGTTATCTTAAATATGTTATTTCAAAATATTTTACAGCCTGTTACAACCTTACATCGAAATACCTTTTAGCATCCAAAATGTGAACAATCACTTTCATATGCGATATTGTGAAGAAATAAATATTTTAAGTATGATCAGATATAACTATAATGGAAGAAGTAGTAGAAAAAGAATTTATGCGCCCGCAAGAAAATATATTCAGAAAGATGCTAAAATAATAAATTTCATACGTACTGCTCATGCAGTATTTAGCACTGAATTTACATATACATCCCTAACATAGGTATTAAGCTCGATACATATTCCACTAAAATAATTTTTGTTTTTGTTTTTGCTGGCACTGATAACAAAACTGTTTTTAGTGGGTGGGTAACTGTTTGTACTGACAAAGTTTTGACAGGAAGGAGTTAAATTTATTTGATTACTTGCTTCATTTCATTTGCGTCTTAGCTTAATACTTGCTCCGTCACAGAAGCGATCAATATCTACAGTTCTAGTTTTTGCGACGAAAGTATATAGAGTCTGATATTGCATGAGAAACATTGACATTAAGCATTTTCAATGTTGCCATAAATCCATAATACATGTAATAAACATACTGCCAACATCCACATAAGCTAAAAGAAGAATTTAATTAATTAGTGATCTACTCGTACAAACTGAATGTAAGACACAAGTATAGTTTAGTGTGATGGTCTATTAACTGATAGACCTCGTTTTTAGAATTTTCTAGATGTACGAGAAACTGGAGACATAGAACTAGTCGGAATCTCCTACGAAATTAGAACTAGCCGGTGACGTCCTGGCAATCCGGAGGACGCGGTTTCGTATCTCCGTCCGAAGTCCAGATTTTAGTTTCCCATGATTTCCCGAAATAACTCAAGTCAACCACCGATATGGTTCCTTCATAAGGTCATGGCCGAATTCATTTCTGTTTTTGGCCGCGTACTAATGACCTACTCCCACAAAGATGACCATTGGTGAGTCTCCTATGACAGAAGTTTCTGGAGATTCACGACATTTTTTCCAACAAATATTAGAAAAACAATTACCTAAATACATTATCATCGTAAATACAGCCATCTCATTATTGTTCCAACCTTCTAGTAATAACATCACAACTAATTTCGTGTATTCAGTAATAGACAGTAATTTCCGTTAAATAATGCGTCTAACGTAACATTCATATCTGTGGTTTTATGTTCTCGTTTGGAGTAGAAATGGTGCTTCTGTAAATACAAATTCACACCTCCCTCACCCAGAAATATTTTGCAATAAGTTTGAATAATCCCTCATTTAGTTCGTGTACAGATCTTAGCAGCTCTGATGCAGCCCATAAAACATGTTTGATGATTTAATGGGGACATTTGCTGCTAATATTACCGCTCAAATTTGCTTCGTACTAAACAAAAATAAAGATGTGATATTTAAAAATACAGATACTTAGAAAAAGTAATTACAAATGGATGAGAGGGTGAAGTTATAAGAGATGCTGTGGACGGAGATAATGGGAAGAATAAATGTGATAAAAATTTAGATTTTATATCACATATTTGATCCGCAAAAATAAGCAGATAAATGCGACTGTAATCATGGGAAAATTTATTGCAATATAGAGGGGAAAATTCGAAGTTGTGGAAGATGGAAACAGGACAGACATACTTCTTTAGATGTTTTACACAGTAATTAGTATAGAACAAATAAATATTTAAAAATAGTGATTTTTTACGTTAAAGATATGTCATGTATAATATTAATACCCTATTAGTATTGTATGTGCATCTAATTTAATTGTAGGGAAAGTAATATCCAAACAAGTTTTCAACAATAAGCCAAAAAAATAGAGATGAAGGGGTAATAAGAACCAAAGATCGTCCAGTTAGATAACAATCCACAGGATTATAAAAGTTTACAAAAATGTAAACAATTATGTAAATTGAGATTGACGAATGCTAGAGATTTTTGTACTGAAGTAATATTTTCCACACGATCGCTATGCTCTCGTAGTCTTCTGCACAAAAGGAAATGCTTGGATTTTGTCGCGTTAGTCGCTTGGGCCAGATGAGGCTAAGTAATGGGAGAAAGAATGCAGTAAGCGGAAGCTAACTAAGGCTAGAGCCCTCTAGTTTTATGGTGGTTTCGACCAACTTATTTCATTCTGCGTGTATCGCTCTGCCCTGGAGATTGCTTACGGTGAAGCCCTCAGATTTCGCGAAATCGCCCCTTCGGTCGGACTTTGCGGGAGAGGGCCATATTTTAGAAGGCTCCGTGCCGCACACGATACGAGTAATCGAAGCAGTAAACAATCCGATCCGGTCGATCTCGGGAGAGAGTTCCTGTTGTCTCTCCCGCACATTGTACTACGGGGGAGACTACCTCGTGCTCTGCAGGAGTAATGGAGCTTCGCACGCGACTTACTTTGCCCGTCGCCTTATTTCAATCGTTAGAGGATCAGCCTTTGTGTCTTTCGATATAGAGACGAAATAATATTGCTTATCCTCTCCATCTACATCATGTAGCATTTGATAGAATATATAATATTAAATAACAACAACATCAATCTTTCACAGTATGTAATATACTAGTTTTATGTTTCAGCCCACATCCAATGAACGGTTATTTGAATATTTCTGGAAAATAAAAATGTGGACTAGGCAGTTTTAGTTTTGTGATATTTAATGTAATATCTTCTATCGAAGTGAGAGTCCATGGCAATTTATAAAGCCTCTTTATTCTTCTACATTTTATACCGAGAATAAATAGCAAGTAGTGGTTAGTAGTATGCTTTGTAACTGGAACTGATAAAACCTGTTTCTGCATTAAGAATTGTTCCTCGAAATTCGATAGTATTTAAATAATGCTGAAGGTAACTGATAGGGTATTGTTAACACTTGTTATTTGTTAAATCTCTGTACTAAGAATTAATTCTCAGAGACTGTTTTGAACGTAAATTACAGCATTCTCATTCTTATGCGAATTTATCTACAGAAATGACCTATAAGTAAATTTCTGGAAGAGTTACAGAAACAATAGAAACATAGCGTACAAACTGATCAACGATATGGCCGCTTATTGTTGCGAAAGCTGGATATAGGTAATTATTTTTAATTTTAGAGATTTTCAATACTAACTAATCAATAATGTTTACCTTCAGTATTGTTAGGAGAACACTATTGCCTGTTCTGATTATGGATTACGGATTTTTCAAGTCGGTATTATATTCATTGCCCAATGTAATGTCTCAGATGGTTGTGACACAATGATGGTGTCCAGCGTCTGACACTTAATTCTGGTGGTGGAAGAAATTTTCAACATCGGGATTTGGAAGGTAGAGTGGGTGTTGCACAATTACTAATCACCCGATTTTATACCAAATTTGTGGAATAAATCCCAAATTTGTCCCCAGTCTGTATATACTATGGGTATATGATACTGTTGATGATAGTTAGTCGATCAGATGGGGACTTTAAATCTCGTATTTCCTAACGTGTCTTTCACTGGGCTGCCACCCGGTTCCACACTTTCCATTCCTTCAAATTTCGTTAAACAAAACATATCACTGTTAACAACGTAAACATAACATTGCATATAAATTTCCATCACTGTGAAACGAAAGAGGAAACGACCCCATTTACATTTTAAAATAAGCTGTCATGGATGATTAACTTCCTACATGGTGACGCTGACAACTGGGTCATCGATTATGGTAAGCAGCATCATTATCACTATATTCTTCACTTAGTAACACACATCTGGGGTGTAAGGGTTTGGAAGAGACTATACTAGTCTTTTCCAACCAAGTGTCAACCTCTCCTTCACGTGGTGCACCCTGTTTGCACGGACGAGGCTCTGGCGACTGAAAGATTCCCGGTATAAGGAGTCACCCACTGCTTGCCAACGGCCTCCGAAAGGAGGGCGGAAGAGCGGGGAGCGGTTCAGGGCACACTCTTGCCCTTGGGGTTGGAAACGGCCCCTAAAGGCGGATGAATCAGAAATGATCAACGGCATGGGGATGCAGAAGGCAACGGGAAACCACTGCATTAAAGACCCAAAGGGTATCCCGAGGACATGTAATCCTCTCAAATTACATATATCATGATGGCTTCTTCCTGGGTAAAATATTCCGGAGGTAAAATAGTCCCCCAATCGGATCTCCGGGTGGGGACTGCTCAGGGAGGAGTCATCAGAATGGATAGAAACATTCTACGAGTCGGAGCGTGGAATGTTAGAAGTTTGAATAGGGCAGGTAGGTTAGAAAACTTAAAAAGGGAGATGGAACAACTTAAGTTAGATGTTGTTGGGATTAGTGAGATTAAATGGAAGGACGCACAGGATTTCTGGTCTGGGGAACACAGGATAATTAGCACACAAGCTGTCAATGGAGTCACTGGTGTAGGATTTGTAATGAACAAGAAAGTAGGGAAACGGGTGAGTTATTATGAACAATTTAGTGACAGAATTATTTTGATGAAGTTAGAAACTAAGCCCGTCCCAACCACATTAGTACAAGTATATATGCCAACGTCACAGGAAGATGACGAAGAAATAGAAAAAATATACGCTGAAATTGAAGAATTAATCCAATATGTGAAAGGGGAGGAAAATCTAATAATCATGGGTGATTGGAATGCAATAGTGGGAGAAGGAAAAGAGGGGAATACTGTAGGAAGTTTTGGTCTAGGAGAAAGAAATGAGCGAGGAAGCAGGTTGCTAGAATTTTGTGAAAGATATAAGCTAGTAGTGGCGAACACACTGTTTAAGAACCATGCAAGAAGAATATACACCTGGAAACGTCCTGGGGATACAGGCAGATATCAGCTAGATTATATCATGGTCAAACAGAGATTCAGGAATCAAGTTCTAGACTGTAAAGCGTACCCAGGAGCAGACATAGACTCGGACCACAATTTGATAGTAATGAAGTGCACGCTGAAATTCAAGCGAATAAGGAAGCAGTATAAGCAGAACAGACTAGAAGTGAATAAACTGAAACAATCTAGCAGAAAAGAAAAATTTGCAGAAATGGTAGACTTAGGTCTAAGAATTAACTGTGAAAGGAGCTCAACCGAGGACGAATGGAATGCATTAAAGACCGAAATAATGAAAGCTGGCAAAGAAACCTTAGGCTTTAGGGAACAAGCTGCCCGAAAACCTTGGATCACAGAAGAAATTTTGCAGCTGATGGATCAGAGAAGAAGGTACAAACATGCTCAGGATGAAGCAGGAAGAGAGCAGTACAGGCAATTTAGAAATCAAATAAATAGGAAATGCAAAATAGCAAAAGAAAAATGGCTACAAGAAAAGTGTGAAGAAGTAGAAAAGGAAATGGTCGTAGGAAAAGTAGATGTTGCATATAGAAAGATCAAACAGAATTTTGGAGAAATGAAGAAAAGAGGTATGAACATTAAAGCTGCCGATGGGAAACCTCTTTTAAGCTCAGAAGATAGAGCTAACCGATGGAAGGAATACATTGAGAAACTGTATGATGGGGACGACTTGAACAATAGTGTATTGGAAAAGGAAGGCGATATCGACAATGATGACTTAGGAGATCCTGTTTTGAGGACAGAATTTAATAAAGCTCTGAATGACTTGAAAGCAAATAAGGCAGTTGGAATTGATGAGATCCCTGCAGAACTTCTTAAATCTCTAGGAGAGGAAGGAATCGAAAGATTATTCAAGCTGATATCAAAAAGTTATGAAACAGGAGAATTTCCTACTGATTTTTATAAAAATATCATCTTCACACTTCCAAAGAAAGCACAAGCCGACAAATGTGAGAATTATCGCACCATTAGTCTAACTTCACATGCTTCAAAATTACTGACCAGAATAATATACAGAAGGATGGAAAGGGTAGTAGAAGAGATAGTAGGTGAAGATCAGTTTGGGTTTAGGAAAAATCGCGGTACAAGGGAAGCAATTCTGTCTTTAAGATTAATACTTGAAGGGCGGATCAAGAAAAACAAAGATACTTTTATGGCATTTGTTGATTTAGAAAAAGCTTTTGATAATGTTAGGTGGGACAAGATGTTCAAAATTTTAAAGAAGTCAGGCCTAAAGTATCGAGATAGAAGAATACTCTATAAACTGTATAAGAATCAAGTGGCTGTAATAAAAGTAGAGAATCACGAGAGACATGCATCAGTTAAAAAGGGTGTGAGACAAGGTTGTAGTCTATCCCCGTTAATATTCAACTTGTATGTAGAAGAAGCAATGAAGAAAGTCAAAGAAAAATTTCCATGTGGCATAAGTTTTCAGGGATTAAAAATCAGTATGCTACGATTTGCTGACGACATAGTCTTATTAGCAGAGAGGGCTGAGGATATTGAGAAGTTATTGAATGGAATGAACAAAATACTGAAGGAAGACTTTGGACTGAATATAAATCAAAGTAAAACAAAAGTGATGAAATGTAGCAGAAATGATACCAATACTAGCAGATTAAATATAAAAATAGGATCTGATGCAATAGGAGAAGTGAGTGAGTTCTGTTACTTGGGAAGCAAAATTACAACCGATGGCCGAAGCAGGAATGATGTTAAAAGCAGAATAGCACTCGCAAAAATAGCCTTCATGAAAAAGAGAAACCTTTTAGTTTCAAATATTGATCTGGGAATTAGAAAGAACTTTTTAAAACTCTATGTGGGGAGCACGGCACTTTACGGTAGCGAAACATGGACTTTAGGAATACCGGAAAGAAAGAAACTTGAAGCATTTGAAATGTGGTGCTACAGAAGAATACTGAAAATTAGGTGGACAGACAAAGTAAGAAATGAAAGAGTTTTGGAAATGATGGGTGAGAAAAAAAGTTTATGGAAGAAGCTTACGGAAAGAAGAGACAGGCTGGTAGGTCATATTTTGAGACATGCTGGATTGGTTAATTTGTTAGTGGAGGGAACAGTTGAAGGTAAGAACTGTAGAGGTAGACAGAGATTAGAATATATGAAGCAGATAATTGACGTGGGTTGTAACGGGTATGTAGAAATGAAGAGGTTAGCACAGGATAGGAAGGGATGGAGGATTGCATCAAACCAGTCTAAAGACTGATGACAGCAAAAAAAAAACACACATCTGGCCTGGAATCCCCGTCAGGCGATACAGTAATAGGTTTTCTATAATTTTACCGAATCACATTAGGATAATGCTGGGAAAGTTCCTTCAAAAGGCCATGGCCGAATTCCTTCCAGTTTCTTGCCCTCAGATATTTCCGCCTCTAATTACTTCTACGTCGACAAGGCATAAAGATAGAAGCTAGAGAAAAGGGAAAACACAAAGAGGACAACAGACATCGAAGGAAATGTATAGAAGTTACAAAACTATTGACTTAAGTCGAGATGTTTTGGAATTTTGAGATTTCAATGTGAACAACAAATCGAAAGATATGAATTATTTAATAAGTTAGAATGCAGCTTTAAAATAGACATTTTGGGTTTCTGTTTATCGTTAGATATTTACAAGAGAATGCGAGTGGCTCAAAAGTTTTTATAAAGTTTATTGAAAAAAAAAGGCCCAGAAACTCTTTTCGTGACACTTTAAAATAAGAAAGCTCTGTTACTTCTAACATGTTTATTTACATTAAATCGTTATAATTAATTATATTTAGAGGAAGTTAACATTATCTAGTTTTGTATATACGATTTTTATGAATAGTTTTTTACTGCAATTAGCTTAGAGATTAAATTGTTTAATTAGTTGATGGGTTTGTATCCTATATCAATTAAGTCAGATGCAAACACTGTGTTAATTTTGTTTTTCAGCACCAAGGTTCATCTGTCACAAATTTGGTCATATAGAGCTTGTTACCTTTAAAATTTTCCTGTCAAAAATTATTTAAACGTATGAATATGCAATAAGTGATTAATTTATTTCCCTATATAACTTCGAATATAACTAAAGAATCTCAGACGACTAGTAAATTAGAACGCTATGTGTATAAGAATAAATTAAAAAGTTCAGGTAAGGGGAATACAAAACTAGACTTCCATCTCCAAAGGTGAGATGTAAATACGAATCCATCTCAAGAAATGGATTCGATGATCCTAAAATCTTTGCAAGGCGGAATAAATTTGCATACAAACCTGAAGAACGGCTTCCACACGCACTGTTCGTGGGAATCAAGTTGTGAGATCTGTTTACCTTTCCACAAAGACATCACATGTCATCCGAAAATGGACTCATCGTATTGTAGACTCCTCAGAATGCCAGAAGCTGCGAATCCCCTCCGCATCTTTCGCCTCGCGTGGAGGAAAGTTTTCTGCCTGCTTAAAGCGAACTTCATTTTCATAAACTGGGTATTTAAATTCATGATACGTCCTCCTTGCCCCTCCTGAAGCGTTCGCGCTTGACGCTTCTCATTTGGCGCGACGCGCCCTTCCCGGATTAAAACCTGTTTTAGGCCCCACCCACAACCCAACACCGCCTCCTCGCGGAGACTGATGGATGTAGCTGCCCACACGGTGCCAAGTAGCACTAAGCTTAAACCACAGACCCAAATCCAGCCAGTGGTATCCTAAATACGGAACCTATACTCATAGGGAGGTGAGAAGGCAAAACAGGCTGGTTAGAAGATAACGAAGCAGAGCTAACTGACAGCGAGGCAGTGTGGAACACTTTTAAAAAATAAAACAGGAATTAATAATTAGGAAGAGGGACGCTAAAGATGGGTTTACATAAAATACTATAGGTTTGGGAGTTTTCTATTTTTTTAAAAAAAAATTTTTTTTTATTTTAGAAAAATGAGGGAAAGAGAAAATTTTCAGAAAGTTATGGATAAGGATAGGTAAGAGTTACTGAGAAAAGTCACATGAATTAATTAATTGGTTAAATGAAGTCATTAGAAACAATCGTCGAAATAAGTAAAATAGAAAATTTGTAATGGATTACAATGGTTTTAGGAGGAAACTGCCTAATCTAATAAAGCGTGAAGAGGCTGGTGTGGAAAAATAGGTCGGTAAGCCATTGAATCACACCTTGAAATGTTATTTAGATGAGTGTGGAGTCACGCAGTATAACCGAGGGCAGTAAAAGGGCTATTTTATTGCTGGTCCATAAATGGGGAAGATTAATAGAATAAAAAATTAGATTGAGTTCAGCGGTAAGTAAGTTAATATAGGGCCTCGTGCGCAACTTCTTCAGAAATGTCGGTGAGGGAGGGAACTGTTTTGTAAATCAACAATATGTGTTTAGGAGAGGATATTCAAGTGACTCCAAGTTAGGGGGCAACGTACAAAATCTTTTACTATTACTATTACAATTACTCCGCGATTCACTAAAAGTATTTGGTGGAGGGTTTAGATGTAGTTGAGAAGGAAGGCTGTGATGATAGTGAATCACTGAATCTCTTCAAGGTATTTCACATTGTGTCATATAAAATAGCGGTGTATAAGGTAAAATCTATCGAGAAAGATGAAAAAGTAAGTGTTTGGATAGAGGGTTTACTAGAAGAGTTGGAAAGGGGTTGAAATGCTGTATCAAAAGAGGTCGAAGTGAAAATGAGAGTGCCAGAGGGTAACGTATTGGGGTCATAACTATTCGTTATTTTACAACGTACAGTTTATTAGATGATGTTTAATTTAAAAACAGTCTAATGAATGATTGTGTTAATAGTTTACAGTCAGAAATGAGGTTGCTTACGGATGGCATAACGCTATATACTAGGATTGAAATGGAAGAGGACTACATAGCTGCAGTGTGACCCGCACAGGATGTCTAGCTGGTTAGCTCAACATGGAATGAAAATATAGGCCTTTTCTTTAGCATTATAAGGCGTAATGAGACTTTATTTTTGAATAACGTAAGGGTAAACATATTGTTATAATATTTTATACAATACTGAATTGGGCAGGGAAAATTATGCAGGTTGTAGGTAGAAAATGCTTCATTTATTGAAAAGGGAGCTGAGGAGAAGCAAAGAAGAAATGCTTGAAAACGGTGAATTTTCCTTGTCGCGGTCCGTTATGATCTCTAATAACTATTACATTCTTTATTTCTCCTGATTTTTATTGTTATGTCCTCCATTAATTTTTACTATAAACAAACTTTGCTTGTTTCTACAACTCAGGTAATTATTTAAATAAGTTAATCCATTCTGAATTCGTAAACTCCTTAATTTATTTTGTAACAGTAGCCGCTGCTATCTTCCATGTTATATTTTTAATTTACGAAAAATTTCAGAGTTTTACTGCTGGAAGTTTGTGAGGTTATTACCAAGATTTGGTAATTCAAAAAATTAGGTGATAATTAGTGACACATCTACTTTTATAATCTGCTTTTCACAATACCGTAGATCGGAATCACGTAACGTATATTAAATTTTCTACGACAATTTAAAGTAAGGGCTTGTGACTCTAAATAGATTATTCGAAAATAGTTTTATCAGTTACAAGGACAGAATTTAAGTGATGTGTTCCTCACACACATGAATATGACACACGAACAGACATTATCGCCGGACTAGCCCTGCAGGAGGGCAATAAAAGATAGGGCCATCCAAAGTGTTTTCCATTGGAAAATGTCCAAAGAAGAGACGCCAGATTTGTGACTGTTATATATTGCTGAAGGGAGGGCGTAAGTGTGATGTTAAAGGGGCGGTAGGGAAGAACTGGTCACCGGAGGCGTTGTTCTATCTAGAAAATTACTGACAGATCTATTTCACGATGAATGCAAAATATTTTACTACTATTAACATTCATATCCAGTAATGACCAAGAAAATAAGAAAAAGAACCGGGGCAGAAGTGACTATATTCTACACTCATTTTTTCACAAGCAATTAACTAATGGAATAGGAAGGAAAAATTGGTCTGGCCATCCTGATCTTTGTTTTCTAAATCATTCTAGGCGAATGTCGGAATGGTTTAATAAGACAGCCCATGGGCGCCTCCTGTCATAATCCCGTACCTCCCTTCCCGTGAATATACGTCTAGATATTAGGTTAGGTGCAACGCATCCTTCACCACTCACTTCATAGTGAATCGAGTAATAGTATTCTCGCTAAATCTGATATTATTCAATACTGCACTTCAGTACAATGTTTATTACAGTTCCGTGCAGCTCAGTGAGAAGAAGCTGAACGATCGAAATCGCTATCAAGGACCTCTTAGCTGTCTGTAAAATTAGCCTCTCACCGTTGCTCTGACTACTTTACCTACTTCCTAGGCCCGCTGGTTAGAATGACGATTCTGAGCTCTAACTCTAGAAATTCTAATAGCATGTTCTGCAATGGTATGATAGCTAGGCATTACCATTTAACTAATTCAAAAATATTTTTGGTGTCATAACTGGTTGAAGATATGAAAACAGCGAAGTAAGCACCGGTAATTTGTGTTATTATCATATAGACATATTCCTGATGATATAAACTTTAACTAGGTTCACATTATAGTAGAACTGTTATGAACGGATCTACAGTTATCTATTTAATCTCAGGTTGTGATACTGTCTTTTCGGACATGTGATGTTATGGCAGTAAGAAGTAATACTTTACTGGTAAGAAAAATCTTTTATAGCCCAATAATTTTATAAGTGTGAAAGTTTCAATGAATGGATGTTTGCCACTCTACCATGTTGTACCAACTGAACGAAGTTTAATGAAAGTTCTTACCGTGTTAAAATAGCGACTGTATTAGCACACAGAATAAATTTCATCCCCTCCCCTCCAGAAAAGTTCCTTTAGGAATCGAACTAGAACGCAAACACGGCGAGCAAATAAACAAAATCCGAACGAAATCAACAGCTATATTAGTTTGTAATGCGAATACAACGAGCAAAAGAAACACAAGAAGAATGACGTCAACTATTTTTCAGAATTTCTCGAGTCCACACCAAAATAATTTAGCAAACCGATAGACGTATTAGTAGTCCACGCGAAAGAAGTGGGGATAGTGACCGGGCGCATTGACGGTTACAGAGGTGGAGTATTTGCGCAAGCGAGTGGAGCATGGACGCACCTGTGTGGTCTTTGCTAATCCTCTTGGTTCTGTCGGCCGCACGTGCTAGTACTGTCTCAGCCAACCTCCATCCCAAACGCGTAAATACACGCGCGGCTATGCACAAACACACACTTCAGCATGTGACCTGACACACTTCGACAATCCCTGTGTGCGTCTTTTTGATGATCATCTTTTTTGCTGAGCGTTTCGTTAACTTCGATGTAACTGTATTCTGCATTTGAAATGCTTAGGAAAAGATGAATAACATTTTTTGAATATCGGATAACTCTAGCCGATACGTTAAATTTTGAAGGTGAGCTTTTTATCATTACGTATCTAACCTGAAAGTCTTCACACGTCTTCCAAACTCCTCAAAAACAGGGTATAATGAACTAATACAGCTATTCTAGAACTATTGTAGAACGATTGTAGCTTCTGCGGAAAGTAGGGCATTAATTATGAGATCTACAGATAATATTAAAAGAGTGATTTCTGGTGATAACAGATCTATGTTCCATTACAAATAGTTGTTAGGATCATCAATCCACTTTAGTGAGATATAGCCATGAAAATAAGATGATTAATGAAGATTACATGAGTGTATAAACTTTTAGCCTGTCGGCTTTTTCAGTTACTACTATCGAATTTGACAAAGCTGTTAACACCGAAAGAACCTTGTTGCGGCTTACGGTTTTAAAATTTCTTGAAGTGTAGAGGTATTGATTCAAACCAAAGGTAAGAAATCATTATCAGCATTGCAACTGACCTGATATATAATTTACAGATTACTATCGGGATAACTAAAAACAACACTGAAGATTATATTCTTCCCCCTATGCCTGTTCTTCTAGGTATTTTCTTGCTAACTTTTAGTTATTATTTTTCGTTATCATTCATCTTCAGTACTAATTCCAAAATTTATACCTTTTTTGGTTGGAATATATATATTCCCAATGCAAATATGGAAATAGCAAGGAGGACCCAGCATACTTTTGTAATATCGGGATTTCCACTGTAAAATAGCAGTTACGAGTATACCATAAAATTCTACTCTAAAAGTTATATTGCATTATTTGTTTGTGTCATTCTAAAGCGAAATTTGTAGTTGGGTCGTGATCCAGAACAATAAAAAAAGTTTCCTTATGGTTGCTTATTGAAAGAAGTTTCCTGGAATTTATTTATATCTCATGCTTGCGTCACGTCGTATCGTAGTATAATATAAATGTATCTCCGAAACGACGATTTTAGTCCTATTTGGAACTGATGGATTGTAATGTCGGCTTCAGAAGCAATATTCACGGTAAAGGGTCTGGGGGCGTCGTTTGATTGGTTGGCGCTTGCTGTGGGTGGGAAGCTGAGTGCAACCTGGCTGACGGATCGGCGTCATTCGTCTTGCCACGAGGCCCCGCGACTGCCACCGAATTCACAATTTGTATTCATAAGGCGAATCAATTCATCACCGCAAAAGGCAAATCCCGAGCAGAGCGATTTCTTTCGGTATGGCTGCGACATTAATCACGCCCTCCTCGAGACAGCCGTCTTCGATCTTCTCAATTCTACAGTCTTTCTTCTCGCCAAATCTCTTTCCTCATGGCACTCAGACATCGGCGGCATCCTTCAGCACTGAACAACATCTGGGCTTGAGGGATCAGAGATATTAAAAAGTATCTGGAAAGCTAGTTTAATAACAAGTTGCACAGATAGGATATAATCTATATCTGCAAAGTTAATTTCACGGGAACAATTAAAACGAACGTCCCCGTTGTAGTCGAGGTGGCTAGGATACTGTGATGGTGCCTGAAGCTCTAATGAAGTTAGCTGGTTTATTCCTCCGTACTAAAATTAAATTTTCAACGTTCATGACCTGACCAGTCGAGAAGGAGAGCTGATTGTACGCAATTGTATTGCAGGTTCCTGCGTCACATAGCCCTGTCTATGGAGTGAAGGCGTATGATACCGTACGTCGGATGAGGATGTAAAGTTTCGCAACTCCCTTGCTGTCTACCGGCGCCGTATTTCACCCTCATTCTCTTTTATATGTAAACAGCACGAAACAACTTACTAAACGTAATGACATTCATTGCAAACATTAACCGAAATACTCACATACCTGGAGAAAAGGAACTGATAACACTTTTTCTGCATCCAAATATAGAATCATCTAGTTTATTAATTACCTACTTTACTAAGAAAATAATCTCTGCAGTTGAAATTCAAGAATTAGTTCGCAAAAGCGGAGATTAACGAATTAAAGCAAAAATGGTAAGTACAGTTAGAATATTATTAGTTACTTATCTTCCGAAAAAAACTGAAGTAAGGCTAATAATTTGCTGGAACCTTCCAAAAATGTCCGGTACACTCTATGATGTTAGTTGATTTGAGCCACAGTGGCGGAAAGAACTTTCAGTAATCGGGACTTTGCTTGTAATGATAGTGTTTCACGATTCCTAAGCATTAAAGTAGTCATTAGGTAAATCCTAAAACTCTCCGCTGTGTGTTTGGTGTCAGGGCGTATAACCCTTTCGAGGATGATCCGTCGGTTACATATGGGCGTCAGAGTTGGTGAGACTTTGTGTGTCTTTCGCAAAAAATTAAGCCTGAATACAACGGGCAGTAAGTTTTATTCCAGTCCTTCCTTCATTTTTACATACAATATGTAACAGTAGCCATCACCATCATCGTCACACATACAATAACACTTAGATGCCAAGCCCATTGGGCGACCATTAAATCTCGGGCCTGGCATTCTCGTTCCGTCATCCTGCTTTCTGTTTTCCACAGCTTCCCGAAATTACTACAAGCAAATGGCGGGGTACTTTCTTTAAAAAATCATGGCAAAATTCACTTCCTTACCTTTCAATGATCACCTACCAGCTCTAGTGACATCGACTGTTCTGAGACATAAATACAAACCAAAAAAGAAAGAAAAAACACATTTAGACACAAACATTAAAAAACTGGTCACCTTATTTACATTAGCATATCTTTTATGGTAACACACATCACACATACGTCACTGGCTTTTCATGGCTCCCGACCAAAATGTGATAGCTACATTGACCTACTGTTAGCGCAATAGATTTCTGTCATTTTAGATGTGCTTCAGCTTGGTTTGATTCTCTTGGGTTCTGGAAGAACGGAACAACTTTAAGGGTGTATAATTTTTTTTTTTTTTTGAAATCTTCTACTGTGTTGGGATACCAGTAAGTGTGATACCATTTACGGAGTCCTTTCTTGAGCGAACTGAAATAAAGCTTCATGCTATCATTATTTTTTTTTATTATGCAGGACGTTCTGTTGCAGCAGGACGAATATCTCGATTGTGAAGAACAACTTGTTTGTTGTATGTCGTGACATTTAATTACGTCTTCAGGTTAGTTCCGTCACATGTTTGCTTCTGAGTGATAGTTAATAAAGTTACAGAGAATTAAGGGGTTGGAAACGTAAACCTGGCAATATAATTAGGCATTCAAACAGATCGTAAATTAATTCTGAAATCATGATTACTTATTAGTGCTTATTATAGAAATAGAGTTTATGAACGCAAGTGGAATGTGACACACTGATCTTGTTTGATCAACTTCAAGCTATTTTTAGAGCTGTGGTCCTATGGTATGCGGTAAGATGTTAAATGAGAATCTTCTCACAATGTACCACATTCAGAAACTGATGCAAGGCATTTCTATTTTACATGAGGTTCTCTTGGATTGTTATCAGAAGGTTAACACATTGACTGCCATGATGAAACTTGGACTGTGTATTGCTATGCCACATTGAAATCACGAATATTACTTGTGAGGCCAAATTGATTTTTTGCATCAGATGTCTTCTTTTTATCATATAGAACTAAGTTACTTCATAAAATATCAAGTTATGACTGATCTGGATTGATAACAGGTGTGAGCCATATATGGCTCACGTGGCCCAACAACTACATTTTAACACAATTACGATCTGTCGCCGCGTGAGCCACATGTGGCTCACATCATTTAAAACACAATAGGTATAAAAAAAATCGTTTTTCAAGAAATGATTCAAACTCTTAGTTTATTTGCTTATATGAGCTACATATAAAATAGATAACTTGATAAACTATCTTGCATAGCCTCATTCACTAGCTGTTCAAGTTCTTCAAAAGTTTGTCTTCTTTTGGCCATAACAATAAACTAGGAAACTAACCAAATACACAAACGTAACCTCAAATAGCATACACGAGCAATCAGCAAAACAAAACAGTACTACAGCTGAGTCGTCGAAAGTTGATCTCTGACGGTTGCAGTTAGGAATCACCAGGGCTACCAAATGCAAAAATATTGATTGCTAAGAACATCAGAGTGTTCAGTGGAGCCACCACTTTTAAACCCATAGTTGAAATGCATTATCTGTGAGTCCCATGAGACTCACGAGGCCTCTAAACACAACTCTGCATGTGAGCCAGTTATGGCTCACGCGGCTCACTGCACAATGTATATGTGAACCAAATATGGCTCACGTGGCGTCATAACCCATGCAACTGTGAGTCAACATTGGCTCACGTGGCAGTCAATGTGTTAATGACCCATCCGGATTTGGTTTTTCTTGTTTTCGTCGTAATTGTTCCAGGATATGGATGATCTTCTTTCAGTTTCTTCCTGTTCCAGCAGCCTCTTCGTCAATATCACGAAAAGTGGCAATTAAAATAACGTAAAAATAACAGATTATTTACACGAATGCCTTTTGCTAATACTGTAATAGTGCTAGATTTTAAAAATGTTTAATTAGGGGATGTGCCCCCAGATTAGAAGGCAATAGGGTGTAAAACAAGCGCCACTGTCTGTAGTAGCATCCATCAACTAATAGCCTGCGGTGTCCCTGGAGCCGAGATTGCGGTCAGAGTAAACCCTGGGCGGATTACGAGTGTTTCGTAAGCTACTCGTGCGGGCGACGACAAGTGGAGCCGTCGCGCGTGTTTAAACGTAGGCTGCGGCCGACAATTAAGTGTGCTCTGTGAATTAGTAATGTGTGGCGTTCGGGGCCACGGCCCGCCGCTGTTTGCTGCCACCGGCGCGTGCATAATGCACGCTCATGCATCAGTAACCAGCGGTCCGCCGCGCTGCTTACTCCCGGCGAGCCAGCCGTCTTCTTTCCACGACACATTAACGTCTTGCTTCACCTACCACTTTCGTTACTCTTTCTTCGTTAATAGCAATCTTCTGTTAAAATTCTTCGTGGAAACTCCAAATTTTACAGTAATTATTTATTGAAGGTCACTTATTTATAATGCTACTAGCGTATGTAGTTTCAAAATTTAGAACACAAGTGCCAAACAGTAGTCATTTCTATCTTCAGTTGAAATAAACTACGGAGGTTATAGCGTCACTTAGATCTTCTGTCTTTCTTGATAGTATGGGTCTGAATCTCTCCAACGCATCTCAATGTGAGCTCAAGAGTATGGGTGAATAAAATTAATATCACTGCGATAAAACAGGATGTGTCTTGCTGGGTGAATGATTTCTAAACATTCATGAACAGAAAACATAGGGTAGGAAACACGGAATTAAAGGCGGAGAAAGTGAGTAGTGGTGAACTGGGGCTTTTTTTTGCATCATTATAATTAATTAACATTTCATACTTACATGAATTTTCTAGAAATTACATTTAACACACAAAATTAAAAAATTGCGTAAAATTATGAATGAAACATGTGAGGGACCATGATTATGAATTAGCAATTAACAACAGGCAATTAATTGGAAATATATTTGAAGCAACCGTTCAAGTAATGCAAAAATATGTATGGAAATTGACACGGCGGCATTACTAATAAAAATAAGAACTACCACACTTCTTCTTCTTATTGTGTCATGTGATCATCATAAACAGAATAGTTTATTCACTAATGTGATGGCTTTGTCACTGGATGATAGAAGGTCTGACTGGGATACATTAATTCTGAACTCAGCACATGACAAAAAATGTACCACACTAATGAATATTAATGAATAATTGTGTTAGTGGTGTTTTGAGATGACGTAAATTTAGACAACACAATTAAAAAAAGAAAGTTTTGTGAACAGTAACAGAGTACTCTTTACAGAAGATCAAATTGTGTCACCAGGACACGTAGAAAATCCTCAGTATACAGATATAGAATATAAGATCTTTAGTTGCGAAAATAAAGGGTCAGTACGACTATTGCGTGGAATGAAATTCCTTGTTGAAAAATTAAAACATCTATATTTTTAACATTCAGTTGATAGCATTGTTTCTCAACCTCTGGTAAACGGACTACCTGTGGTCGGAGAAGAGGTGACAAGTGGTCCGCAAGAAGAAAACTAAAAATTTAATACTAATTGAATTAAAAATATCATAATAGAAAATAAGTTAGTCAATTTGTTCACATAAAACAGTTATAGTATTTGAACTGTATAAGGGCGAAAGAGAAGCCACGAATATTTCAACGAACAGGAAAAGTTTGGTATTTGCAGTATATGAAGGTATGACTGCATTCTTGCTATAATATAATACGTTCCAGCTGCCGTCATGAAGATCATCGTTCCTTTAAGGATTAAGTAAACTACCATTTAATGAGGATCTTATCTTAGGCGCAGCCTTATGGGACTTCCATTCGTGTCGATAACAATTGTGGGGGTTGGGTCCATCTATGTTAGTGGTTCGTAGGATTATTTTTGGCGTTTTACTGGTACTCGGGTTGAAAAAGGTTGAGAAACACCATCAAAAAGGGTCAGTATTGGAAGGCAATAGGCAGATGAAGAGAGAATTGGGTGTTTATAAATAATTCATTTGTGATGAGGCTATATACATATATCGTACTGTACGTAAAATTATAAATGCTACACGAACGGGAAACGAAAACCATAGCTATGAATTAGAAATTGTCAATATACACACGACTCTGGAATGTTTTCAAGTATACAGGTAATTCCTCCAAACAAGAACAAATTTAAAGCAACAGTTCAGTAATCCAAAAATAGGTATGAAGGTAAGCTCCGGTGAGATTACTGTTAATTATAATAGTGAAACTTCACATTAGTGACTGAGAGTAATTTTACTTTGCTTTATATATATTTTCATAACAAATTTTTTACTCTCATTACTTTTTAATTTCTATGTTTCATGTTATAACTTGTTGTAAGAAACTGAATAAATAAAATATAGAAAATGCATCTCCCTTTGTAGAATTATTAGCGGTTTTACATTTCTGTGAATGTTTAATTTATTCCATTTGTTTTCGGTATTGGAACTGAAGTATTCGGGGTTCCAAATTTTAAAAACATCTGGCGGTATAGTTACCATCCTATTGCTGTAAATATACGGGATGACAAATATATTTCTGCACGATATCCGTAGTTTTATTTCGCAAAGAGTACAAGTTTTATACGACTCAAATACCTTCTGCGGCTATGAAGAATATCTCTAGGTGCAAGTGCAGTAAGTGAACAGAGAGTGATAATACTAATACTATACTAAACTAATGTCGGTTTCTTATAAGTTACTCTAGACAATATTCATTAAAGAATATTCTAAACATATGCTTAAATTTTATGAAGTTGTTATATCGTTTGGTTTGCAAAACATGTGCTCGTGTTCACCATGCAAAATTCCTGTGATTATTCCGCCCTCATACATCGAACTAGCTACTCGCAAATTCTTCTATTTTCTCGCGCATTTGTCTTTTATACATTCAACACGAATATCATCCTATTAAATGTTATGAGATAGTGACAGTGGTGTTGTGTGCACAAAATACAACCTTACACTTTAAAAGACTACAACCGATCCCGGCAGGTCACACAGGAGTATTTGACACAAAAAGCCAATTAAAAGTAAAAAAAAAAAAAAAAAAATTCATGCAAATTTCAAGATCCCGTATCTACCTGGCTCTAGGCAAAAGTCAATAGGTCAACAGCTCGCTATGTTTTTTGGATAAGCTTCATTACCCACCCAGTGAACAGTTGTCTTTTGAGCACATTGCAAGACTCACCTACTGTTACCAAGTAAATACAAGAAAATTATACATTTTTAATATTTATGTCAATATCCTTAGCTGCTATACTAATGTTGGGTTTTAATCTCCGTCTAGTGTAGCTAACATTTGTTAGCTGCACTAGACGGAGATTAAAACCCAACATAAGAAAATTATAAGTTGTACCATTTTAATTTGTGAGTGATGTTGAGTGAGTGGAGTTGATTTTAATGTTGGATATTGTACAGCTAAGTACCTATAATTGAAATAATTGTAACATACTTCCAAAAGTATCGCTTTATTTCTATACATTTTTGCAAGCTGACTCGTTTTGAACTCATTTTTTTGTTACGAAAAGTCTTGAAGAGTAATTTTGTTATATTTTCCGACCTTTCCCGGCTCTGATATCTTGTAGGGTTTTAGTTTAGTGTACTATCTTGGAGTTTAATTGAAAACTAGGTGCCAAAAAGTGCCAAACGTCTATTTATTCGAAAAAAATTCTAGCTTCTTTAAAATAAAACAAACTTACTTCTTTCTGACATATTAATCCATCTAAGATTTTCTTTGCTATGCGCTCTTCTGATATCAAGCTATTGACCCGAAAAGTTGTTTATGATGTAAGTGGACACGTAAAAGGAAATGGTTTCGTGCAAAAGTTGGAATTAGTCCAGGAAAATATTTTAAATCAACCGACATTCACGGCCGAACAAACGCAACAGGTAGAAAAAAAGTTTTCAAGGCTTAAATTGTAAATTAAAACAAAATGGCAGGCAGCTAAGAGAACTAAAAGTGTATTTTTAAAGAAATATCATGATTGGTTACTAGGATATACCGAAATCCCTGTAAAATCAAATCTGCCCAATGTGGCTGGGCCTAGAAAATCTTTCGACTGATTGTAGCAAACAATATCCCCAGAGATTACAGGTATTAACAAAACAAAAAACAAAAAATGCTCCCCACTGCCACGAAACTGTTAATATTTACAGTACATTGAACTGTACTCGTGGCATCCAGTGTCACCTATACTACACGAAGTATTAATTGAGGGCCTAATTATAATAGAGTATACACTTTTACCTATAGGCACTCTGTCCGAAGCAGCAGCAGAAAACTAGAACTAAACAATTTCGACAATTTAGGGAGAGATACTTTAGAAAATTTAACCGTGTTCACTACAACTCAGATGTCATTAATAGGCTTTAATTGACTTCGGATCCGTATTTGAGCTTCATGAGGTTAAGGAAAAAAAATCACTATATCGTTCAAACGAGAAACTATTAAATTATTACTTTAATGGGACCCGAGTACTCGAGAAGAGAACGAGCCGTAAGATGAAGCTTCCGGCGAAGAGGAATGGGACTGTTCGTTAGAATGATATTATTTTAGTGTACATGTATGATTATTGTTTAGGTACTTTGTAAATATTCGCTTAATATGTAATAAAGTGAGTATTCAAAGTATGTGTTCTTTATGATTACTCCTACTTCATAGTTGTAAGTTCTAATACACAAAAGAAACGAAATAAAAATACAAATTACGTAGAAATAATTTTGCTCGACTTTTTGTGTCAAATACCCCTGTGTGCGGGTGAGCGGTAACGCATTTGGGAGGACGCGAGTACAAATCTCCTTCCAGCCATCAAAATTTTCCTTAGTTTACCGATATAACCAAGGGAAATCCCGGAATGATTCCTTCAAAATGTCATTGTCGAATATCTTTCCCTTTGTTCAATTTAATAAACCGTCTTTTCGAAAGTTATAACTTATTTCTTTAAATCGAATATACTGTCTATGCAAACTTAAAGTGCCGTCAAATCTGTACGTGGAAGATTATATAATATGTGAGGTATCGCGCAGTTCACTGGAATTTTGATCTGTGTGGCAGCTGGTTTATCAAAGGTAAAATTTAAGAAATAAATACTAATTGTAACGAGAACACTCATTTCTTTCTAACAACAAATATAAAATAATGTGAATATTCCATTAGTTACATTGTGAGTGGTATATGATAAGAAATGTTTCTCACAGATTCAGAGTTACAAAGGTAAAAAGTTTATCCCTTTATTTGCTGCGCAAAAAGGTATTATGGAAATGGGTTTAGGAAATGAAATAAAAGAAAAAGATTTTCTTTTAAGTTCTCATAATCTAGCATGAGCACACGTGACAGAGAAGCAAAGTAATTCACCGCTACCAACCTGAATGTTTGTTCCAGTCATATAGTCACGTGCTTCTAAACCTCTATTACATTTCTGTATTCTGCGAAATGCTAGAGGTTATTTTCCTACCTGTGACCTCCGCCCATAGCTGAATGCAAATGAAAAACATAATGATCATTACACGGAAACGAGCGACCTGCCGTGCGAAACCAACTTATAATACTTCTATTATAGGTTCTAGTTCCGTAAATTAAAAGTTGGAAAAAATATGGTTTTGCAGTAAACAAAAACAACATGAAATACACTGAATATTTTTATTGTGTGCATCACAATGTGTTGCACAGAACCTTTGGATTTAACTAAGAGTACAAATTATTAAAATAATCGATTGCCGAGAAGTTGTAGGCCATTAAGTTTATCTTCAAAAAGCGAGAATTTTTTCTGGTTTGAAGAATGTTACATGATTTTTAGTTTCATTGTTGGCAGCGAGAAAGGGAGTCATGTATTACCACCATTGTAAAAATCTGTACCATTTATATAGAATACTGTTGTCATCAGTAAGACACGCAGAACAGACGATTTCTGTTTTTGGCACGTATATAGAAAACTCCCATTTGAATTTATGAAATGTGAAACTCGTGCGAATATTTCTCAGTACAGCACCACAGTTACAATCCACACAGCGCACAAAAGAGCAATTGCACATTGGTTGTAATTCATTATATGAGTTGTTTGGGTGTGTGAAGAGGGAAGCTACTGGACCAAAAACACTTGAACACTAAATATAAAAACACTTGAACACTGAACACTATCCAGAACTTTTTCCACGCGATGTTCCAGCCCATCTAAAATTGCTTATTTATAAGTTATTTTTATATTTCTAGAATTTATTTCCACAGTTATTAGCAAATTTAATTGCGTTAGCAAAATAAGTTTTGTTTATCTTATTGTTATATTTCTCGCGGTGGTGGAGCGGAAACGACCAAGATGACCAACTATTAGTGCGATCCAGGAAATTTTGAATTTAACCAGTGCATTTGACCACGTTATTGACAAGTTCGGTTGTGACACTCTGTTAATATCTAATTATTTTATTTAAAATGTTGGTGAGACATTTAAAAAATCGTTATTACTTTACTTAACCCTTTCTAAAAACTTTCTTTTTGGGTCGTGTAATTAGAAAATTATTTGGAATCAGGCCTGATTGGCTATGACACTGGGATTGCCTCTCGTCAAACGATGCCGCCTTCAGTACTGTGGTTATATGGTCACTCTGCAGTCAGTGTAAGAGTTGTGCAGTTCGTATGGAAGAATCACTATTAGCCACTGAAGAAGCACTTATAACCGAAACTCTGGTTATGGAAATTGGTTGAAAGATTAAAAGGAGTATTGTAAACGAAGCTATGCGAAAATTAGTTACCCCCCATAGTTTGATATACAGGGATTAAATATGCTGAACGCAGGTGCAGTAAGTACAGGAATGTTATATGTTTCCGAATCCTAAAATTTCTTGGTAATGCAAATAGAAAGAACTAGCAGGGTTATTTTTAACTAGATAACCCCTGCGAAAATTTCACGAAAACGATTAATAGAAATGTTGGTGGATTGTAATAGGATGAAAGAAGAATTCCTCACTTGTATAATTTGTTTATTTGTTTAGTGTAGCTGTATGTAACGAAAGTCGACACCAGTGAAGCAGTTTCATTATTAACTCCCATGCGACATGTGCTACTGCTAACTAGCGGATTGGCTCTTAAGTGTCTTAATATACGCGCGGCTTTCACGGTTATTACTTTTGTCCTTCAATGGTCAAATTCAGAAAAATTTCGTTCTTAGTTTATAATCATGCCTAAGTGGCGACCTTAATTTTTAAAATGATGCCTAATTCATCTACTTCGGTTAGATATCAAGGGAGATATGGCTTATGTCTCAATCCTGCGTGCTACAGTAGTGGACCAGGATGCGCCTTAATTTTTTCACAGTGGGTTCTGTTCGCATGTCGAGGAGAGTGAAAGAGAGTCGCCTACACCATTGGAAGAACTTCTGTGGCGGACATTGTTACGCATCTAGGGTATTATTGAGTGTAATTAGGCATTTATTCAAGGTTTTCATAATAAGTTTCGTGTATTGCGTGAGTGTCGCAGTGTCAGAATTCACACTTAAGGAAAACTGTTGCAATAGATATTCTCAGTGCAAGAACTAACACATTCTTACACATTCATATCTGGCGCACTTTCCACATCTTCCCATTCCCTACGTGTAGACTGGTAGCCGCGCTTCATCGGAAGTTGGAACAACTCTCTCTCCCCGATACAAATTACCATGGGCAAGGTCGCCCCCATTCTTTGCTTTCCTTCACTATTGTTTCATGCCTAGCAACTAGAATCATGTTTGCATATTACAGAGTTCAATGCACCGTTGGCGAAAGATAATAAAGAAATGTGGTGGCCATGTTGAAAACCACAATAGTTGTTGAAAGACGTTAGAACTTTATATTCGTTTGATGGATTAAGAGAAATATCTGGAACGGCTGTATCTCTTAATATCCTCACAGTGATCATGAAAACTTAATGATGATCCCTCAAATAAAAATACCCACTTATTGGTCACAGTGAAAGAAGCATTGAGTTTCCCTATGTATAATGGCATGATTATAATTTTACATTTCACCTTCTATATTTTGTATTTCTGATAATGACGATAGATTGGATTGTATATGAGCTGTCAGATATAACCAATTCCTGCACAGAAAATATGTTAAATTTAATCTTTAATTAACATAATTTTGCTGTGCACCAACTTGTAGAATTTTTAGAAGGCAATACAAGAAAAAACAGTACTATAAGTATATAATATAAAATTTGAAAGGATAATTTTAATACGTGTTTTTAGTTTTGTAACTTATCAATTAATACAATACCAATGATAATTTGGACAGGATGAGATTTATTGTTGATATTTGTTCTTGTGAAGAAGGATGAAGAATAAAGATTATTCAAATCCTATGATACAAACAGAAATTGTATGTTGAAAATATACTTCTGAGATAATGCACAAACTGGAAAAAGTAATTTAATTTTATATTACTAAGTTCGACACTGGTTGATTGACTCGATAAGCCGAAGTCCTGATTGGTTCACAGCCGTAGTTCTCCGGTGTTCGATTCACGAAGTCCACAGACTGTATCTTGCTGAAGCTAGACGTGGTCTGGATTCCTGTCGATCTGAAACAGTCGTCTGAGGTTCGCCGCGGGAAGAGTGTTCGACGGATGAGTGAGTGAGAATCTCTCTGCGTTTCTAGCCGTACGCTCGGAAAGGAGCGCTTTTTTTACCCTTCCGCCAGAGGCTATTGCAGTTATTGTCTAGGACCGGTGACGCCTCCGACATCTTTGTAGTTGGGGAGGAGGGATTCTAAATCTTGCTACGAACCTAGTACACATCATAGTCTAATTTTATTTCATCAACTCACATACCATAACTTCTTATGTCTAAGTATTTCACATGAATGAAGCAGTTATTATTGTGTGTTGTACCGAAGATAAAAATTATTCATTAATGAAAATTATGATATTACACACAATTTTATTCCTTAAAATAACTAATACTACATTAGTAAGATTACTATTATGCAAATAAGAGCATCACATATGCGTAAGGAAAATCCTGCCAACATTGATTTATGATGAAAGTGGTGCTAGATTACTTCTTATCGCTTGCAAGAATATAAAAAATTACACAACTTTTAGTATCCATTCATTTTTTTTTAAGGATGGAGTAGACATGTGTCAGTGAGAAGTCAATTCTATAGGTCTTTCTGAGTTTGTACGTTAGCTCTGGCATCCACTTCATCGCTTCCTACCTCATCAATCTTCTTCTGAGGTAAATATTCCGCCCTACAACCGGAGAATCCACTTACGAACCGCATGAATCATTTACAAGCTAGTAGATAAGTCGCTGCCTGGCACGAATCTTTATGGGCGAGAGTCTGCGCTGGCAACAGAAGCTTATCTGTTATTTCTTATTCAGATACATATAATTTAAAACGGCAAACAAAATTCTCAGCCAAACTTCTCGTCAACGCTAAATTGTCAACGGTTACTGTACGCCGTCCAGCACTGGTAGATTCTCATTGCAAGTACGTATATAAAACACTTCAATGGCCACGTTGTATAGTACGTAACAACTCACGCTCGAATATTTGACATACAAGACTACATTTTTATTCCCAAAAATCAGAAGTGGAGAAAAATTTAATAGCCACCGTGACTGATATTTTACAATATCGCCAAAAAATATAAGTTAGGGATCAGATACAGTAAAAGAAATAATTACCATAATGAATTATTCAGTCCATTACTTTTCGCATAACCATTAAAATTCTGAAAAATTCAAAACAATAGTTTATTTAAAATTCAAATTTATTTTACCTAATCTAGTGCATAAAACTAGTAGTTACGACACTATTTTCTTTATTTTTTTCTGGGAATATTGGTTGCAGTCTTGAATTTTGCTTAAAAACTATTTCTTTCATATGTCTATGTATCTAAGATTATGATATTTCTGAAACTTATTATAAGCGAAAAACTTTTACTAATGTTATGTGATAGTTACATTTCTTCTTAAATAGCAAACGTTTTATTTATTGGCCGATTTATTTTTCATCAGTATATCTTTCCTGTTTTGTTTTGGATTAAAATGTGTTTTGAAAGAAGTTGAGGAAACGAATGCGAAATGAAGAACCCCGTTTCCATTAAATGACTGAGAAAATTCTAGAATTTCTAAATTATTTCCTGTAGAAATAACAACAGGCAATTATAGTGGATTGATTTATTCGATATTATTTATTACTGTATCTTTAATTAAACTGCATTTTCTCAATGGTACCTACCAATTACTCATTGTGTGGTTTAAATTGGAGAGCATGTTAAAGGGAAAATAGATTTTTCATAATCTTCAACAATTAACATAAATCATACAAAATTACAAAACTTTGGAAAACAGCCATTATTTAATGGTACTAAGTTCCTTTCAGGACTTAATTTAATTTCTGAATTAAAATTTTGTAATGTGTCATCTAATAACTTTTCTTCTTTGATCAACAAAAATAAAAATAATTACAAAAATTGTTTTAACGAAATTGTAGGAAGTTACAAGTAAACTAGTCTTTTATATCATCAGAGAAAGTCAATATCTGAAAACCAACATGACCTAGTCTTTGCAAATTTATTTCGTACAACATTTCCTAAAACTTCACTTCGGTTAGGGAATTTACAGTTTCTTAATTACATTAGTGCATCATGGTATAGCTGCTGAAAACTTGACATTGGGCACATTTAACCGTTTTTCACCTTCAGCGGAAGTTACTTGTTATCGGGGCAAGCGGACTGCAGTTGGTATAGCACAGCACAGCGCGACTTGCTTTATTGATGTATCTTGGCCGTCCAGCGCATCCGTTTAAGCTGGACGTATGGCCAACGCCAATTAGGAACTAAGCTGCCTGGACATGTTGCGCTGGCTCGCTTGACGCACGAATACAACTGTCCTAGTAACCGTAACACTGCAAATGGGGAGATACTTTCTTTACAGTCTCTAAATACGTGTTGTACTGTTTGCTATTATCGCTTCTCATTGATTTAAGAGGTGATTGCATATAAACGTACTGTTAAAAAAAGTTTACATCAAGGGATGTCAGAGTTTACATACATATTATAAACTGACTGCTATGGAAATCTTCGTAGAATAAGAGTTGAAACTTTCTATCGGCCAAGTGATATAGGAGAAAATATCGTACACTGTAGAAAACACTCTCGGGATTCTAGCCGCGTCAAATAAAAGTCGACTGGCGACGTTTCGAGAGCCGGCACTGCTCCCATTGTCAAGCCCTGCTTAACTAACTAAAACTGCCTAGAGACTACCGCTAGGCAGTTTTAATTAGTTAAGCAGGGCCGGCTCTCGAAACGTCGCCAGTCGACTTTTATTTGACGCGGCTAGAATCCCGAGAGTGTTTTCTACAGTGCTGCCGCCGCGAAAACGTTCACAGTTATTTATCGTACACTGTAGTTTTACTGGTACCATTTGGAAAGAAACTAAGACTTTTTTTTAGACTTACGGCTCTACGACTTGTTGACGTCGAAATCATTAGAGACGGGAAAGGACAGGGTGGAAGGAATGGAAAGGAATTTAGCCATGGTCTGTTGAAGGAACCATCCCGACATTCGCCATTGGTGATTCCAGTAAACCATGGGAAACCATAGCTGCACGAGAATTCGAACCTGTGTCCTCCGGAATGGGATGACAGAGTGTTAACGCTCACCCATCAAGCTATACCTTCATTTTAGCAGTTACCTAACCCATAAGATGAATGGTGCATAAAATTGAAAAAAAAGCTTATTAGGATGTTTAGCATCCGTCAGTGAGAAAACAGTGAATGTAAAACTATATACAAGATATTTTTAAATGCCTATTAGAGACTACTAGGGCTTCAAATGCCAACAGAGTAGATAAAGTTATAGTTAGGAATAAATGTACTGAAACATAGCTTTTCAGTGTTGCAAAGAACAACAAAATAAAATTGATCAGAATAGGTATTGCTTACTAGAGGTTCTAAATTCGTACACAAATGTACTCATGAAATAGTGGTGGTTTTTGTTTTACAGTGTGTAAGAAACAGTGGTTATGTTTCAGTTTTACTTATCTCCGTCATACTGTGATATACCAACCTTCTTGTCATTTAAATTGTCCACGCTGCGTCTGCAATTCCGGGGAATAGGATTTCAGGAGTGAAAACCCAGGATAAGGCTCTAATGGTACTCTAAACAAATCAAAAATTCTTCATTCGTATTTAGATTGATATATATTCACCGTGTACTTCTTACATATCTTTTTCACTGTTCAATCACTTTTTGCTCAATACTATCTTATACACATCCAGTTCACTAAATGTCCTTTATAAACCATTTTACGAACTATACTCTCTACAACACTACCGAGCCACTTCGCCCGCCATTTCTCGATCCAGCAGACACTCCCTCAATGATAATCTCCTCTCATCCTTCTCACTTTCCATAGATATATTAACAAAAACAATTTGCATTACCTCTCTTGAGGACACAAAAGAAATAAAACATGGAATGATTATAACGAAAATATTCAATAACAAAACATCGGCTCAGTGTTAAAGGTAATCAAGTTTCCTTACAAGTGCCAGCTGTTTGTCTCGCGTTGCATCCTGGTAAACTACAGAAAGTGCTTGATACGGCGAGCAAGAATTTCGTTTCAAAGATTGTAGTTTCGAAGGTTCTTCTGTTAAACTCTCTTGTTGGAGTACTTCTGCAGTTACCTGAACTCGTGTGTGCAGGTCTTTATCCAAATCCGCTGGTTTCATGTGTTTCAGAGAGAAAGATTTAAACAGTTGTTTTAAGTGCGGTACGAAAATAATACGTTTTTGGACATGGTTCCTATTCGTAACTCTACAGAATTACTCCTCTGCGTTGTTGGTAATACTAGTTTCAGAAAATCTCGTATAATGTCGTCCGGGGCGAGCGTATTAGTTACGTAAACCACAAGTCCGAATTGTAATTTTGTTTCGGTACCAACATGCAATGGAGTTGATGAAAAAGTAAAAATAATAAAAAATAACCTTTGATGTCAAGCGCCTGCACGAAACGTTAAGTAGAACAATGGGTAGCCAATTGTACGTTCCAAATTGCTGAAAGAGTAGTCACGTCCATTATTTATTAATTTACCTAACTGAAGATGTATAGCCAACCGAAATACTTGAAAGAAAACCGTTCCTTGTATTGGTTCTAGTTTAGTTTTGCACCACTTGCAAGGATTTTGTTTGCGCAGTACTTTTCACCTTGTCGATGTCAAGATTACTTTAGGAGAAAATTTGGTAATGGCCTTTTGAAGAAATTATCTCGACATTAAAGTGGAGTGATTTTGGTAAATATAGGAATCCGAGATTGGATGGCTGGACGGTGTTTGAATACGTGTACTCCTGAACGCAAAGCCCAAGAGTTACCACTCACCCACCGATCTTGGTGCTCACCGAGTTTTCTTTTGCCGATAGAGCCGGCATCACCATAAAAAGCTTTGTGTATGAGCCAACGATTTCAGTTTGTTTATGTGTGGACGTATATGTTGCAATTAATCAACGCATAATATGTTTTAATTTGAATTTTAACACTATACACAATTCAATACTGCTGTAGAAAACTGAGAGCATCAAGACTCGGAGGCAAGCCTCTTGTGACTCCTTGGTATGTCCTCATCTACGTATTCTGAAGTGTTATCAACCAAATAGACTTCCAGCAAAGTTTTACTTTTGATCTCCAAGGATGTCAATCTATCTTCTTTCGAACTAATCAGTAATCACACTGAACGTCTCAATTTATCCCGCCATAAATAAATGCGGCTTGTGGACATATATTATCTTAAGGCTATACATTTGATAAAGGAATGCAGAAAATTCAATTCCAGCCACCTACGGAATTGAATTAAACCTTATATCTTTGTAATTTTGTGAGGAGGAATCAGTGTCTCAAAGGTGGTGATCATTCAACACCGCTCAAAGACCCCAGTGGGCTCCTAGGTATTCTGTAATGGCGGTTTGGGCCACTACGTGTTTGTCAGGAAAGGCTGAGTACGTTGTACTGCCGTGTCGGGCCGATGGAACTTACTTGTCGGTCGGTTTACTTGGCGTTGCAGCTCCGTCGTACCTCCCGGCTAGGATGTTGGCAGGTGCTAATGAACAGCTTGGAGAGTGAATGGAGAGGGAGTGAACTTCTATCGAAAGAGCCAGTTGGTACACCTCTTCCAGTTTATTGATCCTCAGCTACGACTAGTACAGCTTAAGTGGTTCCCCGTCAACAGAACTCCATAGCTACTAATAGGCAATCTCGGCTGATACACTCACTATCATCGTTCGGTGGTGACAGGCTAATAGGCGGGCGGGGCGCGCGGCGCACGCGGCGGCCGGCGGTCCCCGGTTCGGCGCTCAGACGGACATAGTGGCGACAACAATCACCCTTGCGACTGAACGCCCCACGACCTCACGTCGTGTCCTTATATCGTGCACCCCGTGACGACAGCGTGACCGGTTTCCTAACCTTACGGCCAGGCAACGTGTTCTAGAAGCTTCACGATGGCTGGTCACGTTTTGCTGTCGTTAGTGGGTCAGATGTTTCCATTGCTTTCTCGAGGCTTCTCCTCGCGACAGCCTGTGTGAGCGCGGCCAGCTGTTTGCTCAATTTCTGACGCTAGCAGACCTACTTCTCCCCGGCCGATGCCCGCCGCACCGTTTGCTACACAGCCTGTTGCTGTAACTTTAACTATATTACACTTTGACTACTATAATTACATTTTTTCCCATTACAATTCGTCAAATTAGTTTGTTGCAACTCGCCGAACGGCCCAAGTAGTCGTACCGTAAGACCTTACATACGTGATTTATTTTATTTAGCTGCCGAGTAAAGTTTTTTATTACCTCACCTACTATAAAAGAACTAGAAACTCTTCCGTCTATTAAGTGTAACATTTGTTGAGTGATTGTTAGAAAAACTACGAGGAATAACTGGAATATTTTGTTTGAAATTAATGGCAGCTAAACAGAAAATATTGTACTAAAAATCGAATTTCGAGAAATGTATTCGCTAAAAGTTAATAATACTCGTATGCTGCTCATTAATAATAAAAAATGATAAGATTCGTGTTGGATGAAACAAATTTTTATTGTTTCTTTAATGAAGCATGTAATTTGACTCTTAATTTAATGGAATGTAAGCTGTTGGTTTCACTATACAAAGCCAAATTGCCAATTTGTAACTGAATACTTTGTTTCCCGAATTCAGTTTTGGCAATGCTTTTATTTTGTATTTAGAGAATTGTCTGCGCATCCTGTGAATAACAATTTAGCTAAAGTAATATGAAGAACATTTGCAAACAGAACGAATGAATTATACTTCCATTCCATAAAATAACAACTGACTAATCTATACTTAATAGTAAAAGCTATACGCATATTTCAATTATAGGAAAATATTTCTAGAAAATTTGAAACATAATGTCAAAAAAAGGAAAGAAATTTTACATACGACAACAAACATACTTTTCCAGTTTGAAACCATTACCGTTGAAACCCTCGTATTAGCATATAAGTCTGTATTTAAAAAAATACAGCAAGATCGTTGAAATTTTAACCTTATCACTTTTGTGATTATTGACATTCGTACGGGACCACTGCTTGTACCTTCCCACATTTTTTTATGTTCAACAAAAAGTGACGAATTTCATAGAAAAGCTTGTCGTGTGATTTATCATCATGCGGTTTTTGGTTGTACGTAACTTTGAAAAGGTGAATGTGTAAAATTGTTTGATACACTCTTCTTCTATGCTTGTTCTACTCGACGAGTGGCATGAAGAATGATTCGTATAGCACGGCCCACTCGTATAAACTCGAATTAAACTGCATGTTTCTATATGTCAGTATCATTTGTTATTTTATAAATGTTGTTATTTCTCAGCTTTGTGCAGAGATCAGTGCAGGTGTTGATATTCTGTGTGAGGCGAAGTCTCCAGATGTAGCTGCTCCATTAAGCAGGCAGGCGTGCAGGGCTCGTATCGCATCTCCGCCTCTCACGGGAAATTTCCTCGCATCGCAGCGGGGAACTGAGCCGCGATGGAGTAACGAGCTTGAGAACAGCTGACTTCGCAGACGACATTATCTGACCGTTTGAGACAGCTTACTTCAAAGAAGAGCAAATAACAGAAAATTATAAGCCCTTTCGGCCACTAAATCTGGTTACCAGATTTAAGCTATTGGAGTGCATTCTCGCCCTTCTAAAAATGGATATAATCTTACATTTTATCCGATAAACTCGTTAACAATTCTCCATGGAAGCCGAAGAAAGCCCGCCGAACGTTTTAAAAGAGGAAGGCTATGCCTACAGTTTTTTGGGATGCCGAGGGAGCTTTGCTTGTTGAATTTATGGAACGTAGCACCACGATCACTTCAGATGTCTACTGTGAAACTTTGAAGGAACTTAAGTGAGCCAATCGAAACAAACGTCGTGGTAAGCTGTCATTCGGTGTTGTGTTTTTGCATGACAACGCTCGTTTTCACAGTGCCCGTAAGACTCAGGAGCTTCTTAAGCAATTCAAATGGGACGTTATCGATTATCCCCCTTACAGCCCCGACCTGGCGCCAAGTGATTTCCATCTCTTCACTCACACGAAGAAGTGGCTTGTGTCGCAGCACTTCGATGACGGCGATGAAAAATGCTTAAATTTAAATGGTGACTACGGTGAAAAATAGTAAAATGGTGTAGTTTTAAGATGTATATAGTAATATATTTTTTGCTATCAATTTTTTTATTTATAGCCAAACGGAGGTTACTTTCCGAATTACCCTCGTATAATGGCATCTGTAGAAGTCTTATGTAGTTAAAAAAGCGAAATCTCAGATAAGATTGTTGACAGTATGGGCTATACTCTTGTTACAATCATTTTTTTGCATTGTTACAAAAATGATTAACTTAAGTTTTCATTAAATAAAAATAGCAGAGAAAGAAAATTGTCATTTTCTCAAAAATGCAACTTAATCTCTTAGAGCTAACATTTGTTATTCTTTGTAATGCTACGCCTTCTACTTTTGGATTGATTTTCAATCAGCACCAAATACTAGGAGACAAGTGTCATGTTATGTGTTCTTTAGCTTGACGTCCGTATGGGAAGCTGTGATGGCATGTGTTTATAAATGACTTGTATTGAATTTTTGAGACACAATTAAGATTTATTGATCATCTGTCCATAGAAAACCATTTAATTGACAAATAATAAAACTTTAAGGATTTCACTTATCCCACATAGAAATACTAGTATATAAGCACTGTTTACGTGGATGCCATCTCCTTCATGACATGGAAAACTATAAATTTAGCAAAAATTTGATTTCCTGTACTAAAAATCTTGAAAGTCTTGGTCTGTCTAGTAAAAATAAAAATCTAGCTTGCTTGGAAAAATGAGGTAGATCCATAAGAAATTTATCTCGAAGAATTTCCTCTTCCAGTTGTCTTAGCGGGCATTGATCACCGAAACCAAAATTTAATGTTCGGTCTATTAAGGCTTTACCATAAGTTTGTGATATTCAAGCGGGAAGTGTGTGTACATCAAACCCTACACTGTTAAAATATTTCAATTCCCAACTCGGATGCTGTTTTACGATTCTATAAATTATTTGTCTTTATCTTGTTTATCTTTAGTACCTATTCTTTATTTCTGTCTGAACCGGTTTATTTCTTAGTGTGCCACATTACTATTAATCGGACTTCTTACACCAAAGACTACTCCTTAGAGGCATACACACCCAAGATATCTTAATACGGGGTTATGACTTGAGAGAACTACAATAAAATCAGTTATTAAAACAAGTTCCACATTTATTATTACTTTAATCATGGCCACGTCAATTAACTAATAGAATCTTCACAACCTTGCTATTCTTTTCTTCCAAATAGGTTTAACTATCTTGTCCTTTTTATCAATAGTTTTCACAAAAACACACATTAATTTTAGCACTGCACACATATGTGAGAATATATTAAACACCAGGAGAGAGACAGCATATCTTTTCTCACTTGAAGCATGTCAAGTTTCTCTTCATCGCGCAGCTTAACCACAAACTAACTGGTCCAAACTGAAGAAAATGAGACAGCAAACTGAGCAACTGAGAACGATTTCACGTGGGTTAAGCTTTTTAAAACAACCCGTCTAAAGGAATTCCTAAGCGAGCGCCAATGATCGGGTTTCTCTTTCGTCCATCTCAAGACGGAGCTACCACCATCGACAAACAAACCCGAGGGGGCTTAGCATAGCACCTCTGGTTTATGGTCACTACTACACAAAAACCAGAGAGCTAAACCTCTTGCTCCCCTGTCAAGGGCGAGATTTTCTTTTCTTAAGTTGGCTGACTACCGCTTGGGTCAGGGCGCCGAAGTGTCTGGTAATTGTCACAGAGTCGCTCCACCAAAACCCGCGATGGATGCCGCATTAGCTTAACTTCTAAATTTCTTTAACTATAATTTTTCCTTATTCTATTACATTACTTCTATCTCCCAATATACGAAATACTGCTCTTAATTTATCCTTTTTACTAATTCTTACAGTTTTCTAATAGTTTGAATTTTTACGTGTTTTAAAGATATTATTTATTGCTAATTTTTTGCTGAACTATCAGCCACTTCCTCTTTAGTAATACCGTAATATCCCATTTATTAATCCCTTAAACTCACAGTGTCTTCGATCTACAGCCAGCGAATGATGTCTTCTTGTCTCTGTTATGGGTCAGGTCCTCTCCTCACCGATTAATCCAACTCGGCAAGCAAATCGTCAAACTATTCGTCTGTCGGCATCCTTTGACGATTGGAACGCAATACAGAAACCAGAAAAATATTGTTTTTAAATGCCCTCAAGTAGGCAGTTTCTCCCATGAGACATTTCCTCTCACTCAGCTTGTTTGAGATTGGTTGCTAGCCTCTATTCTCATCTACGAACATCGGCGAAAGTAGTACCACCTTAAAAATCTTTGCGTGCAGGTACTCACTTCTACATCTACATATATACTCTGCAATTCAAAAAATTGTGGGTTGCAGAGGGTTCTCAGCTCCAAAGCTAATCTCTTTGTTGTGCATTCCAATCCCTAATGGTGCGAGGGAAAAAAGAATTCATATAAGAATCAGTCCGGCACCTTATTTCTCTAATCTTATCTTTCCTGTCATTGAGGCTCAAATTGGTTGGTGGACGAAGTATTTCACTACAAAGTGAAAGTGGAAGTACACATGTTTACCAATAAGTTTAAACGAAAAGTGTGTCGTCTATCTACCAGTGTCCCGGCCTAGTCTACTAATCAGTTCTGTGACGCTTTCATGAGGACTGTAGCAGGCGGTCATGACTTGAGCGACTCTTCTCTGTACTTTCTCTATACTTTCGATCAACCCCTTACGAAACGGATCCCAAATGGCACAACAATAGTCCATATGTGGACGCACAAGAGATTTGTACGCTACCTCCTTTGTTTGTTCATTACAATTTTTCAAGAATCGCAGCCTAAAATTAGCTCTACCTACTAACGAATTAATGTTTATGTCCCATTTCATGTTCCTTTATACTGTTACTCCTAAATATTTCATAGAATCGACCATATCAATAACTTTTATCAAGGCACCTTGGCGTTTGTATCGGTGAATAAGTACCATTGCTGTTAATCGGCGCAAGCCGCCTACCCCGCGAATTGATTCACGTTCTTCACTTGTATGCACATTCGAAAACTAACTCACAGCTCTAATGTTGTCTTCATTAACTCAGAAAATATGTCGAATATAGCTGCCTTATCCTACCTGTGTATGTGTTATTATTGTTTGAATAAAATTACAATCACTGATATCAATCACCTTTTTCTCCTTCACCACTGTCTCCCAACAATAGCCGACGAATGCCTATGACAAGTTCTACTCATCGTTGGCATGGTGAAATTTTGAGCTTTGGTTTTACGGCCCTGTGTCCTTGCATTTTATACCTAATTCCCGGTCGTATTACGTACAAATGGAGGAAGTAATGTGTCTGCGAAATGTGTTACAATATTCTACGTGTGATAAGTGTATTTTTGTCAGTAAAATGTGAAGTTTGTGAGGCGGAGATTACGTACCAATCGGCATTCCCCTTGGTGGCTGCGGAAAACCTCAGTCAGAGCCCCCTCCTAGTGTGCGGCGTCTCAGAGCACTGAACCACACTGGCGGGTTCTGATACCAAACACCTGTCATATCTAATTAAACGTTGCACTATTTAAATGAAATGCATTGGTTTCATCCTCTATATAATCTCCATGGCAACATCCATTCCACAACTACTGTGTAAAAGTACTACATTACAAAATCGGCTCCTCACAGTCTTCATTTTCTTCAAGTCCTTTGCTGACCATTTGCAAATGGCTCTCTCTTTACATCAATCACTACGTAGCAGTGAGCTATATTTTACAACACTGTAACCGATAACAAAGAGAAATACAGTAATGTTTGAGAAGCGAAACTCTTGAGCTTTATTGCGGAGATGAGGGAGTAGTAGGAGATCGTGGCTGCGTGCAGCGGAGAGACATGAAGCTGATGTGGCAGGTAGCGCTGGACGCCGGTTACGATCGGCCTCGACATCCGGCAGTTGGCTCCGCTGAGAGCCACTCAAGCTGATCGCACTTAGCGAGTCTCCCCGTTACGACCCGCACCCCATCCCACCTCCGTCACAGGTCAAATTACTGTGCCTCCCCGACCTCGCTGGCGCCACAAACTCTTACGACGATACAATTCGTACTTAGCGCAGCGAAAACAAGCATCTTGCGCCAGCTGGCCCTCCGTGGCTTACAGTACTAGGTTGATTAAATTTCTTCAGTGTCTCCCATTTCTTGATTGCCTCGGACAAATTTTTGTTAAAATATTTAGTTATTAGTTTTTGATGTTTATTAAGATTTGTATCCTTTAAGCCTGCTTGTGAAACAATTTTAAGTTAAAAAAAAATAATAAGAAAATAATTAACTCTCTCTGTTTTAAACAGAGCAAAAGATAGAATATGTTTGAAGATGGTGAATTCAATGGTTTTTACAAAACCAAAATATTTTTACGATAAGAAGCAGGGATTTTTTTTTCCCCCAGCAGTTCTAATCTTTAACAGCTTACATTGCAGCCAACCTCTAAGATCAACAAATGTGGAAAAACACGGGAAATATAGATATAAATTTATCTGTAGGGTCAACACTACTGACTTCTGCATCCGACGTTACCAGTTAAACAATAGCTCCAAGGATGGTTTGTAACAACAGAAATAATGAGTATTACAATGCGTCTAAAATTCACTTATGGTAGGTTTCCCAAACATCTTTATAGAATGCATATAGTGCTCTACCCATTGTGTGGATGCGATGAGATTAGCGAAGGAGATATAAATCAAATTCTATTCTCTTTTAAAAGGCATTGGCAACAGCCTTCCAGGCTTTTGGAAGATCTAAAGCGATCAGTCATAATGTTCATACAAAGGAAATAGCGTACCAAACACTAATGCGTCCGCATTTGGATTACTGCGGTGGAGTTTGGGATCCATATCGCACGGTATTGATTGAGACGTTAGGGAAAGTACTGAAGAGAGCCCCACGATTCATGACTGCTAGTTGTAGTCCTTACGAAATTATCACAAAATTGATACATAGATTTGGCTGGGATTGTTTGGCAGATAGATGACGTCGTTTTCGTTTTTAATTTATTGGAGAATATGCGAAATTCTTTAATTTACGAGTGAAATTAAATACTTCTTCCGCCAACCTATTTAGGTCGCAATGACAGGAGGGATAATATTAGAGAAATAAGATGGCGTACTGATGCTTTTATGTAGTCTTTCTTTCCTCGTTCTGTTCGGGTATACAATAATAATAAAAAAAATCTAAGGCAGCCTCTAATGTCATGAATTACAGTTAAGAATTAACACTATTCCCAACAAGAATAATAATGACGGAATATTATCAGTATAAAATCATTTTATGTGTATTAACTGCAAAAAAAAAAAAATCTGTAAAATAATTGCGTTAATCTTGTTCTGGTTTTTGAACGAAACGCCAATAATAAATTAAAAATATAAAAGAAATTGTTACATAATATTCACATACAAAAATCACGGTATGCGTTATTGCTGCACCCCAGCGGCAAAATGCGACTCACAAGTGGCAAGACGGGTCACAATTTGTGGGTTATAGGTACGTTCACGACTCATCACGATCATGTGTTAGAATATCCACAATGGGCAGATTTTTTATTTGGCTGTCAGATGAGCCAATCTTCACGACTCTCCATTTACAGACCGTGTAAAAAAATCACACCCCGTGTTGTGTGACACTTTCAGAGTGTTCTTACTTTTGTCTATATTCGCTTATTAATTGCTTTCTTCCTGACACACATGAGAGTTCGGAAAGTAGTAGTAGTTAACAGGAGAATATATAACTGTATCATAGTAAATAATGCCGTGGTAATTTCTCTCGGTGCACGAAATAATTTCGGAAACAAACTATTAGTTGGCGTCTCAAGAATTATCGAAACATGGCTAACAGTTATCTTTGGTATTAGTCTCCATTCTACGACGATAGTCCATCTTATTCTGCAGCAAGAAACGTGCGCCACTATTAGTTCGACAAGTACTGGAGAAATATAAGTGTGTCAAAGACTGGTGTAGTACGGTCGTCATTAAAAATAGCTATTTTAATAGTGTAAAGAAGTGGACTCTTAGAGACATGGTTCCAGATACTACAATAATTGTCTGTCAGATATCTCTAGTTACTTTCCGAATGTCTTTAGCATATCGGTAACAGCGGTTTCTTCTTTTGTATATGTCAGTCTCTTGTACTTAACTCACATCACTTTTGTATATATGCCATAATTTCTCGGAGCTAACACGCTTCCATATCAACGTGATAGTCTCTCTAAGAAGCCAAAAAACGGTTCAGTTGCCTTCTTTTTAAATATTCTGTAGCTTTCTGGCTTGATGTGAGTATCCCTTTGTAAATCGACTCAGAGGTCCAGTTTTTTCAACCGTAAACCAGCAAGGAGGGAGGCAATGTACTTATCGGAATCTATTAGCTTCCGATATATGGGCTTACACGGGTAGAAAATTGAAATAAGAATGCGAAGAAGGACGTGAAGGGAACGACTGTATTGACGCGTGGTGCTACGTGACAGCATATTTGATGAACAAGTGACCAAATCCGGAATCAAGTGGAACCTTTGAAAATAGAAGACAGTTACGAACTTGTTTCTTTTGTTTCATAATTTACGCCTAGTCGACGTCGATGTCATTAGGGGCAGGAAAGGACTGGAGGATGGGAGGCAAGAAACGAGAAGGAATCGGCTATGGCCCCTTAAAGGAATCATCCCGGCATTCACCTGGAGCGATCCACGGAAACCGTAGAAGCCCAAATACGGATGGCTAGACGATGATTCGAACCCACGTTATCTTGAATGCGAGGCCAGGACGTTACCACTGACCTCCCACCCCCCCCCCCCCCCAATCGGTAACAGTAATTACCTGACAGTTACTAGCATTATGCTCCAACGTTGCGTTACATTTTGTAAACATAGGCACGGATTGTTTGTGCTGTTAAGAAGATTTAAAATTGGCCATGCAGTGGGTCTACGTGAAGAGGTTAGCCATCCCGGGGAGCTGCGCAGCACGTAGAATGAAAGTATTCACGTGGGTTCCAATTTGGTGCATGTGGAGCTAGTAACGTTAGGCGCAGCAAGACAGCGCAGTAAAAATGTGCGCCATGCACGACATATCGTCCTCGCGGCCATAGTGGACTGAACACTGACCGCCGAGCACATTCGAGGTACTGTTGCACTAAGAGTGTCTGTCAGAATCATACAAAACCATTCGATGGAAACTAGGTGAAGAGCTTCTGTGCCGCTAGACTGACTACCATCAAGTTGCACCATCTGCACGGTTGTGTGCGAGGAGCACTCTATTGCGTTTAGTGACGAGAGCAGAAACTGCCTGCGTGACAGAGAAGTTCGTTTGCGTCTTAGATGCCGCCCAGTTGAATGACACCTATCGCAGAACATCTCGGAGAGACACAACGTCAATTACGGTGAGCCCATTCGTCTCTGAAGTTTATCCGTGACACGTTCAATAACGCACGGTACACCGTTCAACCATTTTAGCTTCTGAAGCATACAGGTTAACTGTAACTTCTTTTATTCCTGAAATTTAATTATCATTAAAATTATACAGCTGTCTAGTCAATTAATCAACTGAGGGAGCGGTATTACTTTGCATAATTACAAAAAAATCGCTACATCTTCATTAAACAACACATAGATTTTAATATATTTTTCTCGGGCTTCCAGCCGTGTTAATATATCATATTTGCGGGACGTTTCGAAGGCGACCATCTCTGCCTCCATTCTCAACCAAATGATATATTAACACGGCTGTAAGCCCGAGAAAAATATATTAATATTCAACGCCGTGAAAAATTACGATCCTACAACACACAGATTTGTTTATAATGAATATCTAACAACCAGAGACTATCATTAATACAAACAACTGAAATTAATATCTTTTCTTCCAGAGCATGAATCCTCAGGTTAACTAGGGAACAAAAAAGGTGAACAATCTATTTATCAATCTTACCGTTTCTCGTCGCAGCTGGACGCACTTCAGTTTCAGTGATACAGGTAAGTTATTTTAGAATTCTCTTCCATATACAAACAGTATCTCCAAACTGTACACATCTCATGAAAACATTTGGAAACAAAACAGAGCTAAACCAAGTTAACACAGCCAACATGAGGCGATCGCGTGATGTGGTTGCCTAGAGTGCGCTGAAAGTTTTATAAACTCCTTTCCTTTGCACAAACAGAATATTGAAATGAAATGTATCATCGTGCAACAGCAAGTAAATGTGATTTTTCAACAGGACACTGTTCGCCCACATACCACCTCACCAAGGTGTTCAACTCCTTTGGCGAGTACTATCCCCCAACCTTTGTCCTGAATGATCTCGTGTGGTACTGGATTGGACGTTGTTGCTTCGACCGTCTCTCAACCGCATCACCATGGAAAAAGGCCCCATCTTCGTAGAACGACTGAAGGAATTTGTACAGTACTTTCCATGCTTGAGTTGAGTCCTGCAGTTCTGATAGAGGTGAACAAAAACTTTAGCATTCTGAACACATTTGATACCTAAATAGTGCTATCAGAATATGTAATATACCAAAAAGGTGGCATCTACGCTTAACAAAGAAGATAACTTCATTAATAAACAACCCAATGTATGTTATCGTTTTTCTTTTCGTTTTGAGTAAATAATAAATTTATGTTTAAGTGCCACAGACATTACCTATTTCCTACTTCTTAAGGAGGACAATTTCGCAATTGTCTGTGAAGTATCTCGTGAAATGAAAACTTAGTGCTGAGCACATCCGTGACTGTAAGCTCATCCGATTTTCTGTTATTACTTTTGTTATACTGGTAACAATTGTGCTATAGTTTTTATTATGTTATTAATATGAAGCCAAAATTAAGTGATTTCAATTAAAAAGACCATTATTTTTAGGCAGGAGCAACCATATGAAGGGAAATCGACTCAAAACTTTAAGAAGACTGCATGTGAAAGAAACAAAACCCAGTGTCATTAACTGAAATAGTTAACTCAGAATTTAGTTGACAACATAAACATAATTTTATAGAGTGATTGGAGAAGAACAGTTTGGATTTAGGAAAGGAACAAGAGATGCTATCGGCCTGTTAAGAATCACAGGGGAATGATATATTGAGAAAGGAAGAAACATCTATGCCGTCTTTATTGACTTGGAAAAAGCTTTTGATAGGGTGCAATGGAAGAAGCTGATGGATATCTTGAAGAGCAAAGGCGTAGATTGGAAGGAGAGAAGGTTGATACAGAACCTATTATTTACAACAGAAAGTACGAATAAAGATCGGAAACGAGATGTCAGGAGAAAGCAGCATTGGGAGAGGCGTAAGACAAGGTTGTTGCCTTTCCCCATTATTGTTCAATTTATACTTAGAAGAAATTATTGGAAAAGGCTTAAATGTAAAAAGAGGAGTGCGTATTGGTGGCAAGAGAATAGACTGCATACGATTTGCTGATGATATGGTATTGTTGGCAGAAAGCGAACAAACTCTAAACAGAATGCTGAAAGATCTAGATGAAGCTTGCCAAGAGTTTGGAATGAAAATCAATGCAGCAAAAACTAAGAGTATGGTGATTGGAAATGGAAGGAAAATAATAAATATTAAATTAGGAAGAGCTGATATCATGCAAGTAAGTTCGTTCAAATATCTTGGGAGTATGATACCGAAGATTTGAGGTGCCATCAGGAGATAAAATCTCGCATTGCAGTAGCAAAGGAAGCATTTAATAGGAAAAGGAGGATACCAACTGGAAAAATAGACAAAACACCTAGGAAAAGACTCGGTAAATGTTTTGTATGGAGTGTGGCCCTTTATGGGTAGGAGACATGGACACTGAGACGAGAGGATGAAAAGCGGTTAGAAGAGTTTGAGATGTGGATGTGGAGGAGGATGGAGAAGATAAGCTGGGTGGATAAAGTAAGTAATGTTGAAGTGCTGAACAGGGTCAGTGAAAGCAGAAAAATTCTCCAAGTAATAAAGGAGAGAAAGAAAAACTGGATGGGGCACTTGTTGAGAGGGGAGTGCCTGATAAAAGACGCCTTGGAAGGTCTAGTCTGTGGGAGGAGAATAAGAGGAAGAAGGAGGTACAAAATTATAGACAACATCAAGGAAGACGGCAACTATATGGTTCTAAAGAGAAAGGCAGAAGATAGAAGAACATGGAGAGCAGCCAAGTGAAAACCTGCCCGACGGCAGAAAACTGATGATGATGATGATGATGATGGGGAAATTTGAATTGTAAGTAGGAGATGAGGAATTGATTAAAATGGGAGCAAACTGAAGGTTACTATTAAAATAATTTAATTCTACATAAATTAGTAATAGTATCTTAATATTTCACCTCTGACCTTGCCACCCTTAATCGGATTTGCTATTAGGTACGTACTAAGAAGTTACACGTAAACTTTTCATGTTCTCGCACAGTTAACACAGGAAAATAATTTAGAAAAAGTCGTACATAATAAGTTCAAAAGACATCAGATGATGTATCCCAGAATCTTACTGTCAGTATGCAGTTAACATTTTTCTTGTTTCTCAACAGATAGGAGATACACTGCGAAGCAAAAATTAAAAAAAGAATATCCTTAATTAATTGAAGCTTAAAACCTAATCAGATACTTATATTCTACTGGTGCTTTAATTTTATTCTAGTGCAATTTTTACACCATTATCATGAGAAAGAATTGCATATCCAAGTATTATCCGAGTTTTAATGGAACCACTTGCATTAAACTATTAGGAAATATGGGATTTTAGCGTAAATGTATCTTGTATACACGAGCGTGTAAGAATTTGTATGTTCTCCGGCAGGGAAGAGTTGGAGAAAGACATAAATGTTATACTTCTCAACTACAACTAAACACGCTCTTTAAGTTTTTAAATTCTATCCAGGAATAAAATGATTGATATTGAACTTCATATAACTGAATATTAAACAACCGAACTGTGGGTCTAAAGAAGTGATTACTATTCCAGTTTGCGTACTCTAAATCACATCAAACCGACTTCCATCAAAATCCACTTCCTATCTTTTGGTACCTAGAAAAACATAAGAATTACTTAACGTTCGGGTAAAGACGCACTATAAAAATATGTGCTCAATATAAAAAATATCACGTTTCACAAAATTTTGAATTTACCGAATTAAGTAATCTATACTAATATTATGAATCTGAAAGTAACTCAGTCTCTTTGTTACCTTTCCACGGCTAAACTTTACAAGGGAATGCTAAGTACCATTAGGAACGATCCAGGATAGTATTTCAGAATAAATAAAATAATTTGTCATGAAATTTTAAACGGTGACAGACAGCTGCATTGCGCACGTCTGTCCCTGTAATGTTGTATCACAAAGTGGGCTGGTAGCTCGGTGGTTAAGCCAGTTGCTTTAAATACTTCAGGGTCGGGTCCTGGGTTCAAATCCCGATGGTTTGGATTCCACGTTAAACTGTAGGTACAGCCACTACAGAGATGGAATTCGCGGCAAATCAAAACTTTGTTACACAAGCAGCTAAACAAACTTTTGGGAATTCCCGGCGAATAATGCCATATGTTTTTACTTTTTTGTTTTACATCAGTCGCTCAAGCTTAGTTTCTCTCGTATTCAGTTTGTGTATGATCTATTAATAAATTCCATGTACAGACACAAGCCACTTTAGCACCGAATAACGAAACTGTTGGACAAATACATGAAAAAATGATGTCACAACTGCAAGGAGAGATAGTTGAATATCTATCGATGGATAGAGTTATGGATACTGCAAAAGTTACCACATATCCTACAAAGTTCCTTAATTATCTGTTGCCTACTTATAAATTATGATTAAATGTTGGGGTTCCCATACCTCGATGCACCGCGACTGTGCTTACAAATATCACAATTGGGGCGTAATGTAATAAAAGCTGCGAACATGATTGGAATGGCAGAAGGTGATGAAGAGATAATTCCTCGACTCCAAATAATTCCGACAGATCTAGCATTATAGTTTAAAAGAATATAGTTCCAAAAAAAAATAGCCTTTGCGATGACTACCATTAAAGTCTAAGGATAGACAGCGAGTGCAGCAGGGCTACACTTCGAATAGACGTGTTTTTACCAATGGCAGTTTTATGTAGCTCACGGGTTTCCAACCCACATTGGTTTTATATCTTAGCAAAGAACAGCAATGCGAAAATGTTGTGCAAAAAACAGTATTGATGGAAGGTGTCCCTAGAAATTGACATAATTTTAAGCCACAACAATCTGCTGCAGGACCTGTTGTAGATAGTCTTCCACAGTTAACCTCACCCATGCTCTCTTCTTTTGTTTCTATGTTTGAACATGTTTCTAACTGGTTCTCTTCATGAGGCAGGATCAATCGTAGAATGGTATGGTGATGGTTTCTCCGTCATATTATTCCGACTCCATGCTTTTTGAGACACCTCTTACGTAACTTACGTCTTTCTATATCCAATTCTATATTCCAGTTATAACTTACGAAGTCGCGGGTAACAAATGGTGTTACACAGTTCATAAGCGAGCATGACTATCAATAGTGCAATTTATCTATTGTATTTAGTCCTGTATCATTAGGTTTCGATCCGAAAGAAAATTATATAAGCTCCACAAGAAGAAATATATTATACACAAAGTTAAGCTCGTGTGCTACCCTTATATTTTCAGATTTTTTTTAAAACAACGCCAGTCGCATATTTTGGTGGTTCCTTCATGAAAAGACCATGCACGAATTCACTCTGCACATTTCCGAATATTCTTTTTGGTTTATAAACACTTTGTTACATTTGAGCCGTAAATCCTAATAAGTTTGAGAGACGTATCAGATTTATTTAACACTAATGTGAGCCAGTGACCGTGTTTTTTGAATGGTCACGGATCTAGAATGTCGTTTATTTAGGGCCAAAGTACCTGGCAGGTTGACCCGATCTTCCTAAAATACGAAGTTGACATGTGTTTCACTCTGCAAAATTTAAATAAAATATCTTGATTTTTAATGGCTTTAGAATAACTAAACAGGACATAGGCGATTTTAGTAAATAACTTAATAACTTGATGACTCATCCATAGTGAACACATATTTTTTTTTTTTTACTGCTTAACGTCTCCTAAAACAACTAGATCTTTAGAGACGGGAAAGATGGGGGGCAAGGAATGGGAAGGAATTCGGCCATGGCCTTTTGAAGGAAGCATCCCGGCATTCACGTGGAGTGATTTGGGGAAACCATGGAAAACCCAAATCTGGATGACCGGACGGGGATTCGAACCGCCGTCCTCCCGAATGCGAGGCCAGAACGCTAGCCGTTACACCACCACGCTTGGTGTGAACACATAAAGAACGTAAAAAAAAAATAAGCACTCACGGTTTTACTTTTGATAGTTTCAACATAAAGTTTGACGTAACTTCAAGTCTCATTGCATAAAAATTTAAAATGAAATGTTACGAAAAGCAAAGTATTCTGGAAATTCATTTCTTCATAGCTGCTTAGCTATTAAATAACGCGCATAACCTCATTTTTTTTGTAATTACATCTTTAGCCAATTTCAGTCCAGCAACGAAGGCCGGAACCGTTCGTGAGGTCTGCGGAGCTCCAGCCAGTAGTTATTTCGTTGACCGTGGGTGGAGTAGGAAACTGACATTCTTTCAGCTGAGGTGTAATTAACTCAATATGATGCATTTATCTGAAGGAAAGAACGATTGCCACATGTGGCTCTGTTACGAGAGGTTGAGGCACTACCGCATCCCGTGGCGACGCTTCGCCCCCGCCGTCCCTGTTTAATCCGGGCCGGAAGGCGGACGTCACGGCAGCCGCCGACAAGCCAATGCTTTCACGCGGCGCCACCACATGCGGCGCATGCGCAGTTGCGTCTGGACTGCGGGCGAGTCTAGCTCCACAGGAGTTGAATATTGTAGTCACTCCGTTAGTAAAGGGAACATATCGCTCTGTGGCCTCCCTCATGGAAAGAGATATTACAGTCCACTTTGAAACATACCTGACATTCAAAAACATAAAGAGCAACGCAGAAATCCTAATATTAGGAGTGCACTTTAATATGAATAGAGATGTTGGTTAACGTTTAATTCATCTGATGAATCAAACAGCTGAAATTGGTTCCACCCTTAAATATTATTAATAGGATCTTCGTTAACTAGCCATAAAATTCAATTTTTTTATAAAAAAACTTTTAGTGTACATTTTCTGAGAATCAATAATAAGTGTTTTCAAATCCATTATGTGTAACTGCAAGGAAATTTATGCACTGTAAATGCTATACACTTTTTACTTATTTATTGGCTTACCGTTCTATTAAAAAGTCTTAGAAAAAATTTGTGTATCATTCTTAAATCTGATTTCGGGCATTCTAGAATGCTTAAATTAAGCTGAATAATCTTTTCATTAGGGCTAAATTACTAAATTTTGCTGCAAAAATAGCTTTTTTAACTCCTGTCAAACATATCAGTTTTGGATTAGGATTTGAAGAGCAATGAATCACACTGCTGATTGTACAGAAAGTTAATTTTATTTAACGGTATTAGAATGCAAACAGCGGAGTATCTAATTTTAATAATAGCTACTTAGTATAGTAAGAAGAAAGGTAGGAGTGTGGTACTTAGCACTCCCCATTATATACTGAGCTTCTTAATCTAAACAAAGTCTGAGTTACAGATAAATATTTATTTCTTGTGAATGAATATCAGGAAGTTTTAGGATCCACTAAGCTTTGCCAACAACTGCATATAATTTTTCGCGTTAAGGCTCTCGTCGACATCGAAGTTGTTTAAAGCGGGACAGCACTTAGAAAGGAACGAAAAGCAATTCCGGGTGGCCTTTTGAAGGAACCAAAACGGCATTCACATGAAGTAATTTCGGGAAGTCATGGAATCCCGAAATGTATATGGCTGGGTTGTCGAATACATGTTCTTTCGAGTACAATGCTTGAATATTATTTACTCACTCACTAGGCTTGAGATAAGTTACACATCTAACTTAGTGATAGGTGTATGGAATCCTGTTTTACCACTGCCAGTGTCAAACTTTAAGAATTCTGGAGAGCACTGTGGGTACCATTTAGAAATGTGTAAATGTTTCTCCTGTATTTGTAGAAGCCAACGGAACAATTGGTTGCAAGAAGAGAAATGATTGTTGGAATTCGTGCAGACAACGTTTCAACCTGTTCCTCACGTACTGCTGAAGAGACTGTTTATTTTGTCGCTCTTTCACTAGTCGCTTTAGTAGATGGCTCTGCGACTACATCAGCGCTATAAACACGTGGCCTGGCTCATGTTTTAGTCAGGCGAATGCACATTCAGTCCGCCGAGCCTCGTACTACGGCCGAAGAGATATAGTGCTCCCCAGTCGAGCCGCAGATGCGAAAGCAACCAGCATCGTCCGTGTGATCTATGTTCCTCGTGTATCGTCTTAGACGATAATTGGCATTCATTTCATGGCATAAGCTATGTTTTGTGTATTTTCGTTTGGTTTTTCCTTTTTTGTTTTTTGGATGTTTCGTTTGAGTGTAACAAACGATTTGTTAAAATTCATTTTTATTTCAAGTTTTCCAATTTTTCAACTAAAACGTTTTTACCATTTAAATTGATTACGACCCAAAAACGTATAGTAATAACCAAATTTTAACATATGTTTTACATAAGTATTCCAAATGATATCGTCAGCAAGGAAGTAATGCAATTTATCCTCTTGCACGGTGGCACGTCAGATCAACCCACTAGTTGAATAAGCACGTTACTTTCCAATACCATAACAAATTGCGTTTCCACCATTTAATTAACTTTCTTCGGCGTGTGGCCGACTTTCTTCCGCCTTTCACTCGTCAACGTTGTGGCGAGGAGATTGATTAGGGACAGAGATCCCAAAATAAAACTATTATATCACGGCTTGAAGTTTGTTACTAATACTTATTCACCACAGAGTTTCAGCTAAAGATAAGTGTTGAAGTTTATAATGACACTTAAATCGTGGGAGCGAACGTAGATACTGTAGAAGCTATCAACTAATAAGCGTATCTGTTCATTTCACTCACAGCAACACCACTGCATTTTCCGTCAATCTGTTTCCGTTGGTACACCCTGTCAAGAAATTCTGTAGATTTCAGTACACGACGGTCACAAATTTTTAAAGCGTATAACCGACCCTTTCGGTGAATTCCAGTCATTAGAAATCTTCTACATGCACTAATACTACACTGAAGAGCTAAAGTAACTGGTATAGGTATGCATATGCAAACAGACAGTTATGTAAACACTCAGAGTACGGCGCTGCCGTCGGCAACGCCTATTTAAGACAACAGGTATCTGGAGCAGGAATTAGATCGGTTACTGCTGCTACAATGGCAGGTTATCACGATTTAAGTGAGTAGGAACGTGGTGTTATAGTCGACGCACGAGTAATGAGACACAGCATCTCCAAGGTAGCGATGAGGTGGGGATATTCCCGAACGATCATTACACGAGTGCACCGTGAATATCGGTAATCCGTTAAAACATCAAATCTCCGACATTGCTGCGGCTGGTAAAAGATCCTGCAAGGACGGGACCAACAATGACTGAAGAGAATCGTTCAACGTGACAGAAGTGCAACCCTTGCGCAAATTGCTGCTGATTTCAATGCTGCGCCATCAACAAGTGTCAGTGTGCCAACCATTCAACGAAACATCATGTATATGGGCCTTCGGAGCCGAAGGCCCATTCGTGTACCCTTGCTGAATGTGCGACACAAAGCTTTATGCCTCGCCTGGGCCCTTCAACACCTACATTGGACTGTTGATTATTGGAAACATGTTACCTCGTGTGACGAGCCTCGTTTACAATTGTATCGACCGGATGGACATGTACGAGTGTGGAGACAACCTCATTAATTCATGGACCATGAATGTTCAAGCTGGTGGTGCCTCTATAATTGTGTGGCGTGTGTGCAGTTGGAATGAAATTGGACCACTGATATGCCTAGATACAACTCTCACAGGTGACAGGTACGTACTCATCCTGGCTGATGACCTACATCCATTCATATCCATTGTGCATTCCGACAGAATTTGGCAATTCCAGCAGGACAATGCGACATCCCACACGTCCAGAATTGCTACAGAGTGGCCTCCAGGAACACTCTTCTTAGTTTAAACACCTCCACTGCTCACCATACTCCCCAGACATGAACATGATTGAGCATATCTGGGATGCCTTGCAACGTCCGTTCAGAAGAGATCTTTACCCCCTCGTACTTTTACGAATTTATGGACAGCCCTGCAGGATCCATGGTGTCTATTCCATCCAGCACTACTTCAGACATTATTCGAGTCCATGCCACGTCGTGTTGGAGCACTGCTCGCGGGAGCCCTACAGGATAGTAGGCAGGTTTACCAGTTTCTTTGGCTCATCAGTGTATTTACCTTTGTTATTTGAATTAATCTGTATTCAAATTCTGTCTCTGAACATTTGACGAGGATTATAAATACTTTTACAATACTGTCATTTACCTTGCCGTGCTCCTTAAGACTTTCCACCACAAATGAAACACGTGTTTTGTCGTCTGTTTCTGCTAAGACGGACTTAAACGCTCGCCATTCCGGTTATAAATAATCTTTCTTCATACCACTTGACACAAACCTTTATACTATACCTAAAAAGAATTATGATTTTTTTTTCTTTGAGTGAAATCAATAACACTATGAAATCTTTCTGTAACACTTCATATATTACTCCGCTCCAAGCATAATTTTTCACACTGTGAATAACTAACATAACACAACTTCAATAAGTTCCCTTTTTGCCGCATCCATACATATTTTTCATAATTCAATATTCATTCATATTGCGGTATCTCCCTGCAGGTGCTACTTCTAATTCTTATCGTACAGTTCTCCTCAATCTAGAGATGGGTCGTTTGCGAGTGAATCAGTTCTTTAGAGCAATTCTTTTAAAAGACCGAGTGAGCAGTCGCTCACTAAAAAGTGAACGGTAGTTCTTCTAGGTGAGTCGGTCATAAGTTGGCTAATTCCGAAAATCAAGAAGAGCTTGATCACGTTGGTTTTGTGGACTGTAGAGCTAAAAAAAATCGTTTAGGGGGGGTATTTAAAGGTTTCAAATAAAACTGAGCTAGTGAACCGTTCAAATAAACTAGTTCTTTTCGTGGAGTGATCAAATGAACACCGCTCTTTTTAGTGAGTCACTTTGCCCACCTCTACCTCAATCCATTCCTTCAACCTTTTTTATTCCATAATCTCCATGACCAGTCATCACATTTTCTCCTTGCTATCAGAGATTCTTCAAAACATCTGATTAATATTTTATATCACCACCTAATATCCACGTAAAATAAACTTTTTTCAATCTTACTTCTTACACGTTGTAACAAGATGTATGACCGTTACTAGCGGAACACATAAAATGTATCTCTGAATCAACTACTTTGGCGTTATGATAAGGTCAGCGATATGGAAATGTTACTTTCTTAAGTTCCATCCATGCATTTATCGCTGCAAAATTTTTCTGGGCCTACATCCAAAATCCACTAATTTCGTCACATTTTTTTGTTGCTATTTTTGTTGATAAATGAATTTCTATACCGAGGTTTTTAAGTGTACTTTGCTTCCATTTGATCTGCGGATAATTAATTGCACATTTACTGCTGTCTTGGAGAATGTTTATAATGATTTAGCTATGATCAACGTTTGGTGTTTGTATGTGCTTGTATGTTTTTCTCGTCTCATGGCTTTACGTCTCGTCGACGTCGAGTTCTTTAGAGGCAGGAAAAGACTGTGAGACCATCGCCTTTTGAAGGAATTTGGCGAAACGAGGGAAAACCAAAATCTGGATATCCGTACTGGGATTCGAACTGTCGTCCTCTCGAATGCGAGGCCAGAGCCTTACCGCATGTGTATGTATTTGGGAGCAGGAGAAAGTAGTTATATACGAGTGGGGTCATTTATTGCAAGTAAGTTTCGGACTGCGGTCAGAAACAATTTAGGCATCTGATTGGTATGATTTAGTGACAATTAACTCTGGCAGACTAGATCGTCATTTCAGGATGCCTACTTCGTAAATAAAGGTCTGTAATTTCTTGCTCACCACCTAGATATCTTTAAACGTTTATTATTTTCCGACTGGAAAATAGCGCAAGTAACTCCGATTTTCAAGAAAGGTGATTGAAGCTATCCTGGAAACTATAGTCCCATATAATATTTTTTTTTTAAAATGATTTCATTCCTCCCAGCAGAAGGCTGGGAGGCGGGCTGCTGGAGAGTCATAGGGGACTCTTTTCAGCCAATCTACTACTACGGGAAGGGAAGGGGGATGGAAGGTCGGCCGTGGCCTTGTAGGGAACCATCCCAGCATTCGCCTAAGTGTCTGAGGGAAACCACGGAAAACCTCAGACAGGATGGCCGAACCGAGTTTAACCCCGGTCCTCCCGAATGACAAGTGGCAGTACAAAATTGCACTGCCCAAGCCTCGGTGGCCCATATAATAATTTGTAGTAGAGTTATGGAGCATATTATATGCTCGAACATTATGAATTTCCTAGATGAAAATAATTTGCTTACAACAAATCAACACGGATTTCGGAAGAAAAGATCATGTGAAACACAGTTGGCCCTATTTACACACGACGTAATGAAAGTTATTGGTGCAGGTTCACAAGTAGATGCAATTTTTTTAGATTTTCAGAAAGCCTTTGACTCTGTGCCACACAACCGCCTTTCAGCGAAACTACGAGCGTATGGTATATCGGATCAGCTTTGCGAATGGATAAAGGATTTTCTAACTGGTCGATCGCAGTATGTCGTTGTTGAAGGAGAAAGTTCTTCTAATCTAGATGTCACATCGGGTGTACCTCAAGGAAGTGTAATAGGACCACTTCTTTTCTTAATTTTTATAAACGATCTCGGAGACAAAGTGAAAAGCCTTTTTAGATTGTTTGCTGATGATGCGGTTATTTACAGGGAAGTAAGGAATTTGGCCGATTGTTTAGCAATTCAGCGTGATCTGGATGTTATTTTGGCATGGTGCGCTGAGTGGCAACTCACACTAAATTGTAAAAAGTGCAAGACAGTGAGCATAACTAACAAAAATAATCCAATTGTTCAGAAATACGAGGTAAACAGTTCAGTTATTGATATGGTCGATTCTATGAAATATTTGGGAGTAACAGTACAAAGGAACATGAAATGGGACTTACATATTAATACGTTGGTAGGTAGAGCTAATTCTAGGCTGCGGTTCCTAGGTCGAATTTTGGAAAATTGTAATGAACAAACAAAGGAGATAGCGTACAAATCTCTTGTGCGTCCACATTTGGACTATTGTTGTGCCATTTGGGATCCGTTTCGTAAGGGGCTGATTGAGAGTACAGAGAAAGTACAGAGAAGAGCCACTCGATTCGTGACCGCTTGCTACAGTCCTTATGAAAGCATTACAGAACTGTTTAGTAAACTGGGCTGGGAGTCTCTGGTAGATAGACGACGCACGTTTCGTATAAACGTATTGGTAAACATGCGTACTTCCACTTTCACTTTTGAGTGTAGTGAAATACTTCGTCCACCAACCTATTTGGGTCGGCATGACAGGAAAGATAAAATTAGAGAAATAAGGTGCCGCACTGATTCTTATATGAATTCCTTTTTTCCTCGTACCATTATGGATTGGAATGCACAACAAAGAGATTAGGTTTGGTGCTGAGCACCCTCTGCCACCCACAATTTTGTGAGTTGCAGAGTATATATGTAGATATAGATGTAGATTAAAGTATTTTTCAGTAAATTAAGTAACAATTAGGTTTAAAATACTAAAATTTATATTTTATCAAAGTATTGAGATGAATATGTGTCGTAATACACGTAGATCATATGCACCGTGTGGCTAAGTGAGCTAAGGCTCAGTACACTGGAAATGAGAGATACAACGAGTTCGGTCACGTACCAGCCATACTGACTGCGGAGTTTAGACGGCTTTAGTCATCTGGCGAATTCTTGGAAGGTCCCCAACCTCCATCCAATAAACTACTACTTAAAAACAAAAATGCACAAAGTTACACGTTTCGATAACAGATGGCAACACAAGAATTTGCTCCAGTAGATTAGTTACGCCGGTCGTAACAGCACCGGTTAGATTTCGGGCAGGAACTCTCCCTCCTCCCCGCTCATAATTCACACCGGATACCTGTCCAAACAGTTGTCCAGTCTCCACGTGGTTCTTATGATAATAAAAAATAAACAGGCATTTGTCCATGTATCTGTCAGTTTGCAGGAATATTTGTGTACGCAGCAAGAAAAATCAAAGTTAAACCACCTGCACCATATTCAATATTAAATCCAGAAACTAACTCTGATTCAATTTCAGATAAGTCAAACGGAGTAATTATGAAATTAATTATATGATATGGGATTTTATATAATTATTTTATTATGGGTTTGGATTTGATTGGTGTATTGATGGCAAGATTATTTTTTATATGTAAAGTTGATTTATAGTTATTAATTGCTTATTCTTCTATTGCTCATATACATTAGTTGTTGTGGGATTAATAACTATAAATAATTGGGGTTGAATAGGTTCATTATATTTAATGGATGTCATGTTTTTCTGGATTATTTTGTTTAGCTAGTTTTGTATATGAGCGATTAGGTAAACGTAGATTATTAATTAACAAGGGAATACTTAATTTTATGCCTTCAACGTGTTTAAGATGATTTTTATTGAGCTCATCGAATACGGTCTTCGTTCCCTCTTTAAATTTGCTTGGTGAAATTTCTTTAATACATAGAATTGTTTCTTGATCTATTATAATATTACCTACTTTATATATTTTATCTTTTTTTGCTGCTTATATAATATATATATATGTATTCCTATAGTCAACATGGGATATATATCTGTGGTTTATTTAGTTTTTCTACTGGTTATAAATATAATATAATATATTTTGATGGTATTGCATTGATTTCCTCTTAATATTCTTTATTTGAAAGTGGATTTATTTAATTATACTTAAGTATTTTATAGAAAATAATGATTTGTGGTGTCATTGAAGTGGCTAATTCACCTTAGGTTATAATGAACATATTATCAATTTTTTTTTAAGATTTGTTTTTTATTATTTTTAAGATTTATCACTTTATCCATTAGTATTGTAGCGTGCCTGTCGGGAGGGAGGTACGGGTGAAAACCTTTTACTTCTTTTTATAATTCAAAGTTCCCTTCACAATGATCGGGAACCATAAATCAAATACAGTATTGACATTAACTGTATCCGATCTCAAATGCCAGGCGCCAGGATAATTTAAATTATCCACCAAGTGTGGCTTTAAGAAAGTCTGCCCCAGCTAGCGCAATATTTGGGGGTGCGAGAACTCCTAATCATTCAGTGGTCATTACAGGGCTGTACCCAATGACCGAATAAAAGTACCACACTGCACTGTAGAAATATTACCGTGACGGCGATGTATTTCCCGCGACGGCGGAATTACTATAGCCCCTTGGCTATAGCGGACAATGCACCACGTCCGTCAGCAAGCGTACTGGATGCGTGCACAGCGACCTCACTGTACAGGACACGCTTATCGACCCTCAGGTTCGATGCCAAGACGGAGCGATCTCCAACTTCGGAAGATCCGCTCCTTCCAGTCTGAAGGCTCGGAGTCAATTCCCCTTCAGCGTCCGCAGGAAAAGGCTCCCCTCGTCACTCGTGGTTTACATAGAGCAAAAATACACCGGCATTACAAAATGCAAAGTATAGTCTCTCTCGATTGGTTCTACCGGCTGTCACTATAGGCGAACATTGTCTTTCTCGATTCGTGCGAACTCGGCATAGCCTCGGACTTATTCGTCATCTGTGACCTCCAAACTGCCCGTTCGGAGACCTGGGGTTGGGATACGATCATTCACCCCAGTGTACAGTTTCCCGGAGCTAAAGGATTATACGCTTGACCAAATGCGTGAAAAAGGGTAGCTGGTGTCCATTGTCCCTGGCAGCCGCCGGCCTGGCGCGACAATCTTGCGCGTCTAGCTGGGAGGTCCCACAAACACTGACAATCCTCTCCGATAATTCCTTTCTTATTCTTTTTATATGTAAAAATATACAAAAAAATATTATATATAAAAATGTACGGAATGACCCATATTTGGTCATTCTGTTACAGTAGGGCCTATATACTTAATTTTAAATGGTTTGGTTATTTTTATTAAGTGGGATATTTTTAGATTAAATAGATCTTCTGTAGTCATAACCTTAATAATTGATTGAATATCAATAACTTTCGTATCTTTTGTTATATTTATTTCTTTATTAGTTATTTATTATAGAAATGATTATATGCAGTATATAAAGTACAATACTGCACATTTGAATCGATTTATTTTGCTTGTACTGATATTTGTTTTGTCAATGATATTTTTAATTATTAGACCTAATATGATTAGAATTTTACTTGGCTGAGATGTTTTAGATTTAGTTTCATATCGTTTAGTAATTTATTATCAGAATGTTAAATTTTATAATGCCAGTATAGGGACTGTTTTATCTAATCATATTGGTGATGTTGCTATTATAATTTCAGTTGCTTTAATTGGTCCGTATATGGATTATATTATTTTTTCTTTTTACTTGTATTTTTTTTATAAATTAAAGCTTATATATAATAATTGTTTTATACTATATGATTTTACCTTTCTTATCCACTAATTTTATTAGATTTTATCCATTAAAATACTGTTATATTATTTCAAATAAATTTGGTTATGGATGGAATGAATGAATTGGTGATCAGGGATTATATAGCTTATATATATTTATATTTTATCTTATATACAAACTTGATATGATTTAAATTATATTTATGATTATTTACAGTTTAAATAATAATTTTGTTTATTTTCTTTATTTAACCTAAATAGCATATTAAGAGCAATACTTTGAAGCTGTACAGGAAGTATATTACTTTTAAGTATTTATAAATAATTAAATATTATTTTTATAATGAAAATGTAATATTTTATTTAAACAATATAACCCAGAGATATTAATGGAATTTAGCCGCTGTTATAATAAGTTAGCAGCTTTTATAATGACATTATTTCTCCTTAATATGAAAACAAATATTCAGTTATATTATTAACAGTAGTATGCCTCATTTTGGCTTCAAATAATTTTAAGTAAGGGTTACTGCACCAATTTTTCAAGTCGAAACTTAATGCGATAATCTCTTTTTGTTCAAGGCTAGTTGATTTATCAATACTTTTTGAATGCAACTCAAATGATATATTTATTCTACTCATTGAAGAGCCCCTTGACTTCATTCATGATATAATCCAGTTAATAAAAATACCAGACAGAGGTTCACGGCATTCAACATTATACAGTTGAACAGGGTATTGTTGTTATATCGTCAGAAAAGATGGACAAACAGTAGAAAACATATATAATCAAATTGTTTTTTTTTTGTTCTTATATGCTAAAGCACCACTTCCTTTGGAAGCTTTGCTTGTTAGTTTAAGGTTAGGTTTGGGGGCACTCTTTATTTATCACTTTGGGGGAAAAACCTGTAACCACCACTCGGATGGTCTTATGGAAAAACCCAAATAATGGTCTTTTATTGTTATTGGTTTAATATACTAAGTGGAACCTTGTATCTGTGCCATGTGTTTGGTTCACACGAACCAATTCGACGTAGTCGGTGCTGTAATTGTTTCTCTTTGTTTATTTTATTATATAGTTTTTCTGCCTGTGTTCTAATTTCGCATTTAATATAATTTATTCCTGTTTGATCATGAAGTTGTGTAACCGGCGTGTACATTTTCGCACCTAGTATTATTCGTAGACAGCGATTTTGAAGTCTTTGTAGGAGTTGAATATTCGAATTTGCCGATATTCCCCAAATTGGGCCGCCATATAGCAGAAATGGCCGTATTACTGATTTATATATTCTGCTCTTAGTCCGTAGTGTCAGTTCTTTACTACTAAGTATCGGATATAAGTTGACCATAATAGCCATCCCTTTTCGGATTCTTTGTCTGATGTGTTCTTTGAACATCTATTGGTCAAGTTCAACTCCTAGGTATCGATGTGATTTTGTCCACGGTATCGTTTGTCCGTCTATTCTTAATTGAGGTAGTTTGTCAATGTCCGGTTTTTTTCTTAGTAAAATATACTGCAGCGCACTTGGAGGTGTTGATCGTTATTTTATTGGCTCTACACCATTCGGTGAGTTTGTCGATACCTTTCTGCCGTCTTTTGAAGTTTATTTCATGTCTGTACCCGATAATATATTTCGTCTTATCTTCTGCGAACTGGGTAAATTCAACTTTGGGTGGTACAGGAATATCGTTTGCATAGATGTTGTACAGAGTTGGTGACAGTACTGATCCTTGAGGGATTTCATCCAGGGCGTCAAGAATTGATGAGTTCGCGCCGTCACATGCCACGAAGAATCTTCTTCCTTTCAAGTAATTTGCTATCAATTTTATGTAGCAGCGTGGGATGTCTGTTTTATCCTCCAGCTTGCATATTAAATTGTCTCTCCACACTCTGTCATAAGCTTTGTCTACATCTATGAATATTGCTGCTACAGATTTTCCCTTGTTGAACGCAGCCAATATGTCCTCGACTGGACGTAACAATAACATCGTTGCCGAAACTCTTGACTGGAACCCAAATTGTTCCTCTCTAATTGTAGCGTTTTCTTTTAAATTTTCTGTTATCCTCTTTAGGACTATTCTTTCCATGACTTTTCCTGGTGAGCTCAGAAGGCTAATAGGTCTATAGCTGTCGGGTTTGGTCAGGTCTTTACCTGGTTTTGGGATAGTCACTATTTGGGCTGTTTTCCATGGTGTACGGAAATGGCCTCTCGTCATTCCAGCATTAATTATCCTAGTCAACAAAACCATCGCTTTTCTGGGTAAGTTCTTGAGATGGTTATTCGTGACGTTATCTGTACCAGGTGCTTTTTTGCGCATCACTTTTTTAATTATTCCCTGAACCTCTCGTGGTGTAGTTAATTATGGTATCGTGTTTGTAGCTCCATCTCTTATGTTCGTTGCACGCCTCTGAATCTCTTCCTCCATTTTCTTTTCCCTCGAGTTCAGCTCATAATCAGGAGTTCTGAACTGAGTTGCAAATGAATCTGCTAACACTTCTGCCTTACCTAGAGGTAGGAAGGCAACACCATATGGCCCGTTTATACCGGTCTTAACTTTCCTTGGATTTTTGAGCGCCCTTATTAGCTGCCATGCTTCTTTCTTTTCTAGTAGCAAGTTAGACAGCTTCTTTTCCCACGTTTCTATTTTTCTTTCGGCAAGTCTTCGTTTCAATTCCAGAGCTAACCGATGAAACTCCTTGTGATCTTGTGGATCCCTGTAACGTTGCCATAATTTTCGATATCTATTCTTTAGATATTTCAAATCCTCCAGAAGGGGTGGTAAGTCTGTTTCATTTTGGGTTTCAACAATAATTGCAGTGGACGCTTTACTTGCTGCTTCCATTACTACACTTACTGCTGAATCGATTTCTTCCACTGTATTTAACTTGAGGTTAGGCCGTGTTTTCCTCTGTACTAAGTCACTGTACTGTCTCCAGTCTACTTCTGTTCTCTTGCTCGGCATTCGGCGTGTCGGAATCCAGGTTTTTAGTTGGATTTTAACAGGCTGATGATCTGACGATACGTCGTTTATCGTAGTTAAGTTTACCTCTTGTGTTTTTTTTACTACGACGATGTCCAAAATGTCTGGGAGCAAGTGGTGGGTTGAGGGTATGTAGGTAGGCTCCAATGGACCAATCACTTGTATATTTCTCTCTCCCGTTAGTCCAAACAGATGTTCTCCTCTTTGGTTTGTCCTGCCTGAGTTCCAGTGCCAGTGCGTCGCATTAAAGTCTCCTCCGATTACTACTTTGTCGGCTGTAGAGAGTATAGCATCTATATCTTGTTCCAGCAATTTTCTGTTCGGTGATACATATGCCGCTGCTATGATAACATGGACCTCTGAGGACTGTTGTTAAATTACTGATGTTTCACTTTCCGTTAAAGGTGGTATAGCGTGCCAACCTTTATATAGCGATGATTATGTAGTGGCTGCGAGAAAACATCTAAACAGCTGACTGTAAATAGGCAACATTAATGAAATTTTGAGGTGCTTAAAAAATATAGTGTCCCAAAAGACATTTCACATTTTTTTTGAAGTAGTGGAGCAGCGACTGGAGGGGGAAACAAGGGAGAGTGATTCATGGAAATTCAGTCGCCAAGTCTCGCTACACTTCGCAACAGGGTGCTTTCTTTAGATGCGGTTCAACATATGTACCATAATCACCATAATTTGCACGATTGGATTAGCTACTAGCAATTGTTTAATTAAACACTAGATAGAGACTTTCGATGAGAGAGGTAATATCGCATTATTAATAGTATGGGATGCGAACATTGCGAACCATTGAAAACGCGGATCGTGTTCAAGAATAACTGCAGGATAATCCACATGAGTCCATACAGAAAAGATCTTTACAATTAGCCATACATCGCTTGACATGGATCCGTATATTGCGGAAGGATTTTAAACTTAAAGCTTAGAAGACCCAGTAAGTGCAAGAGCTAATAGAAGGTAACAACATTCCTCGATTTAATTTTGCGAATGAAATGAGAGATTCTCTGACTAAAATATATATATTAAGTGACGAAGCTCACTTCCTTGTTAATGGATACACCAACAAGAAGAATTGCAGATTTTGGGGAGACAGGAATCCTCAATTGTTAACCCAATGCCAGTTACATATCCCCAAAGTGACAGTTTGGGCGGAAATATCGTATTATGCGATCATCGGTCCTTTCTTTCTCGAAATATCCCAGAGGATATACAGTCACGGTAAATTCGACTCACTATAAGCAAATTATATTGTGTTATTTGCGACCAAAACTAATGGAATGTGGAGGTTTCATCTCTAACACCTGGTTCCAGTAAGATGGGCCTACTTGCTACATATCCAACGAGCTTGAACTCTTTCCCGAAAGGCTTGTTTCAAGAAGGGGTGATATCAAATTGTCCCCAAGATGTTCAGACTTATCCGCTTCTGATTTTTTTCCTGTGGGGATATCCTCGTTGGCTGATTGAGGAGGAGGTGAATAACATAACACAACAACTTTTACAGTAAGTTTCACTAACTCGTGGTTTATTTTTGAAGAATGTCAGTAACGCATGTCATCTCGATGGTGTGATTTTTAAAACGAAATTTACCATTTAATTTAATAACAGAGTCAATAATTTAATCATAAAAATTCAGTTTTATTTTATATCAAAGTGTGAAAAACTTTTTCTTCCCCCAGATGAGTGGAAGAACTATTAAAACTGATGTATTTTCTATATATATATATAAATAGACGCGCGTTTCCCTATGTTTCTCTTTTCAGCTGCCGCTACCTATCACAGATCACTGGTGTTTGTATGTGGTAGAAGCAAGGGGTTTCCTATCGTCCACACCGTTTGCCGAGTGCCTTTAGCTGTGGGGGAGTGGGGAATATGGCGGCTAAAGTTGCTCGATGTAGGGCTTTTTCATATTTCGACCATACACTTGTGTGTCCTTATATTCTCTTTGTTGCCACAACTACATAGCGTAGACTATTGGTGATTGTGTGTGGTATTAGCATCGAGTTTCCCATCGTTCACTATGATGGTTGGATGTCGATAGCTATGGGAGAGTTGGAGAGATGGCGGTTGAATGTGGTTGACCTGGGTCACTTCCGCATTTCAACTAAAGACGTATGTGTCCCCATGTATCACTTTTTATCCAGAAGTACCTAGTGCCGGTCACTTGTGTTTGTGTGTAGTAGTAGTATACATTCACCGATCGTGCACAACGCTGGCCGAATTTCGGTAGCTGTAGGGGTGTGGGAGGTATGGTGGTTGAAAGTTTTCGATCAAGAACAGTTTCGTATTTCGACCAAAGACGCGTGTCCGTATATTTCACTTGCTGCCACAAGTAAATTGCTCAGATCACTGGTGTTTCCGTGTGGTAGTAGCATACATTTACCGATCGTGCACAACCTTGGCCGAATTTCAGTAACTGTGTGGGTGTGGGAGGTATGGTGGTTGAAAGTGGCTGACGAAGGGCATTTTCATATTTCTACCAAAGACGTGTGTGTCCCTATATTACACATTGCAGCAAGAACTACCAAGAGGAGACCATTGGCGTTTTTGGGTGGTAGTAGCACACATTCACCAATCGTGCACGACATTTGCCTAATTTCGGTAACTATGGGTGTATGGAAGACATGGTGGTTGAAATAGGTCGATAAAGGATATTTTCGCATTTCGACCGATGACATATGTGTCCGTATGATTCACTTTACTGCCACAACTACAAAGAGCAGATCACTGGTGTGGGACCGTGCACAAACTACGTTGCTCGGTCCAGGTGGGGAGGGGTTGGCTGGAAGGCTACGCTGGGCTACGAGGGGGGAGGGGGTGGTTCCGAGCCAGGCCACGTAGCCTTCCTTTCATAACATTTTTCATAGTTAAAATGAGGAACAGAACTCACAACAGCATGTGAATATTTATTTCCCTCGGTTAATTTTTTTCGTATATAATTTACAATTGTCTGACAAGAGAAAACATTACAAAATGTCGTCTGGAATCAAAAGGGGAAAAAAGCTACGTGCTACGTGGGGGGGTGGGGGGTGGTAGAGGCAAAAGAAACGTAGGGCTACGTGGGGGGTAGGGGGGGTTCACAGGAGGCCAAAATGGAGCTACGTGGTTTATGCACGCTCCCTGTTTGTATGTGGTAGAAGCTTCGAGTCACCCATCGTGCGCTATGGTGGTTAAATGTGGGTAGCTATGTGGATGTGGCAGATATTGTTGTCGATAGTGGTCTACGTAGGGCATTTTCGTTTTTCTGCCAAAGACGTGTGTGTCCCTATATTTCAACTTGCAGCCAGAAGTACCAAGTGCAGAACACGGGCGTTTGCGTGTGGTAGTAACCTGGAGTTTTTCATCACGCACTATGGAGATTGGATGTCAGTTACTGTGGGGATGTGGTAGATATGGTGGTTGAAAGTTGGGTACCTGATATAAAAATAGACATACGTCTCTATATTTCGCTCCACAGCCAAACCTACCGAGCGCAATCCACTGGTGATAGTGTGTGAGATATGAGGATTGAAATTGGTCGACGGAGGGCGTATTCATATTTCGACCAGAGACATGTGTGTCCCTATATTTCACTTTGCAGACATAAATACCGTGCGCTGATCACTGATGTTTGTGTGTGGTATCAGCATCTTGCACTATGGTGGTTACATGTCGGTAGCTGTCAGTCAAAATTCTTTACAAACACGAACGAAGTCGTGGGCACAAGTAGTATATTAAAAAAGTTAACTGACCATGCCAGCCAAGCGGATTGTAGTGAAATTTTATCTTTTGTCGAGTGAATTAAATCTAATAATCAAGAAGTTTTATTTTTCTTTAGTGGAAGTGGAGCGAGTCGGACTGGAAAGTATATTATTTTGGTGTGAAGTATCTCTTTATGAGATCGTTCCACTAGGGGCCGTAATTCTGCCAAAGTTCGAGATGGGTTACAGTACCTCTTAATGAGCAATTAAGGCGGTTCATTAACGAAATCAGGAAGACTTTTCACGGCATACAAAGTAGGCTGACCACCTTTCATGACTATTTACTTAACAAATAATATTACTGAAGTATTGTAGTGTAACAACTATTATTAAGGTTTACAAAAGCTAAAATTATTTCAACGCCTTCCATGACTTTAGTGAATCTTAAAACGCTGTTGTTGTTGGTAGTAATATTATTTTTTGGTATTAAACTAATTAAAATCAAAATCAGTGGCTTCGTGGATAAGTGAGTGATCGTTTCTACTGAAAACTGAGGCATGCTTCGGTTTCCCGGTACAGACTGGAATTATTCAAGGTCTCTTATTGGAGGACTCAACCAACCTTTAGGCTACGAACTAACAAGTGAAATTTTAGCTATGAAAACGTACTGATACTTTTCGGAGTTGTTGGAATTTTAGGCTGAACAGTTGTTAGCAGAACTCCGTAATGCAGTGAAATATGGTTCAAAACCCCCTTCGTTTTATTTGTGAATAAGGGAGAATGCGAGTTTACCTTTCAACGAAACATTTGTTATTCATTTAGAGCGGGATTAATTTTAATAACCTCTCTGCAGTATGCGATGTTTTTTTCCTCGCTCTCGATATTGATAGACCGCCTGCATTACAAAATTAAAACGTCGCCAATGCTCCCCTTCCCACCCCTGTCCTCGATTAACGGAGTGGGGTTGACGCGAGTTTCCAGCCACGACACATTCTGCCAGAAATCCGGTTTCTGTGATGTAAAAGAATTATGACGTTGCGGTAAAGCACGACTGTTACTGTGAATAATGGCAAAGGCAGCATCTGCTTATTTGCGGGTACTGCAATAAGTGACAATTCTTAAAATTTATTTCATCTTACTGAGGGAGGGATTCATTGTGGTGTAAGCCTCTTTCTACATTCATGGTTGCCTTCATCTCCACTTTTAATCCTCCGACCTTTGCATTATACAACATTTGAAACTTTCTAAATTCACTTTGTTATATGGTTGCCGCCATCCTCTCTATCGTTTCTTTCAAATTTATACCTGTATATATATATATATATATATATATATATGTGTGTGTGTGTGTGTGTGTGTGTGTGTGTGTGTGTTTTTGTTCTTAGGCTTTTATGCGTCGTCGACGTTATGGACATTAATGGCGGGAAAGGATGGGGGCAAGGGACGGGAAGGAAATCAACCATGGTCTTTTATAGGAATTGTCCCCGCTTTCGGCTGGAATGATTTCGGAAAACCATGGAAATCCGGATGGTCGGACGGGGATTTGAGCCATGGTTCCCCCGAATGCCAAGCCAGAGAGTTAGTATTCAATCTTCATGTTCGGAATCTTTGTTACTTGTGTTCGGTTAGCATTCTCCTCTCTTCTTGTTCTTCTGCCTAGCACCTTTTCGTTTCTCAATCCTCCAGTTTCACTACAATCATTCTTTTCCTCATATCTTCTATTATTCCTTTCTCTTATTTGTTAAGCGTCATATTTGGGCTCCATACAATGATAAAGTTCACATGAAACTTTTGAGATTGTCTCAAATCTTTGTTAAAAGTTTCACACAATGTCTTCCCTTCCCCACAAAATGAAAAAGGCTTACTCAAAAATTCACAAATATTTAACTTGTAACTGACATATAGTTGAGTATTAATAAATGTCGTGGTTTTTCCTGTTGTTAATTTAAGGAAAAACTGCACACTACAGTTTTCTGTATCAAAATGATTATCTAGGTGTTAATCTCATATTATCGTGTTAGTTCCTGTACTGATTTTCGCGAATAAGCGGCAACTTTAGCGTTACTTAGAAATGCGATGTACGCTTTGTAAAGTTTTTGACTTAACAACAAAGACTGACTTATAAATTCTTTTTTGTATATTAAAGAATCTTGATAATGTGACGATAAATGTCAATTTTGTAACATCCCCTCTACACATACAGTGATCTCTACGAGAAAGTTTGGCGAGTAACAAGAACCCTTAGAATTTGAAAAAAAGAGAGTAATTGATGGAATTCAAATCTAGGGAATAGACTCTAAATTAAGATTTTTTTTTTTTTTTTTTTTTTTTTTTTTTTTTTTTTTTTTAAACCATAAAACTTGTTTCTATCTCCTGTCTGTTGTGTAATAGTTCATCCATGTCTGATCAAAACTGAAACTGAAACAACGTTCAGAAGTTATAATTCCCGAAAGTGATTGATCTGACTGCAAGGCCGTCACCAGAGTTAAAGAAATACTTATCTTGTCACAATTATTCTCGTTAAATACATCCACTTTTGAAATAACCAAAACATCAACAGTTTCCATCTATTTGATTCTTCAGTATTAAATATGGTATGTGTTTAATCACGTCTGATATTCTTTTCTGTTTTTGAGCTTCTTTAACTGTTTAAATCTAAAAGCGGGCAAAGAAATGCTTTAAGTATGGAGCCCATGTTTTATAGTTGAAAATGATTGGAATGCGACCCTGTAATCTTTTAACTAACAATATATTTCGTTTCACGTTAAGCTTGCATTTACAAATAATTTTATATCCGGCATTCAGTTTTAAGTTTATCACGCAATTCATCAAGTTCAGGCATATATATTAAGTAAAAAATATAGGAAATATTAAATTATAGTTTTATACACAATTCACGACTGAGGGTAGATCTGTGGTAGATTTCAAGGACTTTTCAGTATCCTCTTACAAAAGTTACGTCTGTCGCTGAACAAAGATTGTTTCTACAATGAAAATGATTAGGATATAGAACGTATAATAAACTGGCCTCAATGTTGTGTAGCCTGTACGACAACTGATTCTTCAACCACCACCGTCATTAGATTTTCCACAGATGACGACCTAATGAAAAACAGAGCGTTCTGTATCATTGATGATGCAGGTCAGGTACAAAACGAGGGGGCCCATAACGCGGCATGCGAAGCGTTTGCAAGTAGACTTTCTCCTCCAAGATCGTGGTCCGTATCTCCTTAATGCGGTATATGAGGGAGGTCTCAGTCAGGTATGGGGTTGAAACATCATGATTGAATCCGTTGTAATTGCGCTTGCTAAACTGTTGCTTCATAAATCGTATTTTCTAACAATTGTTTATTGAAACATTTTTTTTATTTTAAAATTAGCCATACAATGAGCCTCAGCATTTTTTTTCTATTCTTTACCTGGTATTCAATGTTCAGTGTAAATATATATGATAGTAACTACTGTACAAGAGGGCTACAACACTCAGATAAAATCACCTGTCTCGTCGACCAGACTCGAACATGTGGCCACCAATAGCAGAGAATAACATGGTAATCGGCAAACTGCCCTGGCACCCTATTTGCAACACATTTTCTATGTAGCAGTCCCAGGTTGTCGACTGTCGAGGATAGATCAACAAATACTGCAGCTACTCCATTCCCGGACCACAGAGCGGCAAGCGACGAGTTGTTCACTTCAGAAAGAAAGACTACCTTGTTATTTTGAACAAATCATCTGGAGCAGAAGAATGGCAGAGTTGCTGGCAGTGGGCTCCCTTGCAGCTGCACCTAACAACTCAGAGAGTTTCCACCTCCAATTTAGATATAAGCCAAACCTGTTGAATTCACTCCTACCAACGGCGTTCACAGGCTCAGCCAGCCTCTCCCTGTAAGCACCTCTGCATCCAAGTTTACACGCCTCACGTCTGGTTTAAACCGTGGTCCATCATGGCGACTCAGGAACTGCATGAGTTCAACCCCAGAAAGTTGCAACTTCTTCACCACCTTCCTCAGGTCCCTCTCAATATTATAAGTTGCATTTCTATCAAAGCCCTTTCCCCCACCTCTCTCTATAAGTACTCTGTCCTTCCTAATGCATAGTGATGCTGTATCCTCTATTACCTGATCCGTGTAACGTTACAAAATTATGAGATATGAACATGAAGAAAGAACACTTACAATTTTGAACAAACGTTTTCACTTTAAGTAATTAAAATTGATCTGTCAGACACTTATCAAAGTAATTTACATTTTAATATTTTAAATAATAATTTTTCAACAATGTATGCCTCCAAATGAAGTGTAGTGGTCGGGATCCGTAATTGTTAATAGTAAACTGTTAAAAGAATGGTAGGTGTTATGAAAATGACAGTGATAAAATAGTGATATGTCTTTATTTTATTGAAATTCGAAGGACCATGAAAATCAGCACGAGAAACTATTATTAATCATCGATTACTATTGTATTACAAAAAGCGAATTATTAACCTCCTAGAAATGCATTGGCATCGGTTTAAACTAAATTTCATAAGATCTTTGTCAAATGCATTACAGATTCAGATTGGCGAGGACACATGTTGTTCTATCAGCTCTGATGAGCTGGTATGGCGGCAGCTACGGGGGTTGTATACAGCAAAGTGGCATAGTCATCTGTTGCGTGCCAGACGCAGCTGGTTGGTTCTCACCCTCAGCGAAAGATGCGTTCCCGGAAGGATAACCTCTGATGCAGTCTACCTTGACTGCGGGCATATAACATCGGTAGGTGCTAGCAATGTTAGCTCTGTGCGCTTAATTCAACTCAGATGATTTGTACCGACATCGGCAGACGTCGGAGGAGGATCTACTTCAATGGTCTGTGAATAGAGTACAACACGTCGTCAAAGTCTCGGTTCAGAATCACTTCAAGTCCGCCACCCAAACAGTATCGATTCTCCTTAGCCGACAGAATCCACTGAAATATCTTGAGATCTCTCCATTCGCCACGTTTGAAGTTTTGGGAAGAATTTGACAGTACTCCCCCACTTCTCAATTCAACCAGAGCTTATGGTTACGTCTGTCATCCTTCCAGCCAATTTGACGATCTCAGAGGTTCCGCGCTTTTCTTAATCTGATACCGTGCGTGGTGGTGTAACGGCTAGCGTTCTGGCCTCCCATTCGGGAGGACGGCGGTTCGAATCCCCGTTCGGGCATCCAGATTTGGGTTTTCCATGGTTTCCCAAATCACTCCAGGCAAATGCCGGGATGCTTCCTTCAAAAGGCCATGGCTGAATTCCCTCCCATTCCTTGCCCCCCATCCTTTCTCGTCTCTAAAAGACCTCACTGTTAGAGAGAAGTAAAGCAGATAATAAAAACTTAATCTGCTGAATGATTCTTTACGAATAAAGAACACCAGGAAAACCAGACACCATGAGGCATGGTTCCGAAGTGTCTTGCGTCATTTATCTGCGGCTGACTTACAAGCTATCTCCTTAAGCGTAAAGGTGCCGTTAGATCCGTTTCATTGTCTTCTTCCTGTGATGCTCTTCTGTCCTCAGTAAATTCGAGCAGGTATTTGTTATAGAGGGACGTAAATACAATTTAATTGTTCGTGCTTGCAAAATTGATGTAGGTTCAACACTTGAGATATAACGCACACCAAAGCGACGTGGAGAGTGATCTGACACGTGACCTTCCTAGCCACTTCAATTGGAAACAATGAAAAATTATGACTCAACGCACACCGAGGTGACAACACATAGAAGTGAAGCAACTCTTGCCACGTCACTGTCAGACAATTCCAGCACACTCCACTACTTGTCACATGTAACTAGAAAGTTGCTTGTTTGTTATAAATTATGAAAAAGTATTTAGAGTTCAGTATACATTTTGTTGAATTAATAGAAGTACATCCTTGTATCTACGGTTATTCAAGTGCTGATAATAGCAACAGTTATTGAAAGACGTTATTTAGGTGTAACACACGTACTGAAGTTTGTGTCTTGTTTTGTAATACAAGGTTCAAGTATTCATAATAATAAATTAAACGTATCTTTACTCACCCCGTAAAACTACAAAACGCATTGAAAGTACTATTTTTTCCACATTTTCTGGCTAAAAATATTTCACAAAAAACGTATTTTACTTTTATTACAACTACCGTAATTAATAATGTTATCGGAAGCATCCATGACTACTAAAATGTTGCTACATAACTCCTTTTTGTTTTGTGTCATACGTGAGTCGTGTCACTAGTGTGTCACTGTCATTTTACTCCTCTGTTACTTGCCAAGTCACTCTGATATATGTACCGCTTAAGACATTACATATGCAATATTTTTAAGTAATTTATCCATTACTTAACGTAAAAGAGAAACTAGAAAATTCAAATAAGATACCAGAAATATTTTTTCGTATACTTGTGTTGCAAACAATATTGGTAACGACCCCTCCCTTTCCCGTGCGAATCTACCAACTTCAAACTAGATGGATTCATGCCATCATAACAGAAAAATCATTTGTATAGTAATGTGTCTACTGGCCTAGCTCTAACATTTAAGTAAACCAGGATTAGAAGCCGTAGTGTTGGTAGTCGAGTATGTTAGCTGCTAACATGGCTGCTGTCCCAGGAATAGTGAGTTTACTGTTATTGGAGTGTTTAAATTCCTGATTGGATGCTATGTTGGTTTAAAAATTGGCTTGGTAGCAGGCTATCACTCGAGTCACTTGCTGTGCTCAATTTTTTGTAGTTATTGATAGCAATAATGGGCAATGCCTGGTGGGTGAGCGGTTAGAGTTTGTTGAAATCTCTCCAGGCTAATGCTAAATTTCTACCAACTCCTTGCTTCTAATCATTTTTCATCCTTCCACGTTGTCTAGCCATATAGTCCTAAATGGAAAAAAGCAGTTGTGTTTTAACCTTGTGCCAGACTTTCAATATTCTAAGACAGTTTCTCGGTTGGTTCAGTGAGTCTTGCTGTTAGAGGGATTTTTTTGGTAATAACTCTCCCCTAATTTATTATGCTGAAACATATTTACTCATTAGCTGTGAATAAATTGGTGAGCCACTAAATAAATTCTAAATCAATTTTGTGTATTTTTCAATGTCGAATTATATATATATTTTTAATCGAAGAGGTTTGCTGTTCTGTTCTTCATAAACATTGTCCACAGCGAAAATTTTAGATGAGTCTGCACCCTATGATTATCATTAGTAACTTAAAGAAACATAAAAACTGGCGTCAAACCTTCGGACATTCAAAAGCCCATTTCCACACAAAAAAGGATCAGCCAGCTTCCATTACTTTCATTTTTTTGTTAGATTTGATATCTGTTGCCGTCATCAATAAAAAATTAATTAGTAGAGTTTTTCCGCTAATTGTAATGTCTTGAGCTCTGAGGATGTTTTATGATAATTACGTGTGGAACGTTTCTCAAAGTTCAGCAGTATTCGTTGGCGCACGAAATAAGCACACGATGGCGGACAGCTCACGTAGCTACTGAGACATTATCCCTTTAATTTATGCACCAAGCAAAGATAACTAAGAGTATTGCTAAGTCAGAAGGCCGTAAAAATCCTACACACTGATACCTTATTGAAAAATGTTAGGTTTGTATTAGTTAAGAAAGAGGGATGTTGACAACTGAATTAATATTTAGCCTCAGTAATAGAGGACGCGTGTTTATGGCTACAGATTTTATAATACTTTAAGAATTTCTGTATATAACCGTTATGTTGATGTTATTTACACATTGATTGCGCGTGACTGATGACAATTATCGAACTGCTAATGATCATAGGATTAATGTTTACTACTATGATAACTAATAAACGAGACAAAAGAGAGCTGAGGTAAATTTCTGACTGTTTTCCATTATCCGGCAGAGCTCAGTTGTAGAATGGACAAGTCTGGGGAAGGAATCTCGCTGGATTTCTTCCACCCACCCAAGGAGCCTTTTAGATGTCACCAGCAAAAGCCTTCAGCAATTTGTGAAGGCTTTTATCTCTGGCGCTCGATCCGAGAAAGCTGCCGAAGAATCTTAGCTTTTGGGTCCCTCCTATCTCAAGTTACGACTACAATTAGCTAACGTAAAGAAGCTTAATTTACCTATTAATTTTCAGCAAAATATTCACGGTCCATTTTCATCGAAATGTTCAAATAAGAAATTTTATTTTGACTAACCTATAGAATTGTATCCAAAAGAACCGGCGAATTTAGATCTGATATTGCTAAAATAAGACTTTACAAACTGATGGATTTAAATTAATATTTTTATAGGTCAGGAGGACAAACAAGAAACGTGTTTTTCTGTCCAGTCGTTAAACACGACTCTTTTGTCTTTGCTGATTATTTAGTACTAGCCCCAAAGCCCGTCAAAAATCACAGGTTTAACGGAGTGTTATGGTAATTTATTTCTCTGCAGTTGCTTTACTAAACAGAATTGTTATAAAATAAAAGCTCATTGTAATTTATCGTCCCTTGTGCTGTAGCAAAATACTTCAGTTGTCAGCTTGGTCCAGGTTGCATCTCACCCTAATCACAATCTCCATTAATATTGCTGCTAGAAAAGTAGAGCTTCAATCACGCGCGAATTAATACATTCTCTGTATCGCATGACAGTTTCATAATGCATTGCGATATAAACTTGATCCCAAATCTTCACAGATTCTTACACTTTTACCTGTGATGGAGATCGATATTTTAACGGCAGAGGCAGCCTACATCGGCTGCAATAATGACCCCAGATAAAAAGAAGGATGCTAAAAATAAATCTTTTTATTATTATTTTATTTTTTTACTTATTGCTTTACGCCTAACAACGGCTAAGGTAATTAGAGGCGGGATGGGCCTGGAGACAAGGAACGGGAAGGAATTCGGCCGTGGCCTTTTTTAAGGAGGCGTCCCGGCATTCGCCTGGAGGGATTTGGGGATACCATGGAAAACCCAAATCTGGATGCTCGGACGGGGATTCGAACCGGCGTCCTCCAGAATGCGAGGCCAGAACGTTAAGCATTCACCCATCACGCTCGGTAATAAATCTTACCAACTTACGCTACGCCACGTAATATTTACTTCTCGTTTAGGCCAAATATACCGTGATCAATTTGGAACTTCTTTCATTCAAACCATTTAATGATTTCAGTGAAAAAAAAAAGCCCTGATGATTAATATGCCAATTTGAACGAAATTCTTTCAGTGTTCTGACAATTCTTGTCTTAATAATTGCTTAAGTAAATAGAATCGTTATAAAATAAAATTCAATGTAACTCCTTGTGCCTTGCGCTGTAGCAAAAGGTTTCCGTTTCCATCCGGGTTGCATTTCAACCTAACCACGTACTACGATAAACTTGCCACCAGAAGAACAATACTTCAATCTTACGCATATTAATACATGAACTGTATCGCGTTTTAGTGGTAATAATGCATAGCGATATAAATTTGATAAAAAATCCTCAAGAGTTTTTACACATTTTTTTTTTTGTTATCCGTGATTCATACCGATATTAAAACGTTTGAATGGCTGACACAGTTGCTGAAATAATAGGATCAGTAATATTACAGACTTAAAGGAAAAGAATATTAAAATAAATATTATAAACTTCCATTATGCCACACTTATATTAGTTTTTAAGTGCTGTGTCAGATGCACAGATTGCAATCAGTGAGCAACTATTTCCATTCAAAAGAATTAATAAATTCATTAATAGGACACAGTTTAAATTTTTTTTTTTTATTAAAAACTAAATTATTCACGCCCTCTTCCGTAACGTCTAATGCCAGTTGTAATTCTGATCCATGCTAAGTAACAATCTTACCGCAATTTTCGCTACATTGATGCTCGAAATACAAAGCTTTTATCTTACATATCTATGGACAAAGAAATTAAATAATACTTCTATATATCAAAAGAATATTATGTAAATATAACGATTGATATGTCGATTTTAACGCAGTACATACATTTATTTCAGTTTTCTGTCAGTTAATTTGTTCGTGGATGCTTGGAAATGTTATTAAATAACGCCCATTACCAAGAATAATGGCGTAAAGCGTGACGTCATAAAATTACGTCATGCCGCGTAAGACTGACACAATTGCTTCTTATAATATTAGATGGTACCGAAGCCTTACATTAAAAAGGTATTAGCTTGGTGTTACTTTTTACTGTTGTGACCTTCTACAATGAACCTCTTAGTTTAAATATGTAACGCGCAATTATCATTTTATTAAATCATGGAGGTTGGCTATTAATATGTGTGATATTTATAATTTTGGACTGCACGTACGCTGATTATAAGGTTTATTTGATTAGAATTTATGTTTAAAATTGGATATGAAGGTATAGGTATATTCTGGCATTGCTTCGCTAAGTCGGGTCCGAATTCGTGGAAGACGGATCTGAGGACAGTGAGACTTGACGTGGACAAGCAATGCGGAGAAATACTTGATTTCTCCTGGAGGACAGTAGTAAAGTCACTATCTATAAACACAGTAGCCAATAATAAATGGAAACATACGAGAAATCAAAACGATTGGTAAAAGGCGATTCAAAAGAAAGCGTGAGTGGAGAAATGCATGGAGCAGTCGTGAAAAAATCGGAATGTAAGAAGTATAGTTCACGAACGGACGTAATTCTTAGAAATTGCAGACGTATGTCTGTTCGATGTATCTCTTGTGGAGAAGAGACTTCTGTAATTTGATATACAAATTGTATGGATAAATAAACGTAGAATAGTTCTGTATTTAAAAAACACACGTGTGCCAAGACACTAGCTTTTGGTGGTACCAGACGAAGAAGGTAGTGGAGGGTTTATTGAATCTGGATAGCTTAGGTTGGCACAGAATAACGGTAATGTGTCTTTCAGATAATCTCCATTTCACATCATTTTCATGGTTTATATAATGTTTTCCAGTCAGCGCCTGAAATATCTCATTGCTCATTAAGTAACTAAGACATAACGCATTGTTAACTTTAACTAATACACTGGCTGGTGGTTATACCAGGGTGGTTCAAAAAATAAGGTCTCCTATTTTATATACATATATATATATATAGAAAATCACATTTATTCCCCACTTGTGATACATCGTTGGAAAGCTTGACATTTTAGATATTTTTCTAGGTAATCGCCTTCCCGTTAGATGACTTTCCGCATCCGCGCCACGAGCTTTTTTGATCCCGTGGCCGAACCAGTCTCCCACCGCGTCACTAAGAAATCGAATTACTTCGACCTGCACTTCCTCGTCTGACCGAAACTTCTGGTCTCCCAGGTATTTTTAAGTGCGGGAAACATGTGATAGTCGCTTGGGGCAATGTCCGGGTTATAAGGGGGGGGGGGGGGGTTAAACGAGATCCCAACCAAATTGTGTGTTGTCATGGTGCAAAGACACTCCCTTCCTGAGCATTCCTCTTCTTTTGTTCTGGATAGCACGCCGTAATTTCTTCAGAGTTTCACTGTAGCGGTCCGAATTAGTTGTTGTTCCTTTTGGCATGAAATCCACCAACAATACCCCCTTACCGTCCCAAAAAACAGTCTTCATAACCTTACCTGCTGACTTCTCTGTATTGAACTTTTTGGGCTTCGGCGAAGATGGGTGACGCCATTGTTTGGACTGCTCCTTCGTTTCAGGAACGTAATGATGCACCCAGGTTTCTTTCAAAGTCACTATCGAAACCAGGAAGTCTTCCCCTTCCTCTTTAAAGTGGCGAACGAATTCTTTGGAACATTCCACGCGCTTTCTTTTGTGCTCGTCGGTGAGCTGTCTGGGAACCCACCTGGTGGACACTTTACTCTACCCTAGAGTTTCTGAAACAATTCTGCGTATGGAGATTTTGCCACACTCTCCATTAAGTCTCTCGGTTATCTCATCAAGAGTTATCCTTCAGTTACTGTGCAAAAATCTCATCAATTTTGATCACCGTTTCGTCGGACACGCTCGGTCTTCCTGGCTGCTCCTCGTCGTGGACGTTGCTGCGGCCACCAGAACACTCCCGGCACCACTTCCTCACGTTTTTAATGTCCATACACTTTTCCCCGTACACTTCCACTAACTGACGATGGATTTATATAGGTGTTTTTCGCGTTCAAAAATCGGATTACTGAACGCAGTTCGCACCTGGCAGGTGAGCTAAGCGGCTGCTCCATCGCGGACGGCTGTCAAGCAGCAACTTATCGTCCGATTGAGCTCAAACATGTACCATTCGGTGGTGGGTGTTGTCGGATTTCGCCAAGAATTTTTGGTTTTGACGCAGCGTCGTTGGAGGCCTTATTTTTTTAACCGTAATCGTATATTGCTAGTAGGTGCAAATGTAACAGTGTATTGAATTAATAGATATATTTCTGCTACTTTGGGATGTATAACCACCAGAATTGGTTTATTGTCTTGTTATTATGAACACCACATCTGTGCTTGAACCTATGTCTTGAAAAAAATTAATTCCGATATTTGAAGTATATAAAATTCAGATATTTTATGTGCTGTCATACATTTCCATAATCCCTATTACCAAAAGCTTCAGTCAGGAATAGCTTACCTGCCGGGTACACCCTCTTGGGTTATTAATATGCTCGTCAGTCGCGTCTGGAAAAAATTCCATCTGTCGCTCGGTTTCGGCGCCGTGTACGTGACTGGGCGGCGTCGCATCGATCTCTCGGCCGTGTGTCCGTCATCACAATTTCCCGGTCGCCTTTCGGTGCGTGTCTCGCAGCCTGGCCACTCTCTTATTGCCGCCGCCTGCAGCCGCCAGGATTCCAGTCGCGTACGCTGCCCGCTGCCCGATTATACGGATAGCTTTCAGCTCGACCAGATGTTTGACTCACATCAGACCGCTAACGCTGCAGGCAGGCAATCGCACTGGTACAGCACACCGGAAAATAACCATCTAAAACGAAAAATCTAATTTATATCAAACAAAACAGTGAATACTGTAACCCAAATATTGTACATGTAAGAGTTAAGTTTTTTCCCGGCGTATGGGTGAAACAAATTCTTCGCGGATTTTCTGCCGGATAATTTCTTTATTTAACAACGGCAGCAACCTCCACTGCCTTCATGAGGTGAGATCTCATATCGAAGTCTACCAACTACCCGCGAAGAATCTGTTTCATTGTACAGTCGGGGACATAATTCGCGAGACCCCTCGCCTTTCGATTATGCTTCGTTCTAGACACGACTGCCACATGGGACAGCATAACTGGTAGGTGGTACACTAAATTCATGATAAAATAGACCTCTCATGTCCAGCGCTTTACCCAAGACTAAAAAAAATGAGCTCGCGCGCGAGAGACTCGCAAACGCTCAGAGGCTAAGTTCGGAGTTCTACAGTTAAAATAATCACGAGTATCACTATTTTAATCATAATAACTATTGAATTAATTAAATCGATTGATATAGAGAAATGATACCGCTTTTTTTTAGAAATTTTGATAGCCACTCCGTATTTTTTTTTTAATAAACAGTTGACAATTCGCTAGCTAACGAAATTACATGATTAATACTAAAACGAATCGCTAAATTACTCACGGATAAAAATTTGTAAAACCAATAACAGAGCTTGAATGGACTTAGTCACACGTTCTAGCGCAACAGCGTTATCGAACTGTGTGTGACAAGCGTAAGTAGAAAGTGTATTTGCGAAAGTACTCAGATGGTGAACTAAATCACGAAATATAAATTATGTAGTTATTTCCACATACTTCAGTAGTTCGGAATAAGAACACCTTAATTTTGTTTTCACCATAACATTTTTAGAAGGTAAGTTTAACTTGATCGCAGTAGTTACAGTTTCAGTGGTAATAATTATAATTAATAACAGTAAATCCGTCGACAATGTAAATAAGCGGTTTCAGGTTTTAAATCTGACAAAATGGAAGTGGGAAACCTTTCATGCCTTCCTTTGTTTCTCCCTAGACCTGATACTTCTTGCCTTCCAAACCAGATGGGTTATGGTTAACAATTTTTCCTGGCATTCGGCAGAACGCGGATTCAAGCCTCGTAGGACATTAAATTTCAGTTTTGGCATGGTTTCCGTAAATCTCTCCAGCTGAACACCGAAAAAGTTGCTTCAAAAAGCGGTGGCTGAAATTATTCCCGATTCTACTTTCCAATTCTCTCAGGATTCAAATAACATTGGCGTCGAAAGAGAACACGAAGAAAAAGCATAACTCAATGTGTGGGGTTATTGGTAACACTGTGAGGTGGCTTCCGGGAGGACGTGGGTTCGAATCCCCGTCCGGTCATTCAGATTTGGGTTTTCGATGGCTTCCACAAAATCACTCCAGGCGAATGCCTGGGCGATATCGTCAAAAAAATACCACGGCCGAATTACTTCCCGTTGTTCACCCCCGAATCCTTACCGGATCTAACCACCCCGACGTCGACAAGGCATAAAGCCAAAAGCAAAACAAAAAAGATACAAAGCTTAAAAATGTCGCCAAATTACTGTCAGTTACCAAGCTTAAAGACAAAAACTATTGATACTCCTCCAAATCATAATTTTTATTAGTAAATTCAGGAGATTGTTTTATCAATGTAAAGGAACATGTTGTGGAAGTAAAGGAATCTAAACACAAACAAAAGTTGAAACTCCGAAATAATATGAGACGGAAACCCAATATTAGCAAACCCAAATTTGACGTCGTTTGTGAATATGACCCAACGAACCAAGGTATCATCTTTTAAAAAACAAAAACACCTGCAGAGACGCCGACAGGCATTATGCCGAAAATGAATAAAAAGGCTTCAAATGATATGTTTTGCAGTTACGAGACCATAGAAAGAGAAAGGATGAAAGTGTTGTAACTCAACGCTTTATTCATAATTATGTATTCGTCATTAAAATTATTTTAGAAAATTAATCTTTCTGCATTTCTACTTCAACATGCTCTCAAAGCATCTTGAAAATGTTCTAAAAAAGTAAAAAAAAAAAACCTCCAAGCATATCTTACGGGAAATTGAACTGCTTCGATCTTTAGATTTAAATATTTTGGTCTGTTCTCTGGTAAAAGAATGTGGAAACGTGATTGCAATCACGATGGCTAATACAGATAATAAATCCAAGGTGCTTCAGCTACTTCCGGGAGCGATTTTCCTCAACTTTATTTACCTGCTCTGTGTTATCCCTGAACGTTGTATCTGACACAGCTCAAGAGAGGAAATCATCATAGGAGAACAGAAAATATATACGTTACGAACGATCGTTTTCTGAACAATAACATAAAGTAATCTTGTCATAGTTGTTTTCTAAGACGCGGAAATGTTCGATCCACTACAGATTTCAGAATTACGTTTAGTCAGATGTTCCACATAGCAACCACAGGCACGTAGATGTTAGTTTTCAGATAAGTATGATTAACCTTTTATGAATCCATAATATTCGACTTTAAAAAGAAATCACCTATTTCCTCCAATACACACACAAAAGGATTTAGAAATTTCAGCTGCATGTGAAGTTAGCGAACATCGCTAATTGTTTGACTAGCTAATATAAATCTTTTCTCATTGCTGTCTTTCCTAGTATAAACTTTCACGGTAGGCTTCATTGTGAGAATAATTATGAAGCAGGCTCAATTCCCTATTCGGGTATCCCGATTTCAGTTTTCCATGGTTTCACAAAATCAGTCGAGACGAACGCTGGGAGGGTTCATTCAAAGGCAATGGCCGAATTCCTTCCCGTTTTTGTCTCCAATCCACTCCCATCTCTAATGACCTAGATGTAAACGAGGCGAAAGCCTTAAGCACAAAACAGAGGCAAGTAACACAAGAACGAATGTGTGGTTTTCAGAGGAGAAATATAAATTCCTCAGTACCATCGATCGGCACTAACATAACCGCAAAAGCTAAAATTGAAATATAGAGCAAATATGATCCTTTGAATTCGAAATGCCGTATTCACAAATATGTGATGCTACACGAAGAGCAGATGTTTCATCGACTTCTGAAGGATTTAATTTGTATAACTCAAAAACATTCTGAGTTGCTAGGTGGGTTTAGGGTTCATAGTCAATTCTTGCTATATGAATTTGCATCGCATCACGTCACCTAGTGTTTAACATCTATTCACACATCAATATGAAATAATGTGCCATTATCACTATGTAAAAATCCCAAATTAGCAGTATTCATGTCGGAAAAATTGAATGGTTCCAAAATTTCAATTGCGTATTTATTCGTCAAGACTAATGAATGAAGATGCAATTCTATCTTGGGTACTATGACAAACGATTCGCGAAGTCGTAATACAAGGAAACAGGCATCGTTTGCGTCAGAAGACTTCCTCGTCCTCTGCGCCACTTGTTTTCAAACTACAATCTGCCACAGTGTGTTCCGTTGCAACAACGAAAATGAATCGCTGAAGTGACGCTGATAGGGGGGGGGGGCAGTACATGAAGAAGGGCATTCAAACAGTTCAGTAGCTACAACCTTGGGGATGCACAAATCCGCCGTGGCAAGGTGGATACGGAGATATGAAGACGAAAGAAATGTCTCAGAGCGGCCCAACACAGACAGCTGCTCGACGAAAAACAACAACTGACCAGGATCGAAAAACTGTTAGACTTTGCCGTAACTCCCCGTTTCTAAGTGCATGGCAGTTGTGGAATAACTTAAGGCTCGACATAAGCACTAAAACAACCACAAGGAGCTTACGAGAAAAAGGTTTGCAAGCCAGACGTGATGCGATTAAGGAGTGGCCTAATCTTCGCATCTGATAATGCTGCCAGGTGTCCTGATTAATGGAGACATGTCGTCTTCAGTGATGAGAAGGTGTTTACGAAGGGATCTGCGGGTAATGTGGTGGTGTACGTGAAGCAAGATTTGACCAACGCTACATTCACCACAGCCGCAGAAGTGGTAGTGCTTCTGTTACCGTCTGGGCGTGGATTTCTGCTGCAGGTTGCGGTGTGCTGTGGGAGGTGGACGGCCGTCTTAATTCCGCAGCCTATATATCTATTTCTGGAGAACGTGATGTTGCCATCTGTGAGGCAGAGATTTCCGGAAGGGGATATCATGTTCCAGCATGACTGGTCACCAGTCCACCAGTCCCGTCTAGATCAGAGGGGATTCCTCGAACACCCCGAAATGCTGCAAATTGATTGATCACCCAAGAGCGCTGAAACACAGAAAATATTTGGGCAGAAATGGTCAGAATTATAAAAGAAAAGTGGCAGATGTGCCGACGACCCGGTGGCATTTATGACGCATGGAAAGAACTGGCCGAAAATCGTGGTTTATGTCACGCCTCATTTTTTTCCATGAACAGTAAAATCCGTGTTGTTATCGATGAGGAGCGAGGCTGGACAAGACACTGAAAGCTAACACAGTGTATTTTTTACTTCTCCATAACTATTCTGCCACACCTCTTTTCCGGCATTCAGCGATCTTATCCCTGTATTACATCCTGATCCGTTTCCAAACATCATTTTTCCCTTCCTCCTCTGCCCGTCACCAAAGATATCTGGGCAGAGTACAAGTCTCAATCGAAGAAGTAATATCCAACCGTTCGTCGGTGGTGGCGTAGTAGGAAAACCGACAGAGTAGTAAATAAGGCGTGGGAGCTGGCACGAGACTCTGTGGAAGTTTTTTTTATCCTCTTGTTTCTTTTTAGCCTCCTATATAAAATACTACACAGAAGTTTATAAGACAAGCGTACCATTCAGTCCAATAAGATAGCAATTTTTTACTCCAGTTTTAATTTTAATATTAGTGTCTGTAACATAAGTATCACAATTTTAAAAATTATGGTACTGAATTAATTTAAGGTTTAAGCTGTTGTTTTCTTTACTTATTTTCACTGTTGCATTAAATGCTTGCGAATGCCTGGAAGGTGCCTTCAAAAGACCTTGGCCGAATCCATCCCCGTTTTTTCCCCAGTCCTTCTTGCTTCAAATTACCTCGATGTATGTGTTGTAATGCCAAAAGGAAAAAAATTAAAACTTTAAAAAAATAAAATGTTGCCAATATCAATGTGGATTAAAACAAAAGCACTTGCCACCACGATTTCATCACAAAAAATTCTCAAATAAAAATATTACATCTCTGAGGTGCGTTTTGGACCTACTCCTTGTTGGATTTATCTCATTCAACCGTCGACTACGGTAGCGGAGGGACTCGAGTGCTTCTTCCACATGTGAAGAGTCGCCAGTATGATGTTTTTTCCTTAGGTCTGGTCGATGTCGAAATAAGAGGGAGAAAAAGGACTGGGGGCATCGATCGGGAAGGAACTCAGCCATGGGATTTTTACGGAACCATCTCGACACTCACGGGATGATTTCCATTAATCATGCAAGATCGAAATCCGGATGGATGGACGAAGATTTGAATCCGTGTCCTGGAGCTTTACCGGAACTGTCGGTCAATGGTGCGATTCCGGCCTGGGGCATGGGAGTTAAAGTAAGTGTTTGGTATGTGTTGTGTGTCTTTCACTTGTATGAGCAAAAAACATTTGGAAATACGTCAGTTCATTTTTTTTTTTTTTTTTTTTTTTTTTTTTTTTTTTTTTTTTTTTTTTTTGTATTTACGTCTCTCAACAGCGAGGTCTTTAGAGACGGGAAAGGATGGGCGGCAAGGATGGGGGCAAGGAATGGGAAGGAATTCGGCCATGGCCTTTTGAAGGAAGCATCCCGGCATTTGCCTGGAGTGATTTGGGAAACCATGGAAAACCCAAATCTGGATGCCCGGACGGGGATTGAACCGCCGTCCTCCCGAATGCGAGGCGAGAACGCTATCCGTTACCGCCACGCTCGGTGTCAGTTCACAGAATGATGAATGGCTATAGCGGGAATGCCATTAAATATTTAAGACAATGCTATTGAACCAAAAGGGAAAAGCCGCCTTCAAAAATCTCTCACAGATCCACCCCGCTTGCCAAAAAATATTTTTCATTTGGTGCCAGCTGGCAACATGGCTGCGTGCTAATAAGAGTTTAAGGATAATAAGATACAAAATTTGTAAAGTAGGCGGACTATAGAGAAGTTCTTTAGTACACACGAAGGAGTATTTAATTTCAGTTGAGTTGGTAGGACGTGATATCTTTAACACTACATGTGGTTATTATATAAGAAGAATTCACTCGAGGAAATTGCAGGTCAGAGGCAAGGAGGAAATAACCGATGTAACAAACGTTTCGAGGAAGTGTTTATTTACCGGTGGCTCTGAGGAAGCGAAGAATACTTGTTCAGTAGAGTTAGCTCAAATAAGGTGTGTGTGTGTGGATATCATCATCTGTATTCGAAATACGTCCTTTTTCGAATCACGAACATCTACAAACACAGCGGAAGCAATTTGACGAAAATAACAGAAACAACTCAACTTCATATAAAACTTTATTAAAGTTACGTTATCATATTTACAGGACCGGTGATAGTGTTGAAAAATAACGTTGAACTAATATATTAGTTAATACAAATTTCAGCAATTACTCCTCGACTTCATTATACTGTCAGTTCTGTCATTGCATCTTGTAAATGTTCTACTCGTAGTATTTTACGATCAAATGAATTAATTAATATTCCGTAATATTGGAACTATTTCTTAAAAACTGGAAGTGCACGTTTTGGAAAATTGATCTGCCTCCATCTGTTGATTTGAATACTTTGCGACCTTCGTTTTCTGTGACCATTCAGCCTGATTCAGTTTGTATTTTTCTGACTATTGTGTCAGCTTTTGCAGCGGTAATGTGGCACACTATAGTGAAGCCAACACAATATAAACACTACACTCATTTAAAACTACCCATGTGGGAGGACGGACTCAAATCGGCGATCCTTAAAATGCGATGATAACATTCTAACCCCTATACCGCTAGGGCTAGCTTGAGTGTCTTGGTCGGGACTCTAGTGAAGGAATTTGTGAGCATGTCTGTGGTCATGGTTTGCTAACACGGATGGCATGCGATTTTCCTCATGCTGCTTCTACTACTCCGCGTCTGCGTCTGTGTGTTTTTTTTTTTTTTTTTTTGATAAATTTAAATATCTGACTTAATTACTGAACTATTCGCAACGCCTTGTAGACGATTATTCTACTGCATACAACAATGTTTAGTATATATTTAAACTGCATTGTTTTATAAGAAGGGAAGCTGCGGTAGATCCTGGCCAGATATTGTTTTACGGGGTATGATTGTGTGGGACTGTTCTATGACGTTCCCTTTCTTTCGAAAACCTTGCCATTGTTTATCTGTGATCTCTCAAAATCTAGCAATGAAACCGGTTGAATGACGCTTTTCATGCAAAGTCATAATTGCCGCCTTCTCAAGTCAATCAAATTTCTAGTTGTGGTTGATGTAACAATTCACATTGAAGCAGACCTGAGTTTGAATAGAAGTATTCGATGAGGAAGTATTCTGGCGCGAAACGATGCGAATTTCTTTCTATTGTAACTTCTGACTTCTGTTCTATCGTATACAAGATAAAACTACATCTTCCTTCATTATAGCCTAGACAAAGCAATTTCGAAATTAAATTTTGTAACTGTAAAACTTTTGTCAGGAATACTATTGGATTAGAATCGTTTACAAAATGACAACTGATTATCTCATTTAGATGTGTGAATAACTTTTAAATACTAAGTACTGTGAAGCGTTGCATATAAATTAAAGGATAATCATTTCTGGCCACTGAACCCACCTAATAAACCATAATATTTTAAAGCCATCCATAATAAATTTTCAGATATCGATGAAATAATGAGATACTGAGCTGTCGTTTATGAACGTCGATTTAAAACCATGTCTTTCATCTAAGCTTCAAATAGCTGTCAATAGAGTATTTTTAGTGCATATAATTTCTGTTCATTTCAAATTTTCATTTTGCAGTTATGGTGTAAGATGTTGATAGTATTTTGGAATTATAATTTCTCCTCTGCAAACTGCGTATCAATTTTTCCTTTTACACACATTAACCATTTTCAATATTTAGGGCTAAAAGCCTCGATGCAGTCGAAGTAAGTAAATATAGGATAGAATTGTGAACAAAGAATACGAAACAATTGATCAATGCTTTTACAGGAATCATCCTGGCATTAATCGTCAAAGATTTTGAGAAAAATGTAAAAACCAAATTTGATAGCCGACGGGAATTTGAAGACATGCTAATTCTATTCGCGATTGGGGCAACCGTAGCATTTTCTACTAGGAAGAATAGTCTTGGAAAAAGAACGATCTCAACGTTACAGTTAGTGACGTTGACTAATTCCATACGCAGTTGAGATTATAAAATTCTCATGTCTAACTTTTGAAATAAAAGGTTGATTGCTTTTCCAACTGGATTGGTAAAAGTGAAATGACCTTTTTTCGAAAAACTAACTAAGAGGTTACTTATAAGCATATAAAAATGAGTGGATAATGGTTGGATCAGGATTAATGAGACACAAACTCTTTAAGGTCTGAAATCCTTAAGGCAGTGGCTCTCAATTAGTGGTACGCGTATCCCCAGGGTTACATGAGGCTGTTGCAAGGGGCAATCAGTAAGATACTTGCAAAAAATAACACAAAAAATTTGAAAACATTTCTACCACAAAGACAGTCAAACTATCTGTGTGTGAATTAAATTCTGTAATACTGTAACAGTGCAAAGCACTGAAGTGGGATGAAAGGAACGGCACAGGTAGCTGGGATTCACGAGGTAGAGACTGCAGTCTAGTGACTAAAATATTGATGAGTCTACTACTAGGCTGCAGATAGATATATTAAATAAAGTCTTTGTTAGAAACAGTCTGTTAAGATTGTTCCTGAATGAATACTTGTTATATTTAGTTCAGAAAACTGTGCCTCATGGGTGAGCGGTAATACTCTCGCCTCGCATTCGAAAGGACGCGGGATCAATCCACGTCCGACCATCCAGATTTGGCTTTCTACAGTTTCTCCAAATCACTTCCGGTTTGTTTTCAAAAGGCTCGTCACTTGCCCCTATTCAATTCTCGCTTTCAATGATCTCAACTTCAAAGAGGGGTAAAGCTAGAAAGAATTTTTTTAAAAAAGTTTTTTTTCAGAAAGCCCTGGTTTCTCAGGTATATACGGTTCTACTTCAGTATAATTCTTTTTCTGTTGAACTGTGTACAACAACAGACACAGACAGACGCAGAAACAGAGTAGTAGAAGCAGCATGAGGAAAATCACATGCCTGATAATGTCCTTGTCCTGTGGGCCTCCGGAATTGTCATCCGTGTTAGCAAACCATGACCGCAGACACGCTCGCAAATTCCTTCACTAGAGTCTCGACCAAGACACTCAAGCTAGCCCTAGCGGTATAGGGATTAGAATGTTATCATCGCATTTTAAGGATCGCCGATTTGAGCCGTCCTCCCACATGGGTAGTTTTTAAATGAGTGTAGTGTTCATATTGTGTTGGCTTCACTATAGTGTGCCACATTACCTCTGCAAAACCTGACACAATAGTCAGAAAAATACAAAATGAATCAGGCTGAATGGTCACAGAAAACGAAGGTCGCAAAGTATTCAGATCAACAGATGAAGGCAGATCATTTTCCAAAACGTGTACTTCCAGTTTTTAAGAAATAGTTCCATTATTACGGAATATTAATTAATTCATTTGATCGTAAAATAGTACGAGTAGAACATTTACAAGATGCAATGACAGAACTGACAGTATAATGAAGTCGAGGAGTAATTGCTGAAATTTGTATTAACTAATATATATAGTTCAACGTTATTTTTCAACACTTTCACGGTCCTGTAAATATGATAACGTAACTTTTATAATGTTTTATATGAAGTTGAGTGTTTCGTT
>CM061920.1:303181416-303212663 GCA_031002005.1 Vandiemenella viatica | reverse complement strand
AGGAGCTTGATGTTGCTATGTGGTCTCCCCTACATATTGCACAGTGGAAGTTGTTAGTTTTGTTGCACCCGGATGTTTCATGGGCCTCTCCGCATTTAGCGCATCTTGCATTGCTGCGACAGTGCTTGTTGACATGACCATATCTCAAACACTTATAACACTGAGTTACTCTTTGAACATATGGTTCGACTTGACATCTGGTGTAGTGAATGAAGACATGTGGTGGGAGGGTCTGTCCTTTGAATGTAATGCATACCATTTGCCGCGGTATCCACTGATGTATTCCGTCGATTGTGATCTTACGCTTTAGTCTTCTGGCTGCTATCACTTCAATATCGGAATCTATGACATTTAGTATTTCTTCTTCAGTTAATCTAGTATCTACCCCTCTTATTACCCCCTCTTTAACAGTACAATAGCGTGGTATAAAAAATTTTATGTTCTGAGGGTGATTGGTGACTGATGCCAGGTTGTTTGCTGCCTTATAGTTATTAAATTCAATCTGAACACGGTTCCTCCTCTTGGTTGATATGTTAAGGATCGAATGGTTCATTGCTGGGATGGAATTCCTGATAAATTTACCAACAGACATGGGATGAAGACGTCCGAGGGCGCCCCTATTTGGGTGCTCTTCTGTATTTATCTGTTCTGCATAGACTATGAATGGACCGGTGTCATGTCTGAATACCTAAATTTCTCTTCTCCCAATGTAGAAGCTGCTTGCAAATTTGCGGAATTGACTGTTGGTAAATCCCTAGAACCCATAGCTACTGCGTTTTGGCTGCTATTGCTAGTATAAGTTGTTATTGGTATTTCTGATTGGGCTATCTCTTCACTTCCTGAAACGCTTGCGGCAATTGCGGGGTTAGTAGGTATAAATGGCACACTATTAATATTCATATTTAGGTCAATTTCCCCAGTTGGGGCTCTTTCACATCTGGTACTTATGCATGCAGGCTGTTCTATGTCGGCATACGCACGTAGCTTGCGTTTCTTTATAACTGCTGTCTTTTCAGAATCTGGGAGTGCAATGGGCGGCGTACTTACGATGTCAACTTCGATCGGCGCATAGCACACTTGAAGGGCCGAGGCGATAGCATCTGCTGTTTCCTCTGCTGTGCTCCCTTCCGTGTCCTCCTGCAGCCTGTAAGCCCTTAGGCTTACACCTCTTGCACTATTCACCCACTATCTTCCACCTGTTGTGTAGTTGAACAGCAGCGGTAACTTAAGCTCGAAGAAACACTAACCACTGTGTAGACACGAAGTCCGATAGCTTGCTCGCACCACTTAGAACGGCTCGCGTGTAAACAAGGAAACGATCCGCACTGTTCGACGGCTCAGAGCAGACTGTGGAAATGCAACTTATAATATGGAGAGGAACCTGAGGAAGGTGGTGAAGAAGTCGCAACTTTCTGGGGTTGAACTCATGCAGTTCCTGAGTCGCCATGATGGACCACGGTTTAAACCAGATGTGAGGCGTGTAAACTTGGATGCAGAGGTGCTTACAGGGAAAGGCTGGCTGAGCCTGTGGACGCCGTTGGTAGGAGTGAATTCGACAGGGTTGGCTTACATCTAAATTGGAGGTGGAAAGAGTACTCTCTGAGTTGTTAGGTACAGCTGCAAGGGAGCCCACTGCCAGCAACTCTGCCATTCTTCTGCTCCAAATGATTTGTTCAAAATAACAAGGTTGTCTTTCTTTCTGAAGTGAACAACTCGTCGCTTGCCGCTCTGTGGTCCGGGAATGGAGTAGCTGCAGTATTTGTTGATCTATCCTCGACAGTCGACAACCTGGGACTGCTACATAGAAAACGTGTTGCAAATAGGGTGCCAGGGCAGTTTACCGATTACCATGTTAATCTCTCCTATTGGTGGCCACATGTTCGAGTCTGGTTGACGAGACAGGTGTTTTTATCTGAGTGTTGTAGCCATCTTGTACAGTAGTTACTATCATATATATTTACACTGAACATTGAATACCAGGTAAAGACTAGAAAAAAAATGTTGAGGCTCATTGTATGGCTAATTTAAAAAAAAAAAAAAAAGTTAAAATAAACAATTGTCAGAAAATACGACTTATGAAGCAACAGTTTAGCAAGCGCAATTACAACGGATTCAATCATGATGTTTCAACCCCATACCTCACTGAGACCTCCCTCATATACCGCATTAAGGAGATACGGACCACGATCTTGGAGGGGAAAGTCTACTTGCAAACGCTTCGCATGCCGCGTTATGGGCCCCCTCGTTTTGTACCTGACCTGCATCATCAATGATACAGAACGCTCTGTTTTTCATTAGGTCGTCATCTGTGGAAAATCTACATGACGGTGGTGGTTGAAGAATCAGTTGTCGTGCAGGCTACACAACATTGAGGCCAGTTTATCATACGTTCTATATCCTAATCATTTTCATTGTAGAAACAATCTTTGTTCAGCAACAGACGTACATTTTGTAAGAGGATACTGAAAAGTCCTTGAAATCTACCACAGATCTACCCTCAGTCGTGAATTGTGTATAAAACTATAATTTAATATTTCCTATATTTTTTACTTAATACATATGCCTGAACTTGATGAATTGCGTGATAATCTTAAAACTGAATGCCGGATATAAAATTCTTTGTAAATGCAAGCTTAACGCCAAACGAAATATATTGTTAGTTAAAAGATTACAGGGTCGCATTCCAATCATTTTCAACTATAAAACATGGGCTCCATACTTAAAGCATTTCTTTGCCCGCTTTTAGATTTAAACAGTTAAAGAAGCTAAAAAACAGAAAAGAATAGCAGACGTGATTAAACACATACCGTATTTATTACTGAAAAATCAAATAGATGGAAATTGTGAAACTGTTGATGTTTCAAAAGTGGATGTATTTAACGAGAATAATTGTGACAAGATAAGTATTTCTTTAACTCTGGTGACGGCCTTGCAGTCAGAACAATCACTTTCGGGAATTATAACTTCTGAACGTTGTTTCAGTTTCAGTTTTGATCAGACATGGATGAACTATTACACAACAGACAGGAGATAGAAACAAGTTTTATGGTTAAAAAAATAGAAAATTTCTTAATTTAGAGTCTATTCCCTAGATTTGAATTCCATCAATTACTCTCTTTTTTCCAAATTCTAAGGGTTCTTGTTACTCGCCAAACTTTCTCATAGAGATCACTGTATGTGTAGAGGGGATGTTGCAAAATTGACATTTATCGTCACATTATCAAGATTCTTTAATATACAAAAAAAAGAATTTATAAGTCAGTCTTTGTTGTTAAGTCAAAAACTTTACAAAGCGTACATCGCATTTCTAAGTAACGCTAAAGTTGCCGCTTGTTCGCGAAAATCAGTACAGGAACTAACACGATAATATGAGATTAACACCTAGATAATCATTTTGATACAGAAAACTGTAGTGTGCAGTTTTTCCTTAAATTAACAGCAGAAAAAACCACGACATTTATTAATACTCAACTATATGTCAGTTACAAGTTAAACATTTGTGAATTTTTGAGTGAGCCTTTTTGATTTTGTGGGGAAGGGAAGGCGTTGTGTGAAACTTTTAACAAAGATTTGAGACAATCTCAAAAGTTTCATGTGAACTTTATCATTGTATGGAGCCCAAATATGGACGCTTAACAAAGAAGAGAAAGGAATAATAGAAGATATGAGGAAAAGAATGATTGCAGTGAAACTGGAGGATTGCGAAACGAGAAGGTGCTAGGCAGAAGAACAAGAAGAGAGGAGAATGCTAACCGAACACAAGTAACAAAGATTCCGAACATGAAGATTGAATACTAACTCTCGGGCTTGGCATTCGGGGGAACCATGGCTCAAATCCCCGTCCGACCATCCGGATTTCCATGGTTTTCCGAAATCATTCCAGCCGAAAGCGGGGACAATTCCTATAAAAGGCCATGGTCGATTTCCTTACCGTCCCTTTCCCTCGTCCTTTCCCGCCATTAATGTCCTTAACGTCGACGAGGAATAAAAACCTAAGAAAAAAAACACACACACACACATATATATATATATATATAAATTTGAAAGAAACGCTAGAGAGGATGGCGGCAACCATATAACAAAGTGAATTTAGAAAGTTTCAAATGTTGTATAAAGCAAAGGTCGGAGGATTAAAAGTGGAGATGAAGGCAACCATGAATGTAGAAAGAGGCTTACACCACAATGAATCCCTCCCTCAGTAAGATGAAATAAATTTTAAGAATTGTCACTTATTGCAGTACCCGCAAATAAGCAGATGCTGCCTTTGCCATTATTCACAGTAACAGTCGTGCTTTACCGCAACGTCATAATTCTTTTTACATCACAGAAACCGGATTTCTGGCAGAATGTGTCGTGGCTGGAAACTCGCGTCAACCCCACTCCATTAATCGGGGACAGGGGTGGGAAGGGGAGCATTGGCGACGTTTTAATTTTGTAATGCAGGCAGTCTATCAATATCGAGAGCGAGGAAAAAAACATCGCATACTGCAGAGAGGTTATTAAAATTAATCCCGCTCTAAATGAATAACAAATGTTTCGTTGAAAGGTAAACTCGCATTCTCCCTTATTCACAAATAAAACGAAGGGGGTTTTGAACCATATTTCACTGCATTACGGAGTTCTGCTAACAACTGTTCAGCCTAAAATTCCAACTTTTAACTCCGACAAGTATCAGTACGTTTTCATAGCTAAAATGTCACTTGTTAGTTCGTAGCGTAAATGTTGGTTGAGTCCTCCAATAAGAGACATTGAATAATTTCAGTCTGTACCGGGAAACCAAAGCATGCCTCAGTTTTCAATTGAAACGATCACTCACTTATCCACGAAGCCGCTGATTTTGATTTTAATTAGTTTAATACCAAAAAATAATATTACTACCAGCAACAACAGCGTTTTAAGATTCACTAAAGTCATGGAAGGCGTTGAAATAATTTTAGCTTTTGTAAACTTTAATAATAGTTGTTACACTACAATACTTCAGTAATATTATTTGTTAAGTAAATAGCCATGAAAGGTCGTCAGCCTACTTTGTATGCCGTGAAAAGTCTTCCTGATTTCGTTAATGAACCGCCTTAATTGCTCATTAAGAGGTACTGTAACCCATCTCGAACTTTGGCAGAATTACGGCCGCTAGTTGAACGATCTCATAAAGAGATACTTCACACCAAAATAATATACTTTCCAGTCCGACTCGCTCCACTTCCACTAAAGAAAAAGAAAACTTCTTGATTATTTGATTTAATTCACTAGACAAAAGATAAAATTTCACTACAATCCGCTTGGCTGGCAAGGTCAGTTAACGTTTTTAATGTACTACTTGTGCCCACGACTTCGTTCGTATTTGTAAAGAATTTTGATTGACAGCTACCGACATGTAACCACCATAGTGCAAGATGCTGATACCACACACAAACATCAGTGATCTGCGCACGGTATTTATGGCTGCAAAGTGAAATATAGGGACACACATGTCTCTGGTCGAAATATGAATACGCCCTCCGTCGACCAATTTCAATCCTCATATCTCCCATACCCCGTAGATACCAACATGACGCCATCATGGTAAACGTTGGGTTGGGAGACTTGAGGTTAATGTCACACACTACCACCAGTGGACTGCGCTCGGTAGGTTTGGCTGTGGAGCGAAATATAGAGACGCATGTCTATTTTTATATAAGGTACCCAACTTTCAACCACCATATCTACCACATCCCCACAGTAACTGACATCCAATCACCATAGTGCGTGATGAAAAATTCCAGGCTACTACCACACGCAAACGCCAGTGTTCTGCACTTGGTACTTCTGGCTGCAAGTTGAAATATAGGGACACACACGTCTTAGGTAGAAAAAGGAAAATGCCCTACGTTGACCACTATCGACAACAATATCTGCCACATCCACATAGCTACCCACATTTAACCACCATAGCGCACGATGGGTGACTCGAAGCTTCTACCACATACAAACACCAGTGATCTGCTCTTTGTAGTTGTGGCAGTAAAGTGAATCATACTGACATATGTCATCGGTCGAAATGCGAAAATATCCTTGATCGACCTATTTCAACCACCATGTCTTCCATACACCCACAGTTACCGAAATTAGGCAAATGTCGTGCACGATTGGTGAATGTGTGCTACTACCACCCACAAACGCCAATGGTCTCCGCTTGGTAGTTCTTGCTGCAATGTGTAATATAGGGACACACACGTCTTTGGTAGAAATATGAAAATGCCCTACGTCGGCCACTTTCAACCACCATACCTCCCACACCCCCACAATTACTGAAATTCGGCCAAGGTTGTGCACGATCGGTAAATGTATGCTACTACCACACGGAAACACCAGTGATCTGAGCAATTTACTTGTGGCAGCAAAGTGAAATATACGGACACACGTCTTTGGTCGAAATACGAAACTGTTCTTGATCGACAACTTTCAACCACCATACCTCCCACACCCCTACAGCTACCGAAATTCGGCCAGCGTTGTGCACGATCGGTGAATGTATACTACTACTACACACAAACACCAGTGACCGTCACTGTGTACTTCTGGGTAAAAAGTGATACATGGGGACACACACGTCTTTAGTTGAAATGCGGAAGTGACCCAGGTCAACCACATTCAACCGCCATCTCTCCAACTCTCCCATAGCTATCGACATCCAACCATCATAGTGAACGATGGGAGACTCGATGCTAATACCACACACAATCACCAATAGTCTACGCTATGTAGTTGTGGCAACAAAGAGAATATAAGGACACACAAGTGTATGGTCGAAATATGAAAAAGCCCTACATCGAGCAACTTTAGCCGCCATATTCCCCACTCCCCCACAGCTAAAGGCACTCGGCAAACGGTGTGGACGATAGGAAACCCCTTGCTTCTACCACATACAAACACCAGTGATCTGTGATACGTAGTGGCGGCTGAAAAGAGAAACATAGGGAAACGCGCGTCTATTTATATATATATATACAAGATTTGCCTCGAAAATACATCAGTTTTAATAGTTCTTCCACTCATCTGGGGGAAGAAAAAGTTTTTCACACTTTGATATAAAATAAAACTGAATTTGTATGCTTAAATTATTGACTCTGTTATTAAATTAAATGGTAAATTTCGTTTTAAAAATCACACCATCGAGATGACATGCGTTACTGACATTCTTCAAAAATAAACCACGAGTTAGTGAAACTTACTGTAAAAGTTGTTGTGTTATGTTATTCACCTCCTCCTCAATCAGCCAACGAGGATATCCCCACAGGAAAAAAATCAGAAGCGGATAAGTCTGAACATCTTGGGGACAATTTGATATCACCCCTTCTTGAAACAAGCCTTTCGGGAAAGAGTTCAAGCTCGTTGGATATGTAGCAAGTAGGCCCACCTTACTGGAACCAGGTGTTAGAGATGAAACCTCCACATTCCATTAGTTTTGGTCGCAAATAACACAATATAATTTGCTTATAGTGAGTCGAATTTACCGTGACTGTATATCCTCTGGGATATTTCGAGAAAGAAAGGACCGATGATCGCATAATACGATATTTCCGCCCAAACTGTCACTTTTGGGATATGTAACTGGCATTGGGTTAACAATTGAGGATTCCTGTCTCCCCAAAATCTGCAATTCTTCTTGTTGGTGTATCCATTAACAAGGAAGTGAGCTTCGTCACTTAATATATATATTTTAGTCAGAGAATCTCTCATTTCATTCACAAAATTAAATCGAGGAATGTTGTTACCTTCTATTAGCTCTTGCACTTACTGGGTCTTCTAAGCTTTAAGTTTAAAATCCTTCCGCAATATACGGATCCATGTCAAGCGATGTATGGCTAATTGTAAAGATCTTTTCTGTATGGACTCATGTGGATTATCCTGCAGTTATTCTTGAACACGATCCGCGTTTTCAATGGTTCGCAATGTTCGCATCCCATACTATTGATAATGCGATATTACCTCTCTCATCGAAAGTCTCTATCTAGTGTTTAATTAAATAATTGCTAGTAGCTAATCCAATCGTGCAAATTATGGTGATTATGGTACATATGTTGAACCACATCTAAAGAAAGCACCCTGTTGCGAAGTGTAGCGAGACTTGGCGACTGAATTTCCATGAATCACTCTCCCTTGTTTCCCCCTCCAGTCGCTGCTCCACTACTTCCAAAAAAAAAAGTGAAATGTCTTTTGGGACACTATATTTTTAAGCACCTCAAAATTTCATTAATGTTGCCTATTTACAGTCAGCTGTTTAGCTGTTTTCTCGCAGCCACTACATAATCATCGCTATATAAATGTTGGCACGCTATACCACCTTTAACGACCGAGATGGGAGGAGGCCAATTTGGCCTCCTACCTATCATTCGGGAGGACCGGGGTTAAACTCGGTTCGGCCATCCTGTCTGGGGTTTTCCGTGGTTTCCCTCAGACAATTAGGCGAATGCTGGGATGGTTCCCTAGAAGGCCACGGCCGACCTTCCATCCCCCTTCCCTCCCCGTAGTAGTAGATTGGCTGAAAAGAGTCCCCTATGACTCTCCAGCAGCCCGCCTCCCAGCCTTCTGCTGGGAGGAATGAAATGTAAAAAAAAAAAAAAAAAAAAAAAAAAACCACCTTTAACGGAAAGTGAAACATCAGTAATTTAACAACAGTCCTCAGAGGGCCATGTTATCATAGCAGCGGCATATGTATCACCGAACAGAAAATTGCTGGAACAAGATATAGATGCTATACTCTCTACAGCCGACAAAGTATTAATCGGAGGAGACTTTAATGCGACGCACTGGCACTGGAACTCAGGCAGGACAAACCAAAGAGGAGAACATCTGTTTGGACTAACGGGAGAGAGAAATATACAAGTGATTGGTCCATTGGAGCCTACCTACATACCCTCAACCCACCACTTGCTCCCAGACATTTTGGACATCGTCGTAGTAAAAAATAACACAAGAGGTAAACTTAACTACGATAAACGACGTATCGTCAGATCATCAGCCTGTTAAAATCCAACTAAAAACCTGGATTCCGACACGCCGAATGCCGAGCAAGAGAACAGAAGTAGATTGGAGACAGTACAGTGACTTAGTACAGAGGAAAACACGGCCTAACCTCAAGTTAAATACAGTGGAAGAAATCGATTCAGCAGTAAGCCAAAGTTTAGTAATGGAAGCAGCAAGTAAAGCGTCCACTACAATTATTGTTGAAACCCAAAATGAAACAGACTTACCACCCCTTCTGGAGGATTTGAAATATCTAAAGAATAGATATCGAAAATTATGGTAACGTTACAGGGATCCACAAGATCGCAAGGAGTTTCATCGGTTAGCTCTGGAATTGAAACGAAGACTTGCCGAAAGAAAAATAGAAACGTGGGAAAACAAGCTGTCTAACTTGCTACTAGAAAAGAAAGAAGCATGGCAGCTAATAAGGGCGCTCAAAAATCCAAGGAAAGTTAAGACCGGTATAAACGGGCCATATGGTGTTGCCTTCCTACCTCTAGTTAAGGCAGAAGTGTTAGCAGATTCATTTGCAACTCAGTTCAGAACTCCTGATTATGAGCTGAACTCGAGGGAAAAGAAAATGGAGGAAGAGATTCAGAGGCGTGCAACGAACATAAGAGATGGAGCTACAAACACGATACCACAGTTAACTACACCACGAGAGGTTCAGGGAATAATTAAAAAAAGTGATGCGCAAAAAAGCACCTGGTACAGATAACGTCACGAATAACCATCTCAAGAACTTACCCAGAAAAGCGATAGTTTTGTTGACTAGGATAATTAATGCTGGAATGACGAGAGGCCATTTCCGTACACCATGGAAAACAGCCCAAATAGTGACTATCCCAAAACCAGGTAAAGACCTGACCAAACCCGACAGCTATAGACCTATTAGCCTTCTGAGCTCACCAGGAAAAGTCATGGAAAGAATAGTCCTAAAGAGGATAACAGAAAATTTAAAAGAAAACGCTACAATTAGAGAGGAACAATTTGGGTTCCAGTCAAGAGTTTCGGCAACGATGTTATTGTTACGTCTAGTCGAGGACATATTGGCTGCGTTCAACAAGGGAAAATCTGTAGCAGCAATATTCATAGATGTAGACAAAGCCTATGACAGAGTGTGGAGAGACAATTTAATATGCAAGCTGGAGGATAAAACAGACATCCCACGCTGCTACATAAAATTGATAGCAAATTACTTGAAAGGAAGAAGATTCTTCGTGGCATGTGACGGCGCGAACTCATCAATTCTTGACGCCCTGGATGGAATCCCTCAAGGATCAGTACTGTCACCAACTCTGTACAACATCTATGCAAACGATATTCCTGTACTACCCGAAGTTGAATTTGCCCAGTTCGCAGAAGATAAGACGAAATATATTATCGGGTACAGACATGAAATAAACTTCAAAAGACGGCAGAAAGGTATCGACAAACTCACCGAATGGTGTAGAGCCAATAAAATAACGATCAACACCTCCAAGTGCGCTGCAGTATATTTTACTAAGAAAAAAACCGGACATTGACAAACTACCTCAATTAAGAATAGACGGACAAACGATACCGTGGACAAAATCACATCGATACCTAGGAGTTTAACTTGACCATTAGATGTTCAAAGAACACATCAGACAAAGAATCCTAAAAGGGATGGCTATTATGGTCAACTTATATCCGATACTTAGTAGTAAAGAACTGACACTACGGACTAAGAGCAGAATATATAAATCAGTAATACGGCCATTTCTGCTATATGGCTGCCCAGTTTGGGGAATATCGGCAAATTCGAATATTCAACTCCTACAAAGACTTCAAAATCGCTGTCTACGAATAATACTAGGTGCGAAAATGTACACGCCGGTTACACAACTTCATGATCAAACAGGAATAAATTATATTAAATGTGAAATTAGAACACAGGCAGAAAAACTATATAATAAAATAAACAAAGAGAAACAAATACAGCCCCCACTACGTCGAATTGGTTCGTGTGAACCAAACACATGGCACAGATACAAGGTTCCACTTAGTATATTAAACCAATAACAATAAAAGACCATTATTTGGGTTTTTCCATAAGACCATCCGAGTGGTGGTTACAGGTTTTTCCCCCAAAGTGATAAATAAAGAGTGCCCCCAAACCTAACCTTAAACTAACAAGCAAAGCTTCCAAAGGAAGTGGTGCTTTAGCATATAAGAACAAACAAAAAAAATTTGATTATATATGTTTTCTACTGTTTGTCCATCTTTTCTGACGATATAACAACAATACCCTGTTCAACTGTATAATGTTGAATGCCGTGAACCTCTGTCTGGTATTTTTATTAACTGGATTATATCATGAATGAAGTCAAGGGGCTCTTCAATGAGTAGAATAAATATATCATTTGAGTGCATTCAAAAAGTATTGATAAATCAACTAGCCTTGAACAAAAAGAGATTATCGCATTCAGTTTCGACTTGAAAAATTGGTGCAGTAACCCTTACTTAAAATTATTTGAAGCCAAAATGAGGCATACTACTGTTAATAATATAACTGAATATTTGTTTTCATATTAAGGAGAAATAATGTCATTATAAAAGCTGCTAACTTATTATAACAGCGGCTAAATTCCGTTAATATCTCTGGGTTATATTGTTTAAAATAAAATATTACATTTTCATTATAAAAATAATATTTAATTATTTATAAATACTTAAAAGTAATATACTTCCTGTACAGCTTCAAAGTATTGCTCTTAATATGCTATTTAGGTTAAATAAAGAAAATAAACAAAATTATTATTTAAACTGTAAATAATCATAAATATAATTTAAATCATATCAAGTTTGTATATAAGATAAAATATAAATATATATAAGCTATATAATCCCTGATCACCAATTCATTCATTCCATCCATAACCAAATTTATTTGAAATAATATAACAGTATTTTAATGGATAAAATATAATAAAATTAGTGGATAAGAAAGGTAAAATCATATAGTATAAAACAATTATTATATATAAGCTTTAATTTATAAAAAAAATACAAGTAAAAAGAAAAAATAATATAATCCGTATACGGACCAATTAAAGCAACTGAAATTAAAATAGCAACATCACCAATATGATTAGATAAAACAGTCCCTATACTGGCATTATAAAATTTAACATTTTGATAATAAATTACTAAACGATATGAAACTAAATCTAAAACATCTCAGCCAAGTAAAATTCTAATCATGTTAGGTCTAATAATTAAAAATATCATTGACAAAACAAATATCAGTACAAGCAAAATAAATCGATTCAAATGTGCAGTATTGTACTTTATATACTGCATATAATCATTTCTATAATAAATAACTAATAAAGAAATAAATATAACAAAAGATACGAAAGTTATTGATATTCAATCAATTATTAAGGTTATGACTACAGAAGATCTATTTAATCTAAAAATATCCCACTTAATAAAAATAACCAAACCATTTAAAATTAAGTATATACTGTAACAGAATGACCAAATTGGGTCATTCCGTACATTTTTATATATAATATTTTGTATATTTTTATATATAAAAAGAATAAGAAAGGAATTATCGGAGAGGATTGTCAGTGTTTGTGGGACCTCCCAGCTAGACGCGCAAGATTGTCGCGCCAGGCCGGCGGCTGCCAGGGACAATGGACACCAGCTACCCTTTTTCACGCATTTGGTCAAGCGTATAATCCTTTAGCTCCGGGAAACTGTACACTGGGGTGAATGATCGTATCCCAACCCCAGGTCTCCGAACGGGCAGTTTGGAGGTCACAGATGACGAATAAGTCCGAGGCTATGCCGAGTTCGCACGAATCGAGAAAGACAATGTTTGCCTATCGTGACAGCCGGTAGAACCAATCGAGAGAGACTATACTTTGCATTTTGTAATGCCGGTGTATTTTTGCTCTATGTAAACCACGAGCGACGAGGGGAGCCTTTTCCTGCGGACGCTGAAGGGGAATTGACTCCGAGCCTTCAGACTGGAAGGAGCGGATCTTCCGAAGTTGGAGATCGCTCCGTCTTGGCATCGAACCTGAGGGTCGATAAGCGTGTCCTGTACAGTGAGGTCGCTGTGCACGCATCCAGTACGCTTGCTGACGGACGTGGTGCATTGTCCGCTATAGCCAAGGGGCTATAGTAATTCCGCCGTCGCGGGAAATACATCGCCGTCACGGTAATATTTCTACAGTGCAGTGTGGTTCTTTTATTCGGTCATTGGGTACAACCCTGTAACGACCACTGAATGATTAGGAGTTCTCGCACCCCCAAATATTGCGCTAGCTGGGGCAGACTTTCTTAAAGCCACACTTGGTGGATAATTTAAATTATCCTGGCGCCTGGCATTTGAGATCGGATACAGTTAATGTCAATACTGTATTTGATTTATGGTTCCCGATCATTGTGAAGGGAACTTTGAATTATAAAAAGAAGTAAAAGGTTTTCACCCGTACCTCCCTCCCGACAGGCACGCTACAATACTAATGGATAAAGTGATAAATCTTAAAAATAATAAAAAACAAATCTTAAAAAAATTGATAATATGTTCATTATAACCTAAGGTGAATTAGCCACTTCAATGACACCACAAATCATTATTTTCTATAAAATACTTAAGTATAATTAAATAAATCCACTTTCAAATAAAGAATATTAAGAGGAAATCAATGCAATACCATCAAAATATATTATATTATATTTATAACCAGTAGAAAAACTAAATAAACCACAGATATATATCCCATGTTGACTATATGAATACATATATATATTATATAAGCAGCAAAAAAAGATAAAATATATAAAGTAGGTAATATTATAATAGATCAAGAAACAATTCTATGTATTAAAGAAATTTCACCAAGCAAATTTAAAGAGGGAACGAAGACCGTATTCGATGAGCTCAATAAAAATCATCTTAAACACGTTGAAGGCATAAAATTAAGTATTCCCTTGTTAATTAATAATCTACGTTTACCTAAAAGCTCATATACAAAACTAGCTAAACAAAATAATCCAGAAAAACATGACATCCATTAAATATAATGAACCTATTCAACCCCAATTATTTATAGTTATTAATCCCACAACAACTAATGTATATGAGCAATAGAAGAATAAGCAATTAATAACTATAAATCAACTTGACATATAAAAAATAATCTTGCCATCAATACACCAATCAAATCCAAACCCATAATAAAATAATTATATAAAATCCCATATCATATAATTAATTTCATAATTACTCCGTTTGACTTATCTGAAGTTGAATCAGAGTTAGTTTCTGGATTTAATATTGAATATGGTGCAGGTGGTTAACTTTGATTTTTCTTGCTGCTTACACAAGTATTCCTGCAAACTGACAGATACATAGACAAATGCCTGTTTATTTTTTATTATCATAATAACCCAGATTTGGCCACCAAGGACCACGTGGAGACTGGACAACTGTTTGCACAGGTATCCGGTGTGAATTATGAGCGGGGAGGAGGGAGAGTTCCTGCCCGAAATCTAACCGGTGCTGTTACGACCGGCGTAACTAATCTACTGGAGCAAATTCTTGTGTTGCCATCTGTTAGCGAAACGTGTAACTTTGTGCATTTTTGTTTTTAAGTAGTAGTTTATTGGATGGAGGTTGGGGACCTTCCAAGAATTCGCCAGATGACTAAAGCCGTCTAAACTCCGCAGTCAGTATGGCTGGTACGTGACCGGCCTCGTTGTTTCTCTCATTTCCAGTGTTCTGAGCCTTAGCTCACTTAGCCACACGGTGCATATGATCTACGTGTATGGTCTCACAGTCTTTTCCTGCCTCTAAAGAACTCGACGTCGACGAGACGTAAAGCCATGAGACGAGAAAAACATACATGCACATACAAACACCAAACGTTGATCATAGCTAAATCATTATAAACATTCTCCAAGACAGCAGTAAATGTGCAACTAATTATCCGCAGATCAAATGGAAGCAAAGTACACTTAAAAACCTCGGTATAGGAATTCATTTATCAACAAAAATAGCAACAAAAAATGTGACGAAATTAGTGGCTTTTGGATGTAGGCCCAGAAAAATTTAGCTGCGATAAATGCATGGATGGAACTTAAGAAAGTAACATTTCCATATCGCTGGCCTTATCATAACGCCAAAGTAGTTGATTCAGAGATTTCATGTGTTCCGCTAGTAACGATCATACATCTTGTTACAACGTGTAAGACGTAAGATTGAAAAATGTTTATTTTACGTGGATATTAGGTGGTGATATAAAATATTAATCAGATGTTTTGAAGAATCTCTGATAGCAAGGAGAAAATGTGATTACTGGTCATGGAGATTGTGGAGTAAAAATGGAAGGTTGAAGGAATGGATTGAGGTAGAGGTGGGCAAAGTGACTGACTAAAAAGAGCGGTGTTCATTTGATCACTCCACGAAAAGAACTAGTTCTTTTGAACGGTTCACTAGCTCAGTTTTTTTTTTTTTTTAGCTCTACAGTTCACAAAACCAACGTGAACAAGCTCTTCTTGAACTTCGGAACTAGCCAACTTATGACCGACTCACCTAGAAGAACTTTTTTTTTTAATGGCTTTTTGCTTCGAGGCCATACAGCCAACTCAAGTGTATATCGAATCATCCAGTGTACTTCAGTTTCTTCATAGCTTCGCAGTGTATAATTTTCCAAGTGGCTCTAAACACAACACGATGGACGACATACAGACAACACAACACTAAACACCCATGCCCTCGGCCGGACTCGAATCGGCGACCTTCGGCACGTGGAGCTAACACTCTAGCCCCTACGCTACCGAGGCCGGCACCTGGAAGAACTACCGTTCACTTTTAATGAGCGACTGCTCACTCACTCTTTTAAAATAATTGCTCTAAAGAACTGATTCACTCGCAAACGACCCATCTCTAGATTGAGGAGAACTGTACGATAAGAATTAGAAGTGGCACCTGCAGGGAGATACCGCAATATGAATGAATATTGAATTATGAAAAATATGTATGGATGCGGCAAAAAGGGAACTTATTGAAGTTGTGTTATGTTAGTTATTCATAGTGTGAAAAATTATGCTTTGAGCGGAGTATTATATGAAATGTTACAGAAAGATTTCATAGTGTTATTGATTTCACTCAAAGAAAAAAAAATCATAAAAAATTTCAGGTATAGTATAAAGGTTTGTGTCAAGTGGTATGAAGAAAGATGATTTATAACCGGAATGGCGAGCGTTTAAGTCCGTCTTAGCAGAAAGAGACGCCAAAACACGTGTTCATTTGTGGTGGAAAATCTTAAGGAGCACGGCAAGGTAAATGACAGTATTGTAAAAGTATTTATAATCCTCGTCAAATGTTCAGAGACAGGATTTGAATACAGATTAATTCAAATAAGAAAGGTAAATACACTGAAGAGCCAAAGAAACTGGTAAACCTGCCTACTATCCTGTAGGGATCCCGCGAGCAGTGCCCCAACACGACGTGGCATGGACTCGACTAATGTCTGAAGTAGTGCTGGATTGAATAGACACTATGGATCCTGCAGGGCTGTCCATAAATTCGTAAAAGTACGAGGGGGTAAACATCTCTTCTGAACGGACGTTGCAAGGCATCCCAGATATGCTCAATAATGTTCATGTCTGGGGAGTATGGTGAGCAGCGGAGGTGTTTAAACTAAGAAGAGTGTTCCTGGAGGCCACTCTGTAGCAATTCTGGACGTGTGGGGTGTCGCATTGTCCTGCTGGAATTGCCAAATTCTGTCGGAATGCACAATGGATATGAATGGATGTAGGTCATCAGCCAGGATGAGTACGTACCTGTCACCTGTCACAGTCGTATCTAGGCGTATCAGTGGTCCAATTTCATTCCAACTGCACACACGCCACACCATTCTAGCGCCACCATCAGCTTGAACAGTTCCTTGCTGACCTTCATGGTCCATGAATTAATGAGGTTGTCTCCACACTCGTACATGTCCATCCGGTCGATACAATTGTAAACGAGGCTCGTCACACCAGGTAACATGTTTCCAATCATCAACAGTCGAATGTAGGTGTTGAAGGGCCCAGGCGAGGCATAAAGCTTTGTGTCGCACATTCAGCAAGGGTACACGAATGGGCCTTCGGCTCCGAAAGCCCATATCGATGATGTTTCGTTGAATGGTTGGCACGCTGACACTTGTTGATGGCGCAGCATTGAAATTTGCGCAAGGGTTGCACTTCTGTCACACTGAACGATTCTCTTCAGTCATTGTTGGTCCCGTCCTTACAGAATCTTTTTCCGGCCGCAGCAATGTCGGAAATTTGATGTTTTACCGAATTACCGATATTCACGGTGCACTCGTGTAATGATCGTTCGCGAATATCCCCACCTCATCGCTACCTTGGAGATGCTGTGTCCCATTACTCCTGCGCCGACTATAACACCACATTCAAACTCACTTAAATCGTGATAACTTGCCATTGTAGCAGCAGTAACCGATCTAATGCCTGCGCCAGACACCTGTTGTCTTAAATAGGCGTTGTCGACGGCAGAGCCGTACTCTGAGTGTTTACATAACTGTCTGTTTGCATACGCATACCTATACCAGTTTCTTTGGCTCTTCAGTGTAGTATTAGTGTACGTAGAAGATTTCTAATGACTGGAATTCACCGAAAGATTAGGTTATACGCTTTAATAATTTGTGACCGTCGTGTACTGAAATCTACAGAATTTCTTGACAGGGTGTACCAACGGAAACACACGAAGGACAGATTGACGGAAAATGCAGTGGTGTTGCTGTGAGTGAAATGAACAGATACGCTTATTAGTTGACAGCTTCTACAGTATCTACGTTCGCTCCCACGATTTAAGTGTCATTATAAACTTCAACACTTATCTTTAGCTTTTTTTTTTTGTAACTGCTTTACGTCTCTTTTTAACATCGAGGTCTTTAGAGACGGGAAAGGATGGGGGGCAAGGATGGGGGCAAGGAATGGGAAGGAATTCGGCCATGGCCTTTTGAAGGAAGCATCCCGGCATTTGCCTGGAGTGATTTGGGGAAACCATGGAAAACCCAAATCTGGATGCCCGGACGGGGATTCGAACCGCCGTCCTCCCGAATGCGAGGCGAGAACGCTAACCGTTACACCGCCCCGCTCGGTTTATCTTTAGCTGAAACTCTGTGGTGAATAAGTATTAGTAATAAACTTCAAGCCGTGATATAACAGTTTTATTTTGAGATCTCTGTCCCTAATCAATCTCATCGCCACAACGTTGACGAGTGAAAGGCGGAAGAAAGTCGGCCACACGCCGAAGAAAGTTAATTAAATGGTGGAAACGCATTTTGTTATGGTATTGGAAAGTAACGTGCTTATTCAACTAGTGGGTTGATCTGACGTGCCACCGTGCAAGAGGGTAAATTGCATTACTTCCATGCTGATGATATCATTTGGAATACTTATGTAAAACATATGTTAAAATTTGGTTATTACTAAACGTTTTTGGGTCGTAATAAATTTAAATGGTAAAAACGTTTTAGTTAAAAAATTGGAAAACTTGAAATAAAAATGAATTTTAACAAATCGTTTGTTACACTCAAACGAAACATCCAAAAAACAAAAAAGGAAAAACCAAACGAAAATACACAAAACATAGCTTATGCCATGAAATGAATGCCAATTATCGTCTAAGACGATACACGAGGAACATAGATCACACGGACGATGCTGGTTGCTTTCGCATCTGCGGCTCGACTGGGGAGCACTATATCTCTTCGGGCGTAGTAAGAGGCTCGGCGGACTGAATGTGCATTCGCCTGACTAAAACATGAGCCAGTCCACGTGTTTATAGCGCTGATGTAGTCGCAGAGCCATCTACTAAAGCGACTAGTGAAAGAGCGACAAAATAAACAGTCCTTTCAACAGTACGTGAGGAACAGGTTGAAACGTTGTCTACACGAATTCCAACAATCATTTCTCTTCTTGCAACCAATTGTTCCGTTGGCTTCTACAAATACAGGATAAACATTTACACATTCCTAAATGGTACCCACAGTGCTCTCCAAAATTCTTAAAGTTTGACACTGGCAGTGGTAAAACAGGATTCCATACACCTATCACTAAGTCAGATGTGTAACTTATCTCGAGCCTAGTGAGTGAGTAATTAATATTCAAGCATTGGACTCGAAAGAATATGTATTCGACAACCCATCCAGCCATATAGATTTCGGGATCCCATATCTTCCCGAAACTACTTCATGTGAATGCCGTTTTGGTTCCTTCAAAAGGCCAGCCGGAATTGCTTTTCGTTCCTTTCTAAGTGCTGTCCCGCTTTAAATGACTTCGATGTCGACGAGAGCCTTAACGCGAAAAATTATATGCAGTTGTTGGCAAAACTTAGTGGATCCTAAAACTTCCTGATATTCATTCACAAGAAATAAATATTTATCTGTAACTCAGACTTTGTTTAGATTAAGAAGTTCAGTATATAATAGGGAGTGCAAAGTACCACACTCCTACCTTTCTTCTTACTATACTAAGTAGCTATTATTAAAATTAGATACTCCGCTGTTTGCATTCTAATACCGTTAAATAAAATTAGCTTTCTGTACAATCAGCAGTGTGATTCATTGCTCTTCAAATCCTAATCCAAAATTGATATGTTTGACAGGAGTTAAAAAAGCTATTTTTGCAGCAAAATTTAGTAATTTAGCCCTAATGAAAAGATTATTCAGCTTAATTTAAGCATTCTAGAATGCCCGAAATCAGATTTACAAATGATACACAAATTTTTTCTAAGACTTTTTAAGGGGACACAGTCGCGAACAGGATCAAATAATCGATTTTTTACTTTTAGACTTGTTCAATGCTCCAATTATTTAGCTACAAAATGCCGTTTGTTTCATGTAAATTTGACGATTAGATTCGGAGTTATTAATTTTTTCGTGATGCGTGGTAATAGTGTGTCTGTATTGTAAAGTACATTAGTTTCTCGTATGTAAAACGTTTAGTACAGATTTTTCTCAAAACTACATTATTTGATCTTTTGGTACACTTTTCTCAAAAACTAAGACTGATAAAGACATCAGACTTTCAGTATCTCTTGTAAATAAAATTATGATTAATAACATAAAAAATGGGACCTGTCATAACAACAAGAACAAACTAACAAGCTCCAAGGTATTTATAAGAAGTTATATTTTTTTGTCTTTTAGAACAAAAAATCATTACTCATAAAATATATAAATTATATTAACAAATCTTTACGTGATTTGCAGATGATGTTTTATCTGTATACTGCGAAAGTTTCAGGCCTGTATCTCCATTAGTTTCTTCAGTAAGTGTACCTGAAGTTTGCTTGTTTTAACATTGATTTCTTATGGGAGGTCCTTCGCGACTGTGTCCCCTTAATAGAACGGTAAGCCAATAAATAAGTAAAAAGTGTACAGCATTTACAGTGCACAAATTTCCGTGCAGTTACACAAAATGGATTTAAAAACACTTATTATTGATTCTCAGAAAATGTACACTAAAAGTTTTTTATAAAAAAAATGAGTTTTATGGCTAGTTAACGAAGATCCTATTAATAATATTTAAGGGTGGAACCAATTTCAGCTGTTTGATTCACCAGATGAATTAAACGTTAACCAACATCTCTATTCATATTAATGTGCACTCCTAATATTAGGATTTCTGCGTTACTCTTTATGTTTTTGAACGTCAGGTATGTTTCAAAGTGGACTGTAATATCTCTTTTCATGAGGGAGGCCACAGGGCGATGTGTTCCCTTTACTAACGGAGTGACTACAATATTCAACTCCTGTGGAGCTAGACTCGCCCGCAGTCCAGACGCAACTGCGCATGCGCTGCATGTGGTGGCGCCGCGTGAAAGCATTGGCTTGTCGGCGGCCGCCGTGACGTCCGCCTTCCGGCCCGGATTAAACAGGGACGGCGGGGGCGAAGCGTCGCCACGGGATGCGGTAGTGCACGGGCAGACAGCTTCGCCACAACCTCTCGTAACAGGGCAACATGTGGCAATCGTTCTTTCCTTCAGATAAATGCATCATATTGAGTTAATTACACCTCAGGTCAAAGAATGTCAGTTTCCTACTCCACCCGCGGTCATCGAAATAACTACTGGCTGGAGCTCCGCAGACCTCACGAACGGTTCCGGCCTTCGTTGCTGGACTGACATTGGCTAAAGATGTAATTACAAAAAAATGAGGTTATGCGCGTTATTTAATAGCTAAGCAGCTATGAAGAAATGAATTTCCAGAATACTTTGCTTTTCGTAGCATTTCATTTTAAATTTTTATGCAATGAGACTTGAAGTTGAAACTATCAAAAGTAAAACCTAGAGTGCTTATTTTTTTTTTTTACGTTCTTTATGTGTTCACACCGAGAGTGGTGGTGTAACGGCTAGCGTTCTGGCCTCGCATTCGGGAGGACGGCGGTTCGAATCCCCGTCCGGTCATCCAGATTTGGGTTTTCCATGGGTTCCCCAAACCACTCCAGGTGAATGCCGGGATGCTTCCTTCAAAAGGCCATGGTCGAATTCCTTCCCATTCCTTGTCCCCCATCTTTCCCGTCTCTAAAGACCTAGTTGTTATAGGAGACGTTGGGCAGTAAAAAAAAAAAAAAATTTATGTGTTCACTGTGGATGAGTCATCAAGTTAGTAAGTTATTTACTAAAATCGCCAATGTCCTGTTTAGTTTTTCTAATGCCATTAAAAATCTAGATATTTTATTTAAATTTTGCAGAGTGAAACACATGTCAACTTCGTATTTTAGGAAGATCGCGTCAATCTGCCAGGTACTTTGGCCCCAAATAAAGGACATTCTAGATCCGTGACCATCCAAAAAACGCGGTCAATGGCTCACATTAGTGTTAAATAAATCTGATACGTCTCTCAAACTTATTAGGATTTACGGCTCAAATGTAACAAAGTGTTTATAAACCAAAAAGAATATTCGGAAATGTGCAGAGTGAATTCGTGCATGGTCTTTTCATGAAGGAACCACCAAAATATGCGTCTGGCGTTGTTTTTAAAAAAACACGAGCATAACTTTCTGTATAATATATTCATTCTTGTGGAGCTTAAATAATTTTCTTTCGGAACGAAACCTAATGATACAGGACTAAATACAATAGATAAATTGCACTATTGATAGTCATGCTCGCTTATGTACTGTATAACACCATCTGTTACCCGCGACTTCGTAAGTTAGAACTTTATTTCTAGAATTGGATATAGAAAGATGTAAGTTACGTAAGAGGTGTCTCAAAAAGAATGGAGTCGTAATAATATGACGGAGAAACCATCACCATACCATTCTACGATTGAACCTGTCTCATGAAGAGAACCAGTTAGAAACATGTTCAAAAATAGAAACAAAAGAAGAGAGCATGGGTGAAGTTAACTGTGGAAGACTATCTACCACAGGTCCTGCAGCAGATTGTTGTGGCTTAAAATTATGTCAATTTCTAGGGACACCTTCTATCAATACTGTTTTGTGCACAACATTTTCGCATTGCTGTTCTTTGCTAAGATATGGGTTGGAAACCCGTGAGCTACATAAAACTGCCATTTGTAAAAACACGTCTATTCGAAGTGTAGCCCTGCTGCACTCGCTGTCCATCCTTAGACTTTAATGGTAGTCATCGCAAAGGCTATTTTTTTGGGAACTGTAGTCTTTTAAACTAGAATGCTAGATCTGTCGGAATTATTTGGAGTCGAGGAATCATCTCTTCATCACCTTCTGCCATTCCAATCATGTTCGCAGCTTTTATTACGTTACGCCCCAATTGTGATATTTGTAAGCACAGTCGCGATGCATGGAGGTATGGGAACCCCAACATTAAATCATAATTTATAAGTAGGCACAAACAGTTAAGGAACTTTGTAGGATATGTGGTAACTTTTGCAATATCCATAACCCTATCAATCGATAGATATTCAACTATCTCTCCCTGCAATTGTGACATCATTTTTTCATCTATTTGTCCAACAGTTTCGTTAGTCGGTGCTAAAGTGGCTTGTGTCTGTACATGGAATTTATTAATAGATCATACACAAACTGAATACGAGAGAAACTAAGCTTGAGCGACTGATGTAAAACAAAAAAGTAAAAGCATATGGCATTATTCGCCAGGAATTCCCAAAAGTTTGTTTGGCTGCTTGTGTGATGAAGTTTTGATTTGCCGCGAATTCCATCTCTGTAGTGCCTGTACCTACAGTTTAACGTGGAATCCAAACCATCGGGATTTGAACCCAGGACCCGACCCTGAAGTATTGAAAGCAACTGGCTTAACCACCGAGCTACCAGCCCACTTTGTGATACAACATTACAGGGACAGACGTGCGCAATACAGCTGTCCGTCACCGTTCAAAATTTCATGACAAATTATTTTATTTATTCTAAAATACTATCCTGGATCGTTCCTAATGGTACATAGCATTCCCTTGTAAAGTTTATTCAAGATTGCTTCAGCCGTTTACCCTTGAAAAGGGAACAAAGAGACTGAGTTACTTTCAGATTTATAATATTAGTATAGATTACTTAATTCGGTAAATTCAAAATTTTGTGAAACGTTATATTTTTTATATTGAGCACATATTTTGGTAGTGCGTCTTTACCCGAACGTTAAGTAATTCTTCTGTTTTTCTAGGTACCAAAAGATAGGAAGTGGATTTTGATGGAAGTCGGTTTGATGTGATTTAGAGTATGCAAACTGGAATAGTAATCACTTCTTTTGACCCACAGTTCGGTTGGTTAATATTCAGTTATATGAAGATCAATATCAATCATTTTATTCCTGGGTAGAATTTCAAAACTTAAAGAGCGTGTTTAGTTGTAGTTGAGAAGTATAACGTTTAGGTCTTTCTCCACCTCTTCCCTGCCGGGGAACGTACAAATTCTTACACGCTCGTGTATACAAGATACATTTACGCTAAAATCACATATTTCCTAATAGTTTAATGCAAGTGGTTCCATTAAAACTCGGATAATACAGGGTGTTTCAAAAAGAATATACGTATTTCGAATGCATACATTTATTAAACTGTAAGACATACGAATATGAAACTTTACACACATATTTACGAACCTCTTAAGTTCAGATTACAGATGTTCAATATGTCCTCCATCAGCCACACGAACAATATCACATCGATACTCAAATTCCCTTCATACTCAGGCAAGCATGTCATTCGTCACTGATATTACGGCAGTACGGATCCGGTTCCTCAAGTCGTCAAGGTTCTGTGGGAGTGGTGGTACATAAACATTGTCTTTAATGAAACCCCACAGGGTGTCAAATCCGGTGACCATGGAGCCCAGGTGATGCATGCTAAGTCGCCAGCTTCTTGACGACCAAACCAACGGTTCGGTAGAGTTTCATTCAGATATTCACACACTTGGTGACTCCAGTGAGGGAGTGCCCCGTCTTGTTAAAAAATGAAGTTGTCTTCGTGCAGCCTCGGAAACAAGCAGTTTTGTAACATAGTGAGATACTGCTGACCGTTAACCGTGTTTCCATCAAAGAAGAATGGGCCGTAACCAGATGATCGGGATATCGTACAAAACACATTGACTTTAGGTGAATCTCGTACATATTCAATGACTGCATGTGGGTTCTGTAGACCCCAAATTCGAACATTGTGTTTGTTTACCTGACCGCTAACATGGAAAGTCGCTTCATCACTGAAAACGATGCGTTGTGCGAAAGTGTTATCATTGTCAATAGCATCATTAATCTCGTTACAAAATGCCACACGTTTCCGTTTGTCATCAGGACGCAGAGCTTGTAACAACTGTAACGTGTACGGCTTCATAACCAACCAACGTTTCAAAACACGCCAAATTGTTGTTGAAGGTAGTTGTAACTCCCGACTGGCACGACGAGTTGATTTTGAAGGACTACGTTGGAAAGCAGTTTGAATTCGTGCAACATGTGCCTCAGGAACACGAGGGTAGCCAGGACTCTTTCCTTTACATACACATCCGGTATCTACAAACTGTCGATACCATCTACGAATGTTCCACCCATTCGAAGAATGCATTTGGTACCTCAACCTGAAACGTCTTTGCACTGTAATCACGGAATTGCACTTCGCAAACTCGATAACACAAAATTATTTCTGCTATGGAGTAGCCATTTTAAACATATGACGGTTACCAAGAATAACACAAGACGACTGACATCTAGCGGCTATTAAATAAACTAAACTACGTATTCGTTTCTCCAATAGCCGAGCCGGGGCACAGCGATCGATAGTTTGCACAAAAGAATACTTTGTAATACGTATATTCTTTTTGAAACACCCTGTACTTGGATATGCAATTCTTTCTCATGATAATGGAGTAAAAATTGCACTAGAATAAAATTAAAGCACCAGTAGAATATAAGTATCTGATTAGGTTTTAAGCTTCAATTAATTAAGGATATTCTTTTTTTAATTTTTGCTTCGCAGTGTAACTCCTATCTGTTGAGAAACAAGAAGAATGTTAACTGCATACTGACAGTAAGATTCTGTGATACATCATCTGATGTCTTTTGAACTTATTATGTACGACTTTTCTAAATTACTTTCCTGTGTTAACTGTGCGAGAACATGAAAAGTTTACGTGTAACTTCTTAGTACGTACCTAATAGTAAATCCGATTAAGGGTGGCAAGGTCAGAGATGAAATATTCAGATACTATTACTAATTTATGTAGAATTCAAATTATTTTAATAGTAACCTTCAGTTTGCTCCCATTTTAATCAATTCCTCATCTCCTACTTACAATTCAAATTTCCCCATCATCATCATCATCATCATCAGTTTTCTGCCGTCGGGCAGGATTTCACTTGGCTGCTCTCCATGTTCTTCTATCTTCTGCCTTTCTCTTTAGAACCATATAGTTGCCGTCTTCCTTGATGTTGGTCTATAATTTTGTACCTCCTTCTTCCTCTTATTCTCCTCCCACAGACTAGACCTTCCGAGGCGTCTTTTATCAGGCACTCCCCTCTCAACAAGTGCCCCATCCAGTTTTTCTTTCTCTCCTTTATTACTTGGAGAATTTTTCTGCTTTCACTGACCCTTTCCAGCACTTCAACATTACTTACTTTATCCACCCAGCTTATCTTCTCCATCCTCCTCCACATCAACATCTCAAACGCTTCTAACCGCTTTTCATCCTATCGTCTCAGTGTCCATGTCTCCGACCCATAAAGGGCCACACTCCATACAAAACATTTACCGAGTCTTTTCCTAAGTGTTTTGTCTATTTTTCCAGTTAGTATCCTCCTTTTCCTATTAAATTCTTCCTTTGTTACAGCAATGCGAGGATTTTATCTCCTGATGGCACCTCAAATCTTCGGTGATCACACTCCCAAGATATTTGAACGAACTTACTTGCCTGATATCAGCTCTTCCTAATTTAATATTTATTATTTCCAATCACCATACTCTTAGTTTTTGCTGCATTGATTTTCATTCCAAACTCTTGGCAAGCTTCATCTAGATCTTTCAGCATTCTGTTTACAGTTTGTTCGCTTTCTGCCAACAATACCATATCATCAGCAAATCGTATGCACTCTATTCTCTTGCCACCAATTCTCACTCCTCTTTTTCCATTTAAGCCTTTTCCAATAATTTCTTCTAAGTATAAATTGAACAATAATGGGGAAAGGCAACAACCTTGTCTTACGCCTCTCCCAATGCTGCTTTCTCCTGACATCTCGTTTCCGATCTTTATTCGTACTTTCTGTTGTAAATATAGGTACTGTATCAACCTTCTCTCCTTCCAATCTACGCCTTTGCTCTTCAAGATATCCATCAGCTTCTTCCATTGCACCCTATCAAAAGCTTTTTCCAAGTCAATAAAGACGGCATAGATGTTTCTTCCTTTCTCAATATATCTTTCCCCTATGATTCTTAACAGGCCGATAGCATCTCTTGTTCCTTTTCCTTTCCTAAATCCAAACTGTTCTTCTCCAATCACTCTATAAAATTATGTTTATGTTGTCAACTAAATTCTGAGTTAACTACTTCAGTTAATGACACTGGGTTTTGTTTCTTTCACATGCAGTCTTCTTAAAGTTTTGAGTCGATTTCCCTTCATATGGTTGCTCGTGCCTAAAAATAATGGTATTTTTAATTGAAATCACTTAATTTTGGCATACAGGAAAATAAATCCTGGATGTATTATACGCTTCATATTAATAACATAATAGAAACTATAGCACAATTGTTACCAGTATAACAAAAGTAATAACAGAAAATCGGATGAGCTTACAGTCACGGATGTGCTCAGCACTAAGTTTTCATTTCACGAGATACTTCACAGACAATTGCGAAATTGTCCTCCTTAAGAAGTAGGAAATAGGTAATGTCTGTGGCACTTAAACATAAATTTATTATTTACTCAAAACGAAAAGAAAAACGATAACATACATTGGGTTGTTTATTAATGAAGTTATCTTCTTTGTTAAGCGTAGATGCCACCTTTTTGGTATCTTACATATTCTGATAGCACTATTTAGGTATCAAATGTGTTCAGAATTCTAAAGTTTTTGTTCACCTCTATCAGAACTGCAGGACTCAACTCAAGCATGGAAAGTATTGTACAAATTCCTTGAGTCGTTCTACGAAGATGGCGACTTTTTCCATGGTCATGCGGTTGAGAGACGGTCGTAGCAACAACGTCCAATCCAGTACCACACAAGATCATTCAGGACAAAGGTTGGAGGATAGTACTCGCCAAAGGAGTTGAACACCTTGGTGAGGTGGTATGTGGGCGAACAGTGTCCTGTTGAAAAATCACATTTACTTGCTGTTGCAGGAAGCAAAACTATAAAGTATCACGATGATACATTTCATTTTAATATTCTGTTTGTGCAAAGGAAAGGAGTTTACAAAACTTTCAACGCACTCTGGGAGAAAATAGAGGCAACCACATCACGCGATCGCCTCATGTTGGCTGTGTTAACTTGGTTTAGATCTGTTTTGCTTCCACATGTTTTCATGAGATGTGTACAGTTTGGAGATACTGTTTGTATATGGAAGAGAATTCTAAAATAACTTATCACTGAAGCTGAAGTGCGGCCAGCTGCGACGAGAAACGGTAGGATTGATAAATAGATTGTTCACCTTTTTTTGTTCCCTAGTTGACCTGAGGATTCATGCTCTGGAAGAAAAGATATTAATTTAAGTTGTTTGTATTAATAATAGTCTCTGGTTGTTAGATATTCATTATAAACAAATCTGTGTGTTGTTTAATGAAGATGTAGCGATTTTTTGTAATTATACAAAGTAATACCGCTCCCTCAGTTGATTAATTGACTAGATAGCTGTATAATTTTAATGATAATTAAATTTAAGGAATAAAAGAAGTTACAGTTAACCTGTATGCTTCAGGAGCTAAAATGGTTGAACGGTGTACCGTGCGTTATTGAACGTGTCACGTACAAACTTCAGAGACGAATGGGCTTTGAAGACTATGGAACCACTCACCGTAATTGACGGTGTGTCTCTCCCAGATGTACTGCGAAAGGTGTCATTCAACTGGGCGGCATCTAAGACGCACACGAACATCTCTGTCACGCAGGCAGTTTCTGCTCTCGTCATTAAACACAATACAGTGCTCCTCGCGCCTCCAGATGCTCCTTCCGCGATACAACCGTGCAGATTGTGCAACTTGATGGTAGTCAGTCTAGCGGCACAGAAGCTCTTCGCCTAGCTTCCATCGAATGGTTTTGTATGATTCTGACAGACACTCTTAGTGCAACAGTACCTCGAATGTGCTCGGCGGTCAGTGTGGAGTCCACTATGGCCGCGAGGACGATACGTCGTGCATGGCGCACATTTTTACTGCGCTGTCTTGCTGCGCCCAACGTTCCTCGCTCCACATGCACCAAATTCGAACCAACGTGAATATGTTTCATTCTACGTGTTGCGCAGCTCCCCGGGATGGCTAACCTCTTCACGTAGACCCACTGCATGGCCCATTTTAAATCTTCTTAACAGCACAAAAAATCCGTGCCTATGTTTACAAAATGTAACGCAACGTTGGAGCATAATACTAGTAACTGTCAGGTAATTACTGTTACCGATTGGGGGGGGGGAGGGGAAGGAGGTCAGTGGTAACGTCCTGGCCTCGCATTCAAGATAACGTGGGTTCGAATCATCGTCTAGCCATCCGTATTTGGGCTTCTACGGTTTCCGTGGATCACTCCAGGTGAATGCCGCGAAGATTCCTTTAAAGGGCCATAGCCGATTCCTTATCGTTTCTTGCCTCCCATCCTCCAGTCCTTTCCTGCCCCTAATGACATCGACGTCGACTAGGCGTAAATTATGAAACAAAAGAAACAGGTTCGTAACTGTCTTCTATTTTCAAAGGTTCCTCTTGATTCCGGATTTGGCCACATGTTCATCAAATATGCTGTCACGTAGCACCACGCGTCAATACAGTCGTTCCCTTCACGTCTTTCTTAGCGTTCTTATTTCATTTTTCTACCCGTGTAAGCCCATATATCGGAAGCTAATAGATTCCGATAAGTACATTGCCTCCCTCCTGGCTGGTTTACGGTTGAAAAACTGGACCTCTGAGTCAATTTACAAAGGGATACTCGCATCAAGCCAGAAAGCTACAGAATATTTAAAAAGAAGGCAACTGAACCGTTTTATGGCATCTTAGAGAGACTATCACGTTGATATGGAAGCGTGTTAGCTCCAAGAAATTATGGCATATGGACAAAAGTGATGTGAGTTAAGTACAAGAGACTGACATATACAAAAGAAGAAACCGCTGTTACCGATATGCTAAAGACATTCGGAAAGTAACTATCCAAGAGAGTTTTTTCTATCTGACGACAATTATTGTAGTATCTGGAACCATGTCTCTAAGAGTCCACTTCTTTACACTATTAAAATAGCTATTTTTAATGACGACCGTACTACACCAGTCTTTGACACACTTATATTTCTCCAGTACTTGTCGAACTAATAGTGGCGCACGTTTCTTGCTGCAGAATAAGATGGACTATCGTCGTAGAATGGAGACTGATACCAAAGATAACTGTTAGCCATGTTTCGATAATTCTTGAGAAACTAATAGTTTCTTTCCGAAATTCTTTCGTGCACCGAGAGTAATGACCACGGCATTATTTACTATGATACAGTTATATATTCTCCTGTTAACTACTACTACTTCCCGAACTCTCATGTGTGTCATGAAGAAAGCAATTAATAACCGAATATAGACAAAATTAAGAACACTCTGAAAGTGTCACACAACACGGGGTGTGATTTTTTTTACACGGTCTAGTAGGAGGAGACTGTCTTTCCTGGCCAGAAACCGGGAAAACCCGTGACGTCACTAAGTGGTGGGGGGGACCTCCCTCCCCTCCCCTCCGGCGGGCTTTTTGAATCAGCCAATCAGCGTTCAGGTGGTGGGGGGTACCTCCCTTGGCGGGCGTTCAAACCTCAATTTAGTTCCTCAACCAGCCGCACAGATAGCGACACCGGGTGGGCTTGCGCATATGTTAGTTCACCGATCGGACGCACAGATGGCACCATCTCCCAAGGGCTTAATATCTTTGGGCGCAGATATTCCACACCGCCCACCCAAGCCCTGAGGCAATGGCTATTTCTGTTCTGGAATGCGCGCGTTGTGAAATGTGTACACTGTTTCAACACACCTACGGAAATACCCACTCGACTGTTTGCTTTTGCGAAATGTGTACTCTACCAGTTGTGCAAGCGGTATCTCTTGTGTAAGCGCGGAGTGAGAGGCTCCACGCGACGCTATAAAAGGAGCGCCCGTGGCCAGCTCTGGCTCTGTACCGTTGCGAACCTTGCCGTGTGCGCTTCTAGCAGTTACCGCAGTGTGTGTGTTTCTCGCAGTGTTCAACACAATGTCTCAGTCTTATGAAGGTAATAAGTTATAATTATTATTATTATATGTGTGTGTTTGTGTGTATGTATCAGTGATACTAAAGATGAATTTTCTTTTACAGAGCTCCCAGTTCTATCTGCTGCTGATGTGGAAGAGTACCTCGCAAACAGTAAGCTAATTTCCTTATTGTTAGTAGTATTAGTTTAAATTATTATTATTATTAAGACTAATTTTTCTTTTTCCCTGTTTCAGATCTACAACAGATCTCACCGCTGTTTAGCGATGATTTAGATAATGGTAAGTTTTTGCATCTAAACTGGAATATTTTTGCTGTAGATGTTTACTTGTTGCATACTATAATTTAT
>CM061920.1:302994658-303180416 GCA_031002005.1 Vandiemenella viatica | reverse complement strand
AGTCTTGTAAGGCTATGTCTAATCAAACTGCAAACTCCAAAAAGGAAAGAATCATCTTTTAGATCATTTCGTGCCTTCTTTCATTGAAAGAGAACATTCCTACCGTAATTGATTTTCAGTGGCCACACCTAATGTTCCTCACTTTGATTTTTGTGGATTTTTCTAACAACTAGAATTAACATTATCTTCATATTTAACTATACACCTGTGTCATATTAATCTAAAATCGGTAATCGGATCCGTTACTCTTATTTTCATCGGGTTTTACTCAGTGGATATTTTCATCTCCAATCCCTTTATCATCTTTCAGCCCAATACCCCCTCAAATATATTTAATGCGGGATTCCTATTACGGAATTACTAAAGCTGCGTAGAAAGATCGGACAAATCTAATTTTTAGCCCACTGAAATTTGTTTTAAAATTAATACCGAATCAGCGGTGCAAAAATCTACAGGTAGATCCTAGCATAATTCAAAATTAAAGTCATTTGGAGGCCAATTTCAAGAAAAGTCTGTAGAATGATATTTATGGTGCAACATAAGACAACATATTTTGTGCAAACATTTTAAATATTTAATCAATAAATAAAGTCTTTTCGGATGTCTTTTGTGAAGTGAATGCTGTTACAAATTGTTTCTTGATAACATTTCTTTATGTATGCTTAGAGTTTTAATGATTATCTGTATCGTGAGATGACTATCAACAAGAAATGGGAAGGAATTTGGTCATGGATTTTTGAATCTATAATTCCTGCGTTGCTTTAAAATATTTCTCGAAAAGTAAACAGTGGATGGTTGAGCAGAAATTGCAATCTGCATCCTCCTGAACGTTAATTGAAAGGAATTATTATTTTGAGGAAATTGGTCTCATCTCTTGAAGGTTTATTGCTTGCTAAAATTATTTCAAGTTTAAAATGGAGCGGTCTGGTAGCTCAATAGTTAAGGCACTTACTTTCAAAAGTTTAATTCTCCGGTCCCAACCCCCGTGGGCGCAAGAATTTTTAATAGTTCTATTTGGTCATATAAACTACCCCAGGTCATTCCGTAGTTCGAATTCCATGTTAATCTGTAAGCCCCATAGGGAAGGAACTGCCCGTCCTGCCTCTGACACAATGGCTTAGTATGCCTCCTTCGGGAGGATCCAACCAACTAAGATAATTTTTTTTATATGTACTCGTATATTGTTCATAATTGTCTAATGCAGTTGTAGATTTTTTACTGTTTAATGGTAATACTGCATTGAAGATGGTTTTGGTGATTAGTAACATTTAATATTTGGATTAAATGCTGCAGTCAGCTGAATTCAATTTCAATTGCTTTGAATAACTTGCAAAAAATTATTGGTTCATGCCGTGGTGAAAAAGTAGCTGCTAAGGACGCAAGAAAGTTTAATACGGTGTCTCATTTCTGATTCCTGTATGGGTTACAATATTTAAATAACGCGCTGAATTTCTAAATAATTTACAAAATATTTTTTTTTTTTTTTTTTTTTTTTTTCTTTTTCTTTTTTTTTTTTTTTTTTTTTTTTTTTTTTTTTTTTTTTTGCTGTATATAACTGAACCATCGGCGTAGAACGTTGAACTGAGTAGCCTCCAAGATCGTTTACAGAATTTGAGAAAGGATGTGGTTATACGAGTATTATGCTACCTTCAGGAAAACCTGATGTGACATGCGTATCCATAAGCAAGTCCTTTTCGATTTTTATATCTTAGTTAGGAGTGTTGTGTGGTACATTGTTCAAAGCTTTATGGATTTTTTTTAAAAAAAATGTGTTTACTGCTGTCAGTGAATCAATAACTTACATGAGAAATAGAACTAGATGTGTTTCACATGATCGATTCTTCTGAAATTCATGTTAATTTATTTTTCTCTATGTTTCATAATATCCGAGCCTGTCACATGCTCTAGATTTTTATAGCCGGTAGATGTGAGATGTCGGCGGTTAACCGGGCGATTCTATCTCCTTTTTAATTTTTTAATTATAAGGTCCTTTTCTATCTATCCTATGTATTAGCGCTAGGTATGAGGCAAGAAGAGTTCAGTTTAAGATGTGAAGGGTGAAAACATGCCGAGCAGCTCGCCGTGTAGGTCGCGCTGGCGGTCGCGGTAGATGTTTCATCCACGTGAAACAAAACCATTGTTAGTAATGAGTCAGCGCACGCCAAGGCGCTCGCGCTCGCCGTCGTTGCTAGCCACTCAGCTGGAGGTCGATGCCAGAACAAAGTATTTTGTTTTCACCTCGCGGCCTAGCGCGCCGCTGGAGGTCTGCTTGGCTCTGATTGGCTGAGCTATGTCAAGGCCACGCGATCCAGCTTCTACAATTGATTACGCAGTTCGGCTTTCGTATTATACAGAGTGGTGTTTAATTTTGTCTTGTTCTAAATATTATTTTATTTAATGGATCTCATTTAGTTTTACACAACTGCAGATATAAATTAACAAAGTACTGACATTGACAATGCTACGTTCTGTTTTAAATAAATTACTGATGAAATAATAAGTACAGATTTTTATAAATTGTACAACTACGGAAAAGTGAATGTTTCAAGCAAGTCAGCGACAGATAAATTACAACAAATTTTATAATAATAATAATAATATTTAATTAAATTGCAATGGAGCGCACGCTCCGGTGGCAATATTCCTACGCACCCAGCTTTCCTCCTTTCCTGCTCCCACCTACATTTGCCCTAATTGAAATAATTATCTATTGTTGATGACTTGATTGACTATTCAGAAATTATTACACATCATATACCGACGAATATGGAACATCAGATAATTCAGTCCAACAATCATTATAAATTTAAAGAAAGTAAAAAAAAAAAAAAATGTGTTAATTATTGTTTAAAATAAACTGTTGACTGAATATGAAATGGAAAATTCTGATTTTTAAATAGAAATTCTGATTTTCGATTGATAAATTTAAGATTTGATTCGAAAATGTTTTGTTAAACGGTACATTACTTTATTTACAAACATTTGACTTCAGTATGTCCAGGATTTTACCGTTAAGTTTGTGGTGTGTTTCGTAGGTGGGCATGGAATTAGTCTGGATGATTTTTCACATCCTGATTTAAATTGTGAAATTCGCCAAGCGTTTGTCTACGTTCATTTATTTGCTGTTAACTGAACTTTCCGATACCAGCTGTAGAAAGTAGCCACCACTTTGTGGCTACTGACAGACCATCATCATCCCTATCGTTATCGCTTCCACAAATAATTGGAGATCAAATAAAGTAAATGATACTCGCATTAAACACAAAATATTAACGATTTACAACGTGTGGCACCTACAAGGATTTTAAAAACACTGGTGAACACTAGCAGCAGTACCTCGACATCTAGCTTACCCTCCAGCGCGAGCTGCGCGGCATGTTTTTACCCATCTACCGCGACATCGACCTACAGCGCGACCGCCAGCGCGACCTGCACGGCGACCTGCTCGGCATGTTTTCACCCGTATGGAGGGTCGCTCTGATCAGGTACAGCGGGGAGTAACTTTAATCGAGGCCTCACCACTGCGTGTCAACTGTATGATACTTGAGAGTGCGAGGCGGTACACTTCTCGACAGGCGGGTTCGTCTGCAGTGGCCAACAAACACCTGCTGCGCCAGACTGGTGTCCGTGGTCCCCTGACCTCACTATCTGCTGACAACGGTAAAGCTTCCTTCGCGGTGAAAACTTATGCAATCAGTTCTACCCAGTAAACAAACCTTGAGTACTCTCAAGTTGCTCTAACTGTTTGAAAATCAAAGGTATTGGACAAGGCGTAATGATTCAAACGTTAACGAAATACAAAATATACAAAAAATGCACGATTTTTAAGTTTTAATAAATTCAGTTAAAGTGTAAACCCATTTTTCATTGACCCTGGTTTTTTTTTTTTAATTTTTTATTATTTAAATGGTTTTCGACCTTGTCGGCCATACAGCCAAGTTTTTTACGTTTTATGACAATTCACATTACAATTCCTTTACAGTTCTGTATACATAGTTTACAGTTCTTTACGTTTTATAACAATTTACATTTCAATTACTTTACAGTTATATATACACAGTTTACATTCATTTACAGTTATATGCGCAAGAGTTTACATTTTGAGCTTTTACATTTCAATTCCTTTACAGTTTTATATATATGAGTTTACATGCTTGATGTTTATACTATGGTGTGTCGACATGTAATTAGTTACTTTCTTATATCTCTTATCTGCGCCGTAGAGTGATTATTTTACAATTTGTGGGATTTTTGACACTGTATCTTAATTCTATTTGCTCAATGTAAAGCATTGGTGCCCTAATCATTAAATATGGCCTTAAATTCTAATATTATGTCTGGCTGATATGTATGAGGATATCTCTGTTCAAGTGGTGTACATTTGGAAGTGTACTAACTTTGTTCCCGTCGTTTCCTGTTGGATTTCTAACTGTCTAAGATTTATATTTTCATATTTCCCTCCTTATAGTAGGTCATTATGATTTTGATTATTTCGTGTTTATTTGAAGTGAGCAAGATGTAAACGTTGGTTCTTGCATGAAAAAATAAAATGATTTATGTCCTCTACTGCCTGATCAGTGCAGTCGCATAGTGGGTTATCTCTCAGTTTTATCCGCTTTAAGTGACTGGGGAAGTTGCCGTGATGAAATCGGCTTCTGATGATGTTGGTAAAGTGGCGTCTGTTTACTTTTCAGTTGTGGAACCGCTGTCTGGAGGGGATGCATGGTTGGATGCAGCCGTAAAAAGCTTCTTTCTGTTGCATTGAATTGTTCTATTCTGATTACCACATTGTTAAGTTCAGTAATATGTCATGTGACTATCTTATGACTGATGTTCTCTAATAATATTCCACTACTAGCTCATACCCGCGACTTCGTTCGCGTGGATTAAGAATTTCTTTGTCAGAAATGAATATAGAAAGTTGTTGGTATCGAAGGATTGGTCCCAAACAACACCTAGTCAGCATAATATGACCGAAAAGCCATCATTATATCATTCTACCATTGAACCTGTCTCTTGAAAAAACAATTTCCAACATATCTAAAAACAGAAAAACAAACGAAGGTGAGTGGATTGGGGGGGGGGGGGGAGGGGGAGGTACGTTAACTAAGAGCAGCTTTATTTCAGCTTGGTCTTTTCTTCGTTCTTCAGCATGAGCATCCGATTCTTAGGTTCCAATAACTTTAGCTCCTCGAGCTCTGCTAGAGCTACAACTTAGGCCAGGTTACGCAGGCAGGGCATGTCAAAAAAGAAGGCAAAATAAACTGGTGTCAGAAACATTTAAGCAGGCGCAAAGTAATAGGACAGAGAAAATCTACATCTATACTAAATAATACGTTTTTTTCTCTAAACGAACGTTATTAACAAATTATACACTAACATAAAGCGCGAGAAGCATAGCTTGAGCAAGCGACGTGACATTACAGACTAACACACACATCAGTCTCCCTGTCACCATTCGATAAGTTCTCAAAATTTCGTGACTACAACTGTTAATCATACCGAAAAAACAAAAATGTCCTGTGCCCTCCCTACAGATTTTCTTGTCAAATTCCTGTCAATATCGGTATAGGCATTTAGTCGTCAAAACGTAACAAAAGACAGACTTACTTCCGCATTTATAGTATTATTACTACAGATCAAATACACACTGACTGCGAATAATCCCTGAGGGATCATTATAACGTAAAAAAAGTGTACACCTACAGCTTTGAAAGACTACCTCCTATTTGCCTCGCATTGCACCCCTAACTTTGTTATATCTGCAGTTTAACATTCAATCCGAATAACCGACGGCCCAGGAGTGACTCATACGATCAAAAACAATTTTTAAAAATCTTAGCCTCCACGGAGATTTGAACCGGAGACCACGACCCAAACAATAGGAAGTAAGCGCTTAACCACTGAGCTACCCGACAGCTACACGGAAAAACAGTACAGAGACCTTCATATCCAACGCGTCTGTCTATCGCCGTTCAGTAATTTTTCGAAATTATGTGACAACATGTATTATTTATACAGATAATTTTTCAACCAATTGTAGACAGTATTTTTCTCCTTGTTTCAAAGGATAAATATACAAAGTTTCATCGAGATCGGATGGAAACTGTGGATTTTTATGAAGAACAAACAAACATACATTCACCCTTATATATGTAGATGATCACAACAGTGTGATCGAGAAGTCGCCTTTCACACACTCCAGAGGACGTGGTATTACGCGTATATCAACTTCACTACTGGCAAGTGAACCCGGATGCAAACGACACGGAGTCAGGAAAAGGCAAGAATCATTTGGTAGGTGGAGACTCTCGCAACGTGTGCGCCACCTGGAGCTGTCGCAGCTAACGAGCCGCGACAGCGGAGTCTGACGATCGACCACTCTGCCGAGACGTCTGCCTCGACAGGAGACAAATGGTCCTATAGACAGCCCCTACTGTGTCTACGTTTGTCTCCTTAAAACGCTTGTCGCCAACTTTGCGAACATATCACTTGCCGTAAGAAGACCATGTTAAAGATTCTTCTACGAGGTATCTATTATCACGCTCATTATAACACTGTATTAACAAATCTTTAAAAGAGAGTTAGCAAAGACTTTGTTTCAACTTTCATCCGCTGTGCGACATTTAAATAATCCCGAGTGTTACACTTTATCCAAAGACTAGAAAATTATTTATCAAACTTTTTTACTCATCAAATATACTAAACAATTTGGAGAGTATATAAGAAACGGCCCACATTATAATCTAAATAGGTGATTTTTTGTAAGTTTTATTATGAATTAAATATTAAGTACTTTTTACTGAAAATCATTTGTTTTCAGTGAGTTAATGAATACAATTTTTTTCTTATGGTTTTCGCTTCGTCGACCTCTAGGTCATTAGAAGCGGGAAACGACTGGCGGCTAAAAATGGGAATGAATTCGGACATGGCCTTTTAGAGGAACCATCCCGGCATTCGCCTGAAATTATTCGACTACACTATCGAAAACCAAAATATGTATGACTGGACCCACGTGATCTGGAATGTGAGGCAAAATGCATAGCTCTCCCATCACGCTTGTTAAAATAAATACAAGTGCCAAAATATCGGATTAGTGAGACTTGTATACCATTCACGTATATAGTTTCTCTGTTGAAAATATTTCAGACATGTAGGATATTTTGTTTTGGCGAGATTAAATTTCATACCACTGAATTGTCTGCCAGTACTACAGTTCTACAATATCTTTGTAGATTTATTGAAATCAGGTGAAAAATGGGAAAAATCCTCAACATTGAGATTTCATTGGCTATTCAATAATCCCCATTAGTTTAGGACGGCTTGATTATGTCGGTCTCCTTACTCAGAGTTACTTGATTCAAGCACAGGTATCAGCAGAAAGTTTCGTCTGTACTTTGCCGTCAGGGTAGGATGGATGGCGGCGTATAGTTCCTAATCACCAGATAATTTACCAGTCCTAGTTTTAATTTCAAACAACTCGGCAGTGAGTACAGAGTGAGTGTAAACGACTGTAATGTTCACAGTAAATCTTCCGACGTATAGGGACGTAAAGTTCGGAGGCAGTTGTTGTATTTCGAATGATTGACCTAAACAGGACGATAATTGATTTTATCATATCTCTTCTCTCATTTTCATACACTTTCAAGAAACTGCACATAACTACGGATCACAGCACTATACTCACAAACAGCAACAAAAATTGGGCCTCAAACTGGGCAGAACGAGCTTTAAATCCCCAGCTGACTATCCAGATTTCCATTTTCGACGGTTTTCCGAAATCTCTTTTGGAAAATGCGGGGATGGTTCCTGCTAAAGTAATGACCGAATTCTTTCCCGTTCCTCGTCCCCAATCATCTGTCTTCTCTAAAAAGCCCGAAAAATAGGAATTAATTTGATATCCGTAACCAAGCAGCACACGCTAACTTCTGGCCTCTTTGGTTGTTTAAAACACATAGCAATGTATGTACAGTACCTTCTTCCCGTCATAGAACTCAAAAACCAATATGGCTGCATAGCGAAGTTGTCTGCTTGAATATCAAGTTTAGTCGATCTTTCAAAATCAAAATGCGGAACAAAAAATTAGTTGTTCAATACCAGATCGTCAAAGTATGGTAATAAATTAATACTCCCATTACCAATTTTAACATTAGTAGTGAGCTGTGAAGTATATCGAACTACACTCCTGGAAATTGAAATAAGAACACCGTGGATTCATTGTCCCAGGAATGGGAAACTTTATATACACATTCCTGGGGTCAGATACAACACATGATCAAACAGACAGAACCATAGGCACATAGACACAGGCAACAGAGCATGCACAATGTCGGCACTAGTACCGTGTATATCCTCCTTTCGCAGCAATGCAGGCTGCAATTCTCCCATGGAGACGATCGTAGAGGTGCTGGATGTAGTCCTGTGGAACGGCATGCCAAGCCATTTCCACCTGGCGCCTCAGCTAGACCAGCGTTCGTGCTGGACGAGTAGACCGCGTGAGACAACGTTTCATCCAGTCCCAAACATGCTCAATGGGGGACAGATCCGGAGATCTCGCTGGCCAGGGTAGTTGACTTACACCTTCTAGAGCACGTTGGGTGGCACGGGATACATGTGGACGTGCATTGTCCTGTTGGAACAGCATGTTCCCTTGCCGGTCTAGGAATGGTAGAACGATGGGTTCGATGACGGTTTGAATGTACCGTGCACTGTTCAGTGTCCCCTCGACGATCACCAGAGGTGTACGGCCAGGGTAGGAGATCGCTCCCCACACCATGATGTCGGGTGTTGGTCCTGTGTGCCTCGGTCGTATGCAGTCCTGATTGTGGCGCTCACCTGCACGGCGCCAAACACGTATACGACCATCATTGGCACCAAGGCAGAAGCGACTCTCATCACTGAAGACGACACGTCTTCATTCGTCCCTCCATACACGCCTGTCGCGACACCACTGGAGGCGGGCTGCACGATGTTGGGGCGTGAGCGGAAGACGACCTAACGGTGCGCGGGACCGTAGCCCAGCTTCATGGAGACGGTTGCGAATGGTCCCCAGGAGCAACAGTGTCCCTAATTTGCCGGGATGCGACGGTCTTGGCGTGCGTCCGTGCGTCGCTGCTGTCCGGACCCAGGTCGACGGGCACGTGCACCTTCCGCCGACCACTGGCGACAACATCGATGTACTGTGGAGACCTCGCGCCCCACATGTTGAGCAATTCGGCGGTACGTCCACCCGGCCTCCCGCATGCCCACTATACGCCCTCGCTCAAAGTCCGTCAACTGCACATACGGTTCACGTACACGCTGTCGCGGCATGCTGCCAGTGTTAAAGACTGAGATGGAGCTCCGTATGCCACGGCAAACTGGCTGACACTGACTGCGGCTGTGCCCAACCGCTGCGCAGCTAGCGCCCTTCGACGGCCAACACTGCTGTTCCTGGTGTGTCCGCTGTGCCGTTCGTTTGATCATTGCTTGTACAGCCCTCTCGTAGTGTCCGGAGCAAATATGGTGGGTCTTACACACCGGCGTCAATGTGTTCTTATTTCAATTTCCAGGAGTATATTTTATCATTGTCCATAGTCTGTGTTATAACAGGCGGTACAAATGGAACATGATAGAATCTTCTGTTTTCGAGAGCAGTACTCTTAGACAAGCAGCGGACCATCGTATTTCTCGTCACGAAGCCTCTTGGAATCTCTGGAAGTAATTAATATGGCTACACCGACTACCCTTCAATAACAGAACGAAGTTGTTCTACACACTTCACACAGTATGCTTTATATTTATTTGTCCGTATTTTGTATGCTTGTCATAATAGTAGTCTTTCTTCTGCTAATTACGAATAAGTTTTATCTCTTAGAAATTTGGTATGATGATTCTCTCAGGAAATGCCTAAAAATAAGTTGGCGTCAAATATTGAGAAATGACACTTAATCACAATATCATACAATGGTAAACATTTATCATCAGAAATTAATAAGTCATTAATACGAATAAAGTTTCACCGTCATAGTTCACAATGATTGTTAACAATGAAATGACTCGGAATAGAGTTGTAGAAATTATGAAGTTATTGCTAACCACATATCTTTCAGGAAACTTCTCACATTATATAATCTGTAAAAACGAGAATCAAAGCGGAAGAACACAGAGAAAAAAATGAGCTTTCTCTGTAAGTGTTTACGTTCTTGAATTTCATGGATAGGAAGGTAAAGTTTGTTATAATTCTCAAACTAATATCATGTTTATAAATCAGGAGAGGTAAATGTGTAGTACATAGAATCTAGAGTAAAACGCAACGTATATATTCATTTTATTTTTCTAAAGAAGAAGAAATGGAAACATTTCAGTCATTAAAAGCATCTGAATATCTGCTTATCTTTTCGAATTGATTATATAGCAAGTTCAATATTAGTCTGAAAGATCCACACAGTCAGCGGTTTAATTTTGTGTTTTGGAAGACGTTTCGTCTATTTTCGGCATATTTTCGTCCCATAGCATAGTTGCGCGGCCTGATACATTATGTAATATCGTGTGATCGTAATGACCTGGTGAACGGGATTTTTATCGGCTGCGCAATCAGCCCCCGTAGCAGCCTAATCTTAGCGTGCTTAGGGGACCTACAGCTTAACGTGGAATCTGAAGCATGGAAGCGTTCTAGATGTGCAAGAAGTGAAGGTCGGATTATTGGCTTCCCAGCCAAGATCGGGATTTTAACTGGGGGTTCAAAACATTGAAATTGAACAACAGATAATCCTCAGGTAATTATAATATTTTTAATTTCTTAGAGCGTTTCTAGTGCAGTGAATACAACAGAATTTTTGGTTTAATAGTCTTCGAAACATAAATAATTAACATTACCATGTCGGTAAAGTTTTTGGCCTTGTTAATAGACAGCGTGACTAGAGGGAAAACGCCAAACTTATAATTTCACTAAAAGTATGTGACCACTCCATTCTTGAGACTTTGAAATTTTATTAGTTTTTGCGACTTAGAATCATCGACATTTCCAGCTAAAGTCGATGGTGAGAACATCTAGGATGATATATCAAAGTTATCACTAACGCCGTTGACGAAATTTTTAACAGTTAACATTTGTGTGAACTCATCGCTGCACGCATCGCTACAATTCACAGAGGCCTAGTGAATTTTAATAAGAGAATTACGGATCAGGCTCGGGACTTGAGAATAGTTTCATAGTTTGAGAACTGAAATCAAGCCATAAAAGTTAACTGCTTCCCTGAAACGTTTGAAAATCTGAGACCGTAACTGTACAGACAGTCAAACAGGTTTAACAGAAGAAGGATTTGAGAAAATGAGAATTCTCCAACATAAACTGGTAACGAAGTTTGAGATTTATATTTCCTAAATGGAAACTACTAGAAATTACGTGGCACAGGAATATCCTAATTAACAGAGAGAGAATAGTTTTTTTCCGTATCTCAAATTCCAGAGTAAAAACCCAGGCATTATCTTACGAAAGTAGGATGCAACTGCGTTTGATACCAATTCTGGACTGCCATATAAACTGTGTATAAATAATTTAGTATGAAAACTAAAGTAACTCAAGAAAATAAAATTCGGCACTACGACACAATTATAAAACCATGTTTACCTTTATACCAAAAAAGGAATAAACTGGAAAATGAAGGAAAACATGAGACAAAAAAAAAAAAAAAATCGCACAAAAGATAAATTGGCGTGAAATTAAGAAAAGACATAAGAATTAACTATAGATGGAAATTGAAAAATTTTCTGATACTATCAGAGAAAGAAAATTTTCATTTCGATGACACTTGGTGCGAATGAATCCAGAAAGGCTTGGCAAAAAGATCATTTGATTGTACTAATTAAAATCCACAATTCAAAATAAACCCAACTAAAAAGAATCTGGATAATGAAGATGTCTTTAACAAGGTGTATAAAATTAATAGGATGTGTTGAGGATTTCTAATAAAAAAGGCAAAAAGGCGAAAGTGTACGAGGAAGAGGAAAACGGAACAATGTAAGATTGAAGATATATTAGAAGCAAAGAAGCAAGATCATGAAGTTACACTCCTGGAAATTGAAATAACAACACCATGAATTCATTGTCCCAGGAATGGGAAACTTTATATACACATTACTGGGGTCAAATACAACGCATGATCACACAGACAGAACCATAGGCACATAGACATAGGCAACAGAGCATGCACAATGTCGGCACTAGTACCGTGTATATCCTCCTTTCGCTGCAATGCAGGCTGCAATTCTCCCATGGAGACGATCGTAGAGGTGCTGGATGTAGTCCTGTGGATCGGCATGCCAAGCCATTTCCACCTGGCGCCTCAGCTGGACCAGCGTTCGTGCTGGACGTGCAGACCGCGTGAGACGACGTTTCATCCAGTCCCAAACATGCTCAATGGGGGACAGATCCGGAGATCTCGCTGGCCAGGGTAGTTGACTTACACCTTCTAGAGCACGTTGGGTGGCACGGGATACATGTGGACGTGCATTGTCCTGTTGGAACAGCATGTTCCCTTGCCGGTCTAGGAATGGTAGAACGATGGGTTCGATGACGGTTTGAATGTACCGTGCACTGTTCAGTGTCCCCTCGACGATCACCAGAGATGTACGGCCAGTGTAGGAGATCGCTCCCCACACCATGATGCCGGGTGTTGGCCCTGTGTGCCTCGGTCGTATGCAGTCCTGATTGTGGCGCTCACCTGCACGGCGCCAAACACGCATACGACCATCATTGGCACTAAGGCAGTAGCGACTCTCATCACTGAAGACGACACGTCTCCATTAGTCCCTCCATACACGCCTGTCGCGACACCACTGGAGGCGGGTGGCACGATGTTGGGGCGTGAGCGGAAGACGACCTAACGGTGCGCGGGACCGTAGCCCAGCTTCATGGAGACGGTTGCGAATGGTCCTCTCTGATACCCCAGGAGCAACAGTGTCCCTAATTTGCCGGGAGGTGGCGGTGCGGTCCCCTACGGCACTGCGTAGGATGCGACGGTCTTGGCGTGCGTCCGTGCGTCGCTGCTGTCCGGACCCAGGTCGACGGGCACGTGCACCTTCCGCCGACCACTGGCGACAACATCGATGTACTGTGGAGACCTCGCGCCCCACATGTTGAGCAATTCGGAGGTACGTCCACCCGGCCTCCCGCATGCCCACTATACGCCCTCGCTCAAAGTCCGTCAACTGCACATACGGTTCACGTACACGCTGTCGCGGCATGCTACCAGCGTTAAAGACTGAGATGGAGCTCCGTATGCCACGGCAAACTGGCTGACACTGACTGCGGCGGTGCCCAACCGCTGCGCAGCTAGCTCCCTTCGACGGCCAACACTGCTGTTCCTGGTGTGTCCGCTGTGCCGTGCGTTTGATCATTGCTTGTACAGCCCTCTCGTAGTGTCCGGAGCAAGTATGGTGGGTCTTACACACCGGCGTCAATGTGTTCTTATTTCAATTTCCAGGAGTGTATTTAGCGTTGCTTTATGTAGTCGGAAAGATGGAGAGGAATGACAGTCTAAGTTTTCCAATTTCAGGGAATATTACTGCTGCTGAAATAAAGAAATGGACAGTAATATTGAACTATGGTATAATAACTACATGCCTAAGTGACATGTGTGTGCTGTTCTAATATGCATAAATCTTTAGGTACTAAATTTGCACCACGAGATACCAAAAGTTTGTTCTTGAGTGAAACGAATGACATTTGCTTTTCAGCGCGATTGCTTGTGTTAAACTCAATTTTGCAGAGGGCCATATATTATATTTAGATAAATGTAGTGTGTGCATTTTAAAACTTCCGTAGAGAAATCGAGTTAAGTCTAAAAGCTCTAAAAAAGGGCCCGGGGGCCGGATGCGGCCCGCGGGCCGTATCTTTGACATCACTGTGTTAAAGTGTCCAGATGGTTTTATCTGCATCTTATGTCGTACTTTTAAAATGGAAGAAAGAATCGTTTTATCATCTCGCATGCACAGCTTTCACAGAATGAGGTGGTGGCTATAGTCGAGTCTAATATTTGCAACTTATTTCATGTCTTTCCGTCTAAACAACTTTCGTTTATCATGTACGAATGGATTTGTCAATAATAACAATACAAATGCGCAGAATTCTGTGTGCTTTAGGATTAAAGTAACCTAAAGCAATTTTTCTGAAAGATCTTTGTATCTGAGTCGTATTACGTCTATTTGTAAACAAGATTACTCAAGTATGCAGCAACGTTTAATCAAATGAGCATGTTATGCTGAAAAAAAGCGAATATTCAAAAGGACAGGAAATGCATACCGTAATTATTTGAAACGGTGATTTAACCGTCAACTACCATAAAATGTATTAAATGTTCTAGCAGACTGTGCAATGTCACATTCACTATCATATTTCAAGTACTCTTGCCCCAAGATGAACTACATTAAGTAATCATACTGAACTGAATTATCTGCATAACGTTTTTATTTACAAAACACCTGTAAATTCTAATGAATTGTACTATGACGATCGCATAATTTGCTACCTTGTACGTTAGTTGCATCTGCATTCTTAGTCATGGTCGTATAAGAATCGTGGCGATGACAGCGATCAACGGTGGGTAGGTTTCTTTGATCCTCACTGTCAAAATAGATTTTCGTCTTTTGGAACTTGGCCAACAGGATAGGAGAGTTAGTGGTGCAAAATTTCTGATCACGATATTATGAGCCAAACGCCTTGGATAAAATTTACGAATTTAGTGCAAGAATACAACATTTCTGATAGTGATTTGTACCTTGGATGCGGGTGTAATCCTCGGCTTTCCCATATTACAACAAAGGCTTTGGAAATATGAATTATTGGAGAATTTTTAAATCCATATTGTAGTACGTAAAAGGTTCAGGCACGAAACAGTGATGAAATATGCTGTCTACTCTTCGTCCGGAGGGTATGAGGGGCGGTGATTATTGAAAACGACGCTATACTGGAGCAGCGTTAGTTCTCGTAGATCTAAAAATTGGATGCGGGTAGTCAGTCAAACAGTACTAAAAAGTCCAGCTGACGGTTAACCGTTTTACGTACCGGGCGTTGAGGTCTACTCGGGAAACGTCGTCAATAACATTGTCTGGAAAGTTTTACGTTAGTTAGTTGCCAGAGAATTTGTATAGAAGCAGGCAAGGCAAAGTGGTGAGTACTTAAGAGGTGTTACAGAATCACGTGTTGATGGTCAGTTTATTTTAATGAAGTACTCGGGAAATGATTAATTAGGGTGGGAAATTAAGCAAAATGAGGAAGAGTTTGTTTGGTGCTACTATAACGCAAGATTTGGAAGATCATGGTAAATATTTTCAAGGTTTTTTTTTTTTTTTTTAATAAAAATGTTACGCTGAGCGAACATTTAACGATAGCGATAACAATTTAAAAAATATTTAAATCTCTTCCTGTCTTGAATTTGCTGCAATTCTTTAGAAATCTGTGTGTTGTTTCTGCATAAATGGCGATTAATAAAAGTAGACAGCTTTTTTCACTTACAGCGCTAGTTTCAGGAAATTTTTTCAGATAAACTGAGTAACCTGAAGGCTACGTAACGAAACGAAAGCCGAGTATACGTTCGTAACATGTCACCGAGAATTTTTGTCAACCAAATCGAACAAAGGCACCGAGCGTTGTGGGTGAGCGGTTAACGCTCTGGACTCGCATACGGGAGGACGCCGGTTCGAATCCCCGTCCGGGCATCCAGATTTGGGTTTTCCATGGTTTCCCGAAAGCACTCCAGGCGAATGCCGGGATGCTTCCTTCAAAAGACCATGGCCGAATTCCTTCCCGTTCCTTGCCCCAGTCCTATTCCGCCTCTAATTACCTCGACGTCGACGAGGTGAAAAGCCATAAGTAACAAAAAAATCGAAAAAAGACTATTTAAACCGAATGTTTTAAAAATATTTTCCGTTATTCGCTTATAGTGTCGTTCGATAGAGTAGTCGAAATACGCTAAAAGACAGTTTAGTTATTCCCCTCTTTCAACTTCATATACGCAACACATACAACACACTACGTGTAACATTATTAATAAAAGTCATCAGTACGCATGCTCCACATACATCGGGCAGATCAGAGTCTCTACAAACAATTTAGTCCTTTTCCAATCGAGTGGTAAATGATCTACAACCATATACGAGTCACAAACCACTCAGATGCAGGTGCATACCAAATGAGCTGTCGAATGCATCCGAGTCGTTTATATTAACACGAAATTAAGCTAATGTTTAATTTATTAGATGAACCAATGAACAGTGCAACTATTATAAATGAGTGTTGACGTTGTCTTCCTCGGTCTCATAACGCAGTATCCAAGCGACAATATCCGGAAGAGTAAAAGAATATGAAAATAACTTTCTAAAAATTGATATAATTTTTCCTGTCACAGTACGAAAATTTACTTCCGTTGACAGATGGAGACTGATGGATTAGAATAATATACTAGCCTGGCATTCGGAAGGATGCAGGCTCAATTCCGAGTTCGGCTCTTAGTATTTCGCTGTCCATGGTTTCCGGAAATCAGTCTTAGATTTTGATTCCTTCAAAATACCAACTCCTAGTTACTTCCTGTTCGTGGCCTTCAATGTCCTCCCGGGTCTAATGAAATCGAAATCCGTAAATCTCTATCCAAAAAATAATATCCTTACAAGATCGAATAAGGTACCAATAAAGTGAATGATAGACACATACAACTTTTCAGAATAGTCTCGTAAGGGGACTCCCATTAATTACGTGAGGTGAAATGAGGGGAGGGGGGGTCTGGAAAAATCTTACGAAACTTCACCAAGTGGGAGGGTGGGGTCAAAAATAAAGGTCTAAAAATTACGCGAAAGTCGATTTTAGGCGAAGTATTGGTCCAAAAGCCGACCTTAGGGGGGATTACAAGGTCGATTAGTAAGGTGGAGTCTCCGTCAAAATCCACCACAGGGGGGGGGGGGGGGGGGGAGGAGTTCTGAATTCCGGGAAATCACCTCACGTAATTAATGGAGGCCCCCTAATAGGGCTCTGCAATTACGTATGGAGACTCGAATTTAATCATCTCCCTCTTAGTCTTCACATTAGATATTGCTAGCCATTATAGTGTTGTAACAGTATTATGACTCCACACCCAACGATGAAATTTTTAATCATTTATAATAACACATTGATTTGAGTCATTTTTGGTTGATTACTAATTAGTTAACTGAGGATCGTGTTAAAAAAATGAAAGGTAGTATGCATAGCTTTACGAAAATATTTGTTCGCCTAGTGTCAATGAAATTGTGACCGCTGCTAATTTTGAGTTGGTTCCAGTAAAATAATGATTTCTAGTTATTGGAACATTAGCAACGGTAAAAAAATGTATAGAGATGTCATCCTCGCGGGATTCCGCCAAATATTATTGTAAAACACAACGTTTCTACAACGTATTCTGTCGCCTTCATTAGTTTTGACTTGACTATCTAGCTCAATATGTAAGATCCAGAAGCAGATGCGCTTTTAAAACGTCCACACTGCTACCGTTGCCAGTAAAACAATGAGTGTTGTAAAGATCTGTGATTATATCAACGTCTTTTCACACATAACATAAAAACTATTTTGGCGGATCAGTACACCGTTTACAAATATAAGCACAAACTCACCATTACTTCAGATACAGGAGATCATTCATCATTGTGAGGTAAACCCAATAATGGGTAACACATCTGCTTCCTACTATCCAGCCATTCTACTCGATAATTAATGCTCCTTAGACAAAGACAACAGTTGTATCCAGAACCTTCCCACATTATTTAAACGAATTTACTAAATATCCAAAAGCTAATGAGCAGTTTTGCATTAGAAGCGGCGACTTTTAAAACACAGGAAAAAAATACAGAGTTTCTTGAGTAAAAATGAAAACTTTTGGAATCCTATATTTTTTCGTGTTTCGCCCAGATTACCCCAAATAATCAACACGACTACTTTTAGATCTGGATTTTTGTTTTGGATTACAGGCATAAGATGAGGAAATGCGGGGCTTAGGGAAGAAGCTTTCTAGCATCAACTGGCCAATATATTTTTATCAGCTTTGAGGGGCCAGGAGAAAAATGTAGATCGAACTTAGAAAAAGTCAAATGTGAACATACGAAGACAAATAATAATAATAATAATGCTGTATTACTAAGAGAAGCGCCAACAATTGACTAAGGCATTAATCGGATTGATTTCGTTGTTCTCTCGCAGTTAAAAAATCTATATACCTTTATATTTTCTAGACACACCCCTTTAATTCATAAATTATTATTATATCCAGGATTCAAATCTTCTTATGTGTAGGTATAGGTATATTAAAACCTAAATGTTTATTATAATTGTAACATATTGTTTTCAACAAATCAACACTCCAGGTAAATGCCGGGATGCTTCTTTCAAAAGGTCATGGCTGAATTCCTTCCCATTCCTTGCCCCCCCCCCATCCTTTTCCGTCTCTAAAGACCTCGCTGTTATGAGACGTTAAGCAGTTTTTAAAAAAAAAAAAATCAAACTATAGAAAACAGTATTACGATTTAAAGGTAGTATTATTCTTGTTACATAATCACTGTACAATAAACGGATTGAGACATTGAATTTCCAAAACTCTGCTGTTATCGGATTTTGTTGAATTATCACTTGGTATACGGTTGTTTCGTTATGGCTGCAAGCCTTGTTGGTGCCGATCTCATTATACGTATCTAGGAGAGGTTGAGGGAATAGAACGGGAAGGAATTCGGTTATGATCTTTTGAAGGAATCATTCTGGGATTCTTCTGGAGTAATTTCAGTTATCCATTTGACATTATTACAGCCCTCCAATAATTCTGAATTATTATGTCAAGAATCAGGCAAGCAGAATTATAATGATTTCCCCTGAATAGCCGAAGATTAATTGTGTACTAGGAAATCTGGAAACTTTATTTTTTTTTGTAGTAGAAATGACTTCTAAGTTTAACGGTCTTATTTATTATGGACTGAACATAGAAACGTTCTGAGAGTATGTTAAAATAATGTAATTAAGTTATTGTGCGACTTTACGATCAAAATATGATTATGGTTGCAATTTTATGTTAAAAACCTCTGTTTTATAAGATGTTTTTCCATAACGATAATTCATAATTTCAGGAATGTGTTGCGAAATCCTTTCTGAGAGAAAACTGTATCGCTGATTATACGCCAAAATTGATTTAGGCTACCTGTGAATGCATTTTACCTTCTCCACCATCCTAGAAAGTTTGTTTGGCGATCACGAAAACATCATACAAATACTCATGAATATTTATTTTCCCAATAGTCAACTTTTAATCCATTTTCGTGATTTGGCTTTTTTATCACTGGTCTGTAGACTAGTCTCTCGAAATTCTTCACTTCTTCCTATTTTTATTCAATCTCTGGCTTCGCATTCGGGAGAGCGCGGTTTTGAATTTCCGTCAAACAGTCCAGATTTGGGTTTTAAATGGTTTCCCGAAATCACTTCGGAGTATTGCTGGTGTGGTTCCTACAAAAGGCCATGACTGATTTTTTTCCGTTCTTGGCCTTCAAGTTCTTTCCCGCCTACAGTGACCTCCAGGTTACGAGGTGTAAAGCCGAAAAAAGTTACCAAATCTTTTCCTCCCAACCTGCGTACGTAATGAAATATATCATATTTAAAATTTACAGTTCTATGAAGTAACTATAAAATTAACCAACAAAAATCTATTTTCTGGACCAGAAATAACCATAATTTATTAGAAATACGGTGCTATAGAAGTGGGTTAAAGCAAACATTTCTCTCCCAACAATTTTGTATGTATGTCCTTCAGTTAATTCACTATATCTTCGCATGTAACTGCAAGTTATATGACAGCACCGGAAACTGTATGAAATTGATATATGTTTTTTTCTATACAGAAATCTTCCATGATTATTTGCTTTCAGACATTATTACTTTCTTCAGTGTGATTCCGATGTAATAAATATTACATACATGATCTAAGAATGAGTAATACCGCAAAAGTCAATAAACTGTGGAAGAATGTGCCACGTAGCTAAAATTATAAGTTTCATTAATAGTAAAGAAAAAAACATCTGGGATGTTTTGGAAGATGAAGTATAACAGGTACGAAACGACTCAACAGCCATTATGAATGATTTATGTGCCTATAGCACTAACGAAAGACCTATAATACGATTAATGACCCGCCAGAGGGTATAATGGGACCAGAATCGAGTACCGGGTTCCTGACTGCTGTGTTGAGGTGCAATCTGTGCCTCACAAAAGACACAGTTGACAAACAAAAATACACTTATTATACAGAAATAACTTGCAAATTTTGCAGACAGATGGCATTACAAACATCCCTCCTGTAGGTTAAATACTCCGGGTCTCACAGTCAGTTCGAATTCCTGGTAGGATACGGATTCTTCTCACCTCTCATTATTTACACTGGCCGCCTGAGTTAACAGAAGGACAGTGTCGCGTGGTTTTTAAGTAGCCTATCGAAAAAAAAGGTTAATGTCATTCCCGAAAAGGTTTATTCCCAGAGAAATCTTATTCCACACACACGTACATCACATTTGACGTGATTTTCTGCTGCAACGCAAGGATATAACAAAAAAACGACAAAAAAAAAACAACGTGGCTCTCACTCACTATCATAGCTGGTTGTTTACTGATTCAGAAGGCACGCTGATGTGGCAATGGTGACGCTCTTCCCACTATTACACACGCTACGCTACAAGTGTGGTTTCCTTCCGGGTCATCCTCCTATACTGTACACAGTCACTGAAATTATGGGCTGGAAATATTTTATCAAGATAATTTCTTTGCGTTATCAGTTAAATAAATACGTTTACTACGAAAAATTTACTGTCTATTGTGTCATTAGATTAAAGAATTCCTTCATGGAGATTTAGAAATTATGTACGACATAAGAATTACAAGGCTGTGTGATAGCGGTGGAAAAAGGAGATAATGCATCTTATCTGACTTCAAAACTGTATACCATGTGACACTAAATATAACTTTTTTTTTCCATTTCGCTTTAATTTATGTTAAGGAAGTAATAATCAGTCATGTATAAGATTATGATGTCATGATTTTAGTTACTAATCGTTAATCAATCCTTTATGGACCTTGATGACTTTTCCTTTGAGACTGAACTTCCAAAATGTCTCTCCCAGGATCGCTGGGGAACGGCCAAAATGTGAATTCGACAACGTCTGTAAAGCTGCAGATTATTCATACTGGGTGTCTTAAAAACAGAATTTGAATCTTTGGGGCGGGTTGCTCACACCAAAACAAATAAAACCCGTGTATGTACACCATTGTCTGAAAGTGCTTCGTTTTTGTGTCAGTAATGAAAGTGTACATTGAGGTACTTTCTAATAATGTAAGTTCGTAACCTTAGATAATGTAGTGTCGATATCGATGTGGTTTATGAATCATGAGTCTCCAATACATCTTAATCACAGTGCTCTTCGTGTCGATATCGATGTGGTTTATGAATCATGAGTCTCCAATACATCTTAATCACAGTGCTCTTCGTGTAATAGTTGATAACTATCATAGCAAATGAATAAGTAGCAGGGGGGAGACAGTTCCATGGCTTGCACGTATCTCTGTCCTTTGGATTTTTATCTATGGAGGTACCTGAAAGCAACAGGTGCTTACAACGGACACACCAAAACCAGAATTTTTTCTTTTTCTTTTAAGGAAGCATCCGCTTACCCACCATGCTCGGTCAAACACAGAGCAGCTGCATCAACGTGTTATAGACGCCTGCGAAAGCATTCGACACCATCCAGTATTCGAAAGGATGCGATGGTCCATGATCCTAAGGGTGGAAACATGCCGAGCAGCTCGCGGTGAAGAGGAAGGTTGCGGTAGATGTTTCAACCATGTGAAACAAAAGCATTGTTAGAAATGAGTCAGCGTACGCCGACATCCTCGCCGCTACCCTCGACGTTCACCGCGATGTCGATGAGAGAACGAAGTATTTTGTTTTCACATCGCGGCCTAGCGCGCTGCTCGAGGTCTTCTTTGATTGGTTGGTTGTCCTGGAATGGGATTCATTGCAAGACAGGAGGAGGATGAGGAGGGTAATGGGAGTGTACAGGGCGTATACTGGCGATGAGGCATGGAAAGATATTGCAGTAGGTATGAAAAGTAGTTCATGGAAGGGAAAAGATGACCATGACCACAAGCTGGCACTCGATTTCAGGCACAAGGGTGTGGGTAGATTTTCTTTTTTAGGTAAGGGTGTCAGGGATTGGAATGACTTACCAAGGGGAATGATGAATAACCTACCGAAAACGTTAAAAGAGTTTAAAGTTAAAATTTGTAGAGGGCAAATGTAGGTGAGTGAAGGATAGCGGGAATTTGGGTGTGTAGGGAAATTGCCACCGGAGCGTGTGCTCCATTGCAATTAAATTAAATTTAATAAAAAAGAGCTATGTCAAGGTCAAGCAATCCAGCTTCTGCACTTGATTACGCAAGTCGGCTACTGTACAGAGTTGTATTATTTAATTTTATCTTGTTCCAAACATTGATTTATTTAATGCATGTCATTTCATTTTACACAAATGCGGATATAAATTAACAATGTACTGACATCGAAAATGCTACCGTGTGTTTCATATAAATTATATTATGAAGTAATAGGTACAGTTTTTTTTTAATAAATGGACAATTATCGAAAAGTTAATGTTTCAAGCAATTAGACAGTCAATGGTGGATTAATACAACAAATTTTATACAGTAATTGAAATAATTATCTATTGTTGACTATTCAGAAATTATTACACATCATATAGCGACCGAAATGGGACATCAAACGGACAATTCAGTCCTAAAACAATCATTACAAATTTAAAGAAGGTAAAAAATTTCTTGTGTTGATTATTATCTAAAATAAAATGGTAACTTAATTTGAAACGAAAATTCTGATTTTGAAATGGAAATTCTGATTCTGGATTGAAAACTTCTAAATTTGACTTGAAAATGCTTTGATAAACAACACATTATTTTACTTACAATAATTATCATTAATTAATGGTAACGACGAGATTTTCATTAGCATTTACTGGATTGGCATGGTAGCTGTTATAAACGTTTGACTTCTCCAGTTTGTCCAGGATTTTGCTGTAAATGTATTGAAAAGTCTGTGGTGTCATTCGCAGGTGGGCATGGAAAAAGTCTGGATCGTTTTCCAACTCCTGATTTAAATGGTGACCTTCACCAAGCGTTTGTATTTGTTTATTTATTGGTGTTAACTGAAGTCTCCGAAACTTTGTGGTTACTGACAGAACATCATCATCCCCATATTTATCACTTCCACGAATCATTGTAGGTTACATAAAGTAAAAGTGATGCTCGAAGTTAAACACAAAACATAAACAATTTACAACGAGTGACACAAGAGTTTTCAATACAGTGATGAACGCTAACAGCTATACCTCAACATCTACCTTCATCTTCACCGCGACCTACGCGGCATGCTTTCACCAATCTTCATCGCGACCGCGATCTTCCCCTTCATCGCGACCTGCTTGGCATGTTTTTACCGCATACGTGTGTAAAATCAGGTGGAGGACATTTTGTACATTTATTATGAATTTCTTCTGCGTTGTGGATATTTAAACAACTCCCTAATAAACCGACAGTGACAACAATAAAATGTGTTATCGCAAATAGCTCTTTTATCAGTAACTCAAAAACGAATGATTTTTTGACATATATTCATGGACTTTTTTAATCGTTTTAATGTGAGTAACCCGTCCCCAGCCAAAGTTTGTAAAAGTAATTTTAAGAATTGCTCTATAAGAAGCTGCATCTCCACAAAAGCTACCTAAATTGTCTGCTATTTCTAAAGGCCGACTCTTTTTAACTAGCTTTGTGCACTGCAGTAACCATGTCAAATTTACTGCTCGATATTGTTATCAACGAATAGTTATAGAGAAATCTGAATATTCGATAGCACTGCTTTGAAAAATATTTTTGTGCGTTCAACAATATATATCTGATGGAATCCGGGAAATAAAAACCCACTTACAAAATAGCTTTGAAATTTGTATCGTTATTATGAGCAACGGTTATTGAAACTAGTTTTAATTAAAGAACAAAGAGTCTGAAAAATTGCTATATGTTTAGCTAGCGTAACTTCACTAAATTCAATTAATGTGCTACCTTGTCGTGCGGCTACGGAAATTTCAATTGAGGCTTTAAAATCAGACTCTCAAATCTTTCTAGCTATCTATCTCAAATAATTGAAATGTGCATCAGGTACAATTAAAACTACAGAACCATGGAAATTAAGAAGTAATAAGGAGATATACCAGAACATACAAAATATTACAGAATCAATAAGAAAAACGAAATACCTATAGAATGGATGATAACAGATTAACAAAAAAGATATTCATTTACCTTTGAGGAAAAAACCAAAAACAAGCTGGTTTCAAGAAATAAAGAAAAATTTTGAAAGAAAGAAGAAAAAATTGTGGGAAGACAGCTCTTTAGAAAATCAGTATTAAGTATGGATGGAATCCAATGCAGAAGAGCAAAACGAAATTAGGCGCGAAGTGGTCTGAGTTACATAGTGAAATGTTAAAGGAATATTGGATTGAACGGAAGAAAAAAAAACAACAACAAATGATGAAGACCAGAAATTGGCACGTCCTAGCAGGCCTTATTGGAAAGACGAAGAAATGTACAACATTTTGTTATGTAGTTCTAATGTCGAAATAAAGTGCACATATACTAGATTGATCATCATAATTATGCACTCATGATAATAGGTTCCATTCTTTTTAACGTGGAGTTATTTTGAACATTTGTATACGTGTACGCGTCAATTAATTTTTTAGACTAAAGAAAATCACCGTGGTTCCACAAATACCAGTTGAATGGTCGTACGCCGGCCCTCTCTGTTTCGTCTTCCTATATTCCGCCCCACTCACGTATCGCTCTCGACAAAGCCTTGTCAGGCGATCACTACTGGCTGCTCATCGCCACTGTGCGGGTCAGTTAATTGAAATCCTTCCGGTTCTCTCAGAGACGGAGACCATCCGCTATAGACAGGAGAGGGGCCATCTCCAGTGTCGGCTATCTCTGGAGGCGTCGTGTTTTGGACACGCTCCGGGAGACACCTTCAGGCAACGGAGACGGATATGGGAAAGGGAGTACAATACTCTTCACCCGAACATCCTAAAGCGCTCAAGCACCTCGCTCCCACAGTATAGATCATCTTTATTCGTCGCGTTGCATGGAATGAAATCTTATATAAACTGTATACAACACAACGTTGTCAGTTACAAAGGAATATGCGTATGTTGCGAAAAGGAAGACTCCTTTGTACTTCATTTTCGGCGGCACTTAATACGTTTTTTTTTCTCTTTTAGTTTCCTACAGTTGCCACTCTCCTGTTAAAGTATCATCTGTGATTCGTCAAAAAGTTGAAATTTGACTCCAGGGAAGGAAAAGTAGATAGATAATGTAAAAAGTTGACTGCCACAAAGAATCTTCCTCAACGTCTACAACAACAGTCAACCTCTGCCACGGTTGACACGAAGCTTCATCTATGCTTACGATTTTGCGCTAACGGGTCAAGTAATACGATTTGGAACTCAGGAGAAGCTTCTAAACAATAGACTGCATTCACTCACAAAATATTATCTGCACAGTCAGTTGAAAAAAAATCCTGCTAAAGTGATGCGCATATAATTTACAAAACAAAGATACCAACAGAAAAATAAAACCTGCTGCCCCAATGCTAATTTTTACATTAACCAGCAGTTAAGTAGATATCCCTCCCTCGCAACATATGGCCCTACTGTTGTTTTTGGCGGTAGTGATATCACTTAGCGTTTTATTACTACTATTCAACAAACCACTTTACAAGATATACATGTTAGCGCAACGGGTATTATAGTCAAATAATTCAATTACTCCACTCATTCATTTGAGAAACTTTATTCTATATTTCAAACGTTCGCTGCTACAAAATACTGCCAACACACACTTCTATCTATACAAGCTCTCTCCTAGTACTCTCTCCCATATTGCCATCTTCACTCTCTCTCCATACACAATCACAGTAGTACCAACTACAACAAACTAAATTCTAAAAAAAACTTAAAATTACCCCAAATGTCTACACAAACTACTCATGCTGTGAAGTCTATTTAAACTATTTTATTTACAATTATTTTTTATTACAATGATTTTGTGAGTGGGATCTCACATATGCCCCCACTTTATAACAAACAAGCATATTTTAACAAAATTGGTTGGCTTGTTATAAAGTCCAACCTTTTTCACAAATCATTGTCTTTATATACATTTCCACAATTCTGTCCTTATTTATAACAATTATCACTCACTGTCTCTATCAGTCTGCATCTTTACCAGTCAACGTTATACAAAACCACCAAATTTCACAAGAACACAATATGTCACTTATCTCTTCTGACCTTGTACATTTTCAAGTCTGTTATGTTTCTTAACCCAAATTTCTTACCAGACTTAGGATACACTAGCCAGTATGCGTTCCTATGTGGCTTCCCTTCTACCTTAAATGGTCCGTGGTACACGTCAAAGAATTTCTTAATCTCCGCATTTAATTCGCATGACCTCTCCTGAGTCTTTACCAGTACCAAATCTCCCAAATTAAATTCGACAGGTTTATATCTTCGGTCGTGCCTGTTTCTTCTCTCTTCTGATCTTTTCTTCATTCTTTTATCAGCTCAATGTTATGCCCCCATAACGTAAGGTTTTATTTTTTTCCTTTTCCTCCAATCTTTTAGTGCTCCTTCTTTAAAAACTCTTCTTGCAATAAATCCCTTTCAAGTTCTTCCTGTGACCACTTCAACAATTCAACTTTACTTCCATCTTTTAGGCACAATTGCTGTAAATCTAATTCTCTGCTACTACATTGGCTATCGTCTTCCGTGTTCCATCTACTGTTGTTTCCTACTAGATCTCTTTCTTCTTCTATTTTACCAGACAAATTATTCACCACATTGGATTCACTGTTTCCCATAACTAAGCTCATATCATGACCACATTCTTCTGAAACTTGAACATTTGCCCCCTCTAGCATTATACTTTCTTCTTCATCATTGACGGCGTATTTCTTCACCAAGAAAAATCTCACTTCTTCTGTTTCATCATTGTTTAATATTCCATTTTCTTCTTCTATTTCAATATTTTCTTCCTCTTCGCTACTATAATCTTTTTCGCTGCATAATTTTCTCACTTCCTTCTTCTTCGTTGTCATTAGTACTATCACTATCCACTGATGTAGTTTCATACAGATCTTCGTCCACCCTTTCTGATATAAGCTCATTTGGTAACATTTCTTCCTCTGCAGTGTATTTCTTTATATTCTCCTCACAGTTCTTTTGATTATCATGATTTCCCACGTCGATTCTAGCCAATTCTTGTACCTCTTCTTCATGCCAATTCATATTCACACATCCTTGTAATGTTCTGTGGCTATCCTCATTTAACAAGTTGAAACATTCCCACCATTTTAGCGGCTCCTCCTCCTCAAACACATCTTCTTCTATTGTTCTCTCCTGATTATGTGTTCCGTTCTTGTAGTTTCACATTCTGTACATCACATTCAGTTGTTTTCTCCCGTATGCTTTCAGTTTCTACCTTGATTATTATTGTCGTCATCCAGTTTGGTCATCTCCTCTCGATCCTTCGGTCCTGTTTTGACTTCTTCCGCTACTGTTCGGACCGCCCCAGTTGCGGCACTGAGTTTCCCATCATTCGCTCAGGATCATGATGCCTTACTTCCTCCCTTCTTACTGCCTGGCCATTATTGTGATGCGACCACTGATTGTCATGGCTTCTGTTTTCATATTCCCTTCTCCTATTATCACCCGAATTCCTGTTGAACTGATCTCCTCGGTTATATCCGTTCATACGGCCTCTGTCTCTTGTAAAATTATCTTGCGACGGCATTTGGCTTGACCTGTTATAATTTCTGAAATCATTCCTCCTATCTTCCCTCGATCCATGTTCATTTGTACTACTCCAACGATCTAGTCTTTCAACTGCTTCGAGAAATTCTTCTACACTATTCCATTGATTTATTATAAGCTTCTCTTGAACAGGTCTGGGCAACTTTTGTAATAATACTTCTATCTTTTCATCATCATCTATTTCTTGGTCCAGATAACGTAATTCCTTCATAACTGCTTCACAAAAGTATTTCATACTGCCATCACGCCGACTATAATATCTACAATTCCAAAAATCCCTTCTCACTCTTCTTTGCTTCCGTTGTGACCAATACTTGCTCAAAAATAACCTCAAAAATTCTTCATAGTTGTTACACTCCTCGTCACTCTCGCAACTCCATGCAAAAGCATCCCCTCGTAACATGTTCTTAATATACCTTATTTTGTCAACGTCAGACCACTCGTAAGGTAAGCCATTTTTATAAGCTCTAACAAATTCTACAGGATGAACTTCTCCTTCGGGTTCAAATTTTACTTCCGGTAACTTGAAATGATTCGTAATGATGTTACCGCTTCCCATAGTAGTCACACCTCGCCGTTCTGCTTCCTTGACTCTTTGAGTTAATTGTAATATCTCTTCTCTCACATCTTCTTTAACTAAGTCGACCTGGTTAGCTACTTCCGCCACCTTGCATGTCACTCCTTTTGCCTCCTTGTCCATAACCATTAGTCTCTCTCCTAATCGAGAAATCCTTTTGGAGTTAGTTTCCGCCTTCTCTTTCAACTCTTCAATCCCTTTAGCACATTCCCTCTGATTTTCATAGATTATTTTATTTTCTTCCCGCATGGCCATTTGCTCTTCTTGTATTATATTGCTACTTTTCTTCACTTCCTCCTCAACTTTCTGTTGCACTAAACATTCTACATTCTTTTTAGTAGTCTCCCCAAGCTTTTCCACATAATCATACACCATCGTTATTTCCTTTTCCATTCTTGTGTCCACTTCCTCTTTTAATTTTTGCCTCATATTTTCTATCTTCTTGTCACACCTGTCTTCTGATTGCCGAATACACTCATCCATTTTCAACAACATATCCTGCTTTATCATTCTCACTTCGTCTGTAATTCTTTCTTCCATTTTTTCTGCTGTTCTCTGACTTAATTCAATTTTTCTTTCCATATTCTCGGCTGTTAATTTAATTTTTCTTTCCATATTTTCTGCTGTTCGTTTTGATTCCTCCCTCATACACTCCATTAAAGAAATTAACATTGATATTTCGCCACCTTTCTGTTTCTGGGCATCAATTATTTCATTACCCTCCTCTTTTTCTCGTATTTTAACTTGATCGACTGGTACTGGTGTAGACGTAACATTTGTCATGAAATTCTCTGACTCATGGTCACCGATATAGCTACTTTTAATATCTACACTAATATCACCACTGGTCAGCGACTCAAATCCGCTTCCCCCACGCGGTCAGAGATATCAACGCTACTAACTTCTGCTACACTACATACGCTAATTCCATTTCCCTCCCTTGCAGTCGAGCGCTCACTGAAACCAGAATCTTCATTGTTGACCTCAGCATTACCATTATTATCCCCCTCTTTAATATTTAATTCAGCATCACGGTTGACTAATTTTTCACTAATTGCTGCCATGTTAATTACAAATTTTAATCAAACACAGTACCACGGGCTAAGTCTGCTACAAAAATTATTCCGCCAAATCACAAGACAATATCACACATACAAAATCACTTCATAATTATACAACGCCGTATTACAACGCAGCTAGACTTTCAAACGGGTACAGAAACCCTTTTCAGACTTACTTACTGTACCAAAAAACAGCTGCACCCCTGTAAAAAAATAAATTTTGCAACACAAAATATACACAACATGTCATTACATCGAAAGTTACAATGACTGACATACATAAGTTGCTTTATATTCGTCTACTTAAAAAAAATCTTCCCCCCTGTATTTAATTATTTTCTTTATTACTTTAACTAAGACTTTCACAGCATGTAAATTTAGCTTACACAGTTTTTTACGGATCAAAATTATTCTTACGACAATTTTACAAATTTTAAATTTTCAATTCTTACAAACAGTACTCCGTTACTTTATGCTTGTTTTCAAATAGTTCTGCTTAATTCAACCGTTCATTTGCTGATATTTACACCACTTCTTTTTCCAATCAAGCAACAAAATTGTTCCGCAAAAGTTACAACGTTAATTTCCGTCAGTCTTTTCTGTAATTACTGCTACTTTGATTACGCTGAAATTCTTCCAAGAAAATTAAATTGTCTTTTGTACTTGCCACATCTGCGCCGTTATTTCTTCTTTCTTGAAAATACCTGCTACCAGTCGCCGATGTTTTCCTCGCGTCGTCGCTTCCGATGAAATTATTCCAGCTCGTAAGCAATGCGATACATTGCCTAATCCTGGCTTAAGGGTCGCCAATTTGCTAAGCCCCACTGCTAATTTTTACATTAACCAGCAGTAAGTAGATATCCCGCTCCTCGCAACATATGGCCCTACTGTTGGTTTTGGCGGTAGTGATATCACTTAGCGTTTTATTACTACTATTCAACAAACCACTTTACAAGATATACATGTTAGCGCAACGGGTATTATAGTCAAATAATTCGATTACTCCACTCATTCATTTGAGAAGCTTTATTCTATATTTCAAACGTTCGCTGCTACAAAATACTGCCAACACACACTTCTATCTATACAAGCTCTCTCCTAGTACTCTCCCGCCATATTGCCATCTTCACTCTCTCTCCATACACAATCACAGTAGTACCAACTACAACAAACTAAATTCTTAAAAAAAAACTTAAAATTACCCCAAATGTCTACACAAACTACTCATGCTGTGAAGTCTATTTAAACTATTTTATTTACAATTATTTTTTATTACAATGATTTTGTGAGTGGGATCTCACAAACCTTTAGTGCGGGTATGGAAGTAAACTATTGTTTTAATCAAAAATATATTGGGGTCATGTTTCACCAGAACATCAGTTGCGAAATGCACTGTCTAAGCAAAAAGAATTAAATTCCAGCCCACAAAATTATATCGCAGGAAGGATATTGGCTGCGTACCTCACAATGCTCCGAATATTATCTCTTGCGCTGTGTTACTATGCTGCATAATAGGCTTAATTGCTTATCCTGTTTGATACAAATCAATTTATTTCAAACTCGTAAATGCAGCGCTACATGAAACCTGTAGAATTATTACGGAGTGTCTAGTTGAACCTATATGGTCTGGCTGGAATCGCTCCACCTATAAAACTTGAGGTACTTGTAAATTTTGGAACGGGGAAAGGCTAAACATAGCGCCTCTTCCTTTAGTACAAAATCTAATCCACAGACAATAGCTCAAATCTAGGAACGGTCTCCTCAGCATGATAGCCTCCTTGTACTTACCGCCGAACGTTGCTCAACGAAATCTGTGACGAGCCAGATAGATTCACATGGCACCATTGTTTTCCCACTGCAGATGTCGCCACACTCAGGTGGAAATTTGAATTGGAAAGTATTAAACAATCTGCGAAGCGGTGTAGGCGGCCCCATAATCTTAGTTTTTTCCCCCCTAAGAATCAGCAACTATTCTTGGATGTGAAGCTGAACAGTAGCTTTGCTTGCAATGCCCGTCAAAGGACGACCTACTAAATTCCAAGTCACGAAATATTGGTCCCTTGTAATTTGAACAATCAGAGACCCATACTAATTACTTGTTTTTCAACCTCTGTATAATTAAGATTAACATATTTTGATTGCCTATTGTTACTAATTTAAACTTAACAACACAATTCACACCAATCTCAGCCTTAAAGATAATTGTTTTGGGTATTGTTGTCCTGAGACATTAACTCCCTCTGTCTTCTCTTGTAAGGTCTTCTCTTTACTTCTGGTTGGTCGTATTGATCGCGTAATATTAGTTATTCCTTAGCGCTCCGTCAGCTACCAATGGCCTACGATGTTTGTCAGCGGAAGTTCCATATTCGCCGAGACAACTGACCAGTGGATTGGCAGAGTAATGAGCTGCACTGTAGAATTAATAGGCATGTTGCCTGAATCATTCGATAAGCTTGGGTATTCCAGACGCCTAGTGGACAGCATTGCAACACGTAAGGTCCACTCACGGTTTTTATGTTCTACCAGTGCTGCCTTTAGCTCTCGATGCATCTAATTGAGGAGGCTGCGAGTGGCACGGTTCCTCGTTTGGTTACATTCCTTCGCGATACGATTTTTGCTTTCTTATCCTGCAAAAGGAGGTGCGATGGAATCTGGCAGGAACGCTCAATGCAAGGATGAACCAGTGGCGTGGAGATTTTTGTAGCTTCTTTTAGGGTGCTGATGAAGAATCTTAGAGCCTCCTCGATATTCCCGTCCACTCTACCTCTTTCCAGTTTGGTTACTACGACTTTCCTAAACCGGTTCCAGTCGGTCCGCTTGTAATCTGGAATTGGTTCATTCTTTGGCTGTCACTACCCAACGTTGACCTCAAGTAGCACAGGATAGCGGTCCCAATTTAGTCTGTTAACGGGTTATTGCCGAAACAAAGCCTGTGATTCCCTTTGTCACAACAATGTCAAGAACATCAGGCCGACTTCCATTTGCAGGAAGATGCCTTGGTTCATCAGGTGCCCATACGATAGGTTTTGGCAGAGGGCTAGGCGTCTTAGAAGGTTTCCAACCGAGTGACAATTCTCCTACGACAATTCTGGTGCTTTGCATTCATATCTCCAACAATGAAAACTTTACCAGGAAGTGTGATAAGGGTGGTGATGTCGGCTTCGTCAAGCACTCTGCGTGGTGGTCGGTAGGCTGCGACGATAGTGCCCGACTGTGTTTTCACCTGAACTGCGACAGTCTCTACCTGCTGATGAGGAAGAAGAGGAACTTCACGGTGGGAGATGCCGTGTTTTATTTACTAGCGCAACATCCCCCACCGGCCGTCAGTCGGTCTTTCCGGTAACAACAGTAGTTAATGCTTCCGCCCGCAGGCTGCAGCTTCAGGTGGGACTCGCTGACGAGACAAATGTCTACATCTTCATCCCGCAGAAATTGTAGAAACTCGAACAATTGTCCATGAATACCGTTGGTATCCCACACACAGAAAGTAAGGCTATGAATGTGTGGCCTCCTATTAATGGTTTCGTTGTTGGGTTACAGTGGTGTTGGCAAGCGCCGACGTCACTGAAGCTGTGATGTCCGAAGACATTCTGTCCAGCCGCGTAAGGAGGAAGTTGCACTTTGGAAGATTCAGGTTTCTTGCCCTCCTGCTTCTTCCTTTTCTTCAGTTTCTGGGGAATTAGATTTAGTTGAGACATAGTTTGATAGTTCATTGAACTCCCACATTTGTTGTTGGGTTGACTGTTGTTGCAGACGCCTCTGAGGAGCTTCTCTCCCCACTCCGCTTTGACGATCACTGCCTGGCTTATAGGCTGCACAGCCTTTCCAACTAACAACGTGGCAGTTTCAGCAGATTGTTGCATCAGGGCCGTTCTGCGTGTGGTAGAACTTTGCGTCGAATCGCCTCGCACATTTGACACACAACGGACGCATTTTGCAATGGCGTGCCACATGACCAAATAACTGCAAACTACAGACAGTTATATCACTGTTGTGATCCTAGCCTACGATCGTAGTTTCTCTGTCGATACTCTGAGATGGCAGAGACTCTGTAAACCTGAAATATTGTGCGATTTCCGGGCAGGTCTAGTAACACTACTAGGAAAAGCTGTATTATTTCGTTACTGCCGGGACGACGATTATACGGACCGCACCTAGTAGCCCATTTCTGTCAGCTCTTCTTTTAATGTCTCTGTTGTCAAAGTCCTAGGAATGCCAGGAAAACACCACATTCAATAATTTCACCGCTCCGGTCGGGAAAGTGTAGTACAGGATATTGTTGAAGGAGAGAAGTGACCGCCACAAAGTCTGCGGTAGTTGTCATGATGAATTTGATTTTGTCGCCACCTGCTGTTTTAGCAGCGAATTGACTCTTGATGATAGCTACCATCCGGTAATGAAGAGTCTTGTAGTTTTCTGCGAATTGTACTACTATAGATGGGATGGAGTCGCATCTGACTCCATTCGCTGCGGATCGTAAACCGTCAAGACTGTGAAACGGTTTCCACCTCCATCGCAGTGGGGTCCAGTACGGTGATGGCTTCCCTGTCTTCATCGGCATTATCAAGCCTTCCTTGTCTGGCTACCAATTCTCATGAACGAAGCCCTCTGAATCCATTACGCCCAGAGGCCTAGGTTGCAGAATTATCAAAGGATTCCGTTGATTCTTCTTTTGTACCTTAGATCCTTTGATTTCTTTGGTGTACCAAGTTTCGTCACTGCCAGGCTGACTTCAGTAGATTTACGCGCCTCCTCCTTCCTGTAGTTGACGGCACGTGGCTGTTTATTTTATTTCCTCTCTGGTGGAGTAGTGGGACGCTTTCTCGGCATTATGTCTTTGCTCACCGAGTACACGTCATCGTGTATACGCTGAATGTTGAACACAGCTGCTGGTGTAGCGTCTCATCCGTTTCCAAATCCTTATCCGCTTGTCGGGTCGTGGTACTTGCCACAACATTCGCCGGCAAGGCCGAGTCCAGCGGGGCGCTCGGCATGCATGGCGCGGAAGAGCAGAGCGCGCTTTCCTCGTCATTCATCCGTTCGATCCCACTGGGCACGTACTGGGGTGACAAAGCTTAATTCGTTGCCATCGTTCGCGAATCAGTACCGAATTATTCACCTTCGACTCACGCAAAACATAATTCCTTCAGTCACCTTCGCCAATAACACCTATAAATAACAATCACACACACGACTCCACGAATTTAACCATGATTCATACACGCACACTCACGAGATATAACAGATTATATGACAGCTAGAGTTCACGAACGTTCAAACATTGGAGATAATTGTCAAACATTTTTGAAAAGTTAACATATATACATTATCATACATATATCAGCGTTAGTCTATTTTATACGGACAGCTGTAAATACTTCGACTGCGAGAAACAACTTTAGTTCCGTTGAGCGCGATTCACGCTAAAACAACCGGTCGGATCAGTCTGCTTTAAAGATGATGTGCCACCTTACCGAGCAGCTAGAGAAAATTACTAACGCTCTGGCTGTCCCAAAGTGCCCACATTGCAACCACAATGGATAGATAGCCACACATTCATCACTTCTTATCTTTTTGCGTTTTAAATGCTAATAGCATGTTCAACTAACTGCTTGAGTTAAGACAGTTCCTTCGAGACCAAGATATTGACGTATGTCTGGTGGCAGAAACTTTCTTTAAACCCGGTCTGCTAGCCGCAGTAGCCAATTACAGTTGTTACCGCCGTGACAGACTCACCGATGGAGATGGAGTCGCGGTTTTCATTAAGAACAGCATTCCACATCATGAAATAGTCCTACTTCCCCTCCAACAGATGGAAGCCGTCGGAATTGAAGTGGCTATAGCTAATGGGAAGCTAACCATCATCTCATGCTACCGACATCCTCGAAGACAACTCGAAGAAGCCGACTTTACGACTCTGGCAGATGTCAGCGGAAAACTCCTGATTGGCGGCGACCTTAATGCTAAACATTCCGACTGGAATAGTAGGTACAACAACACAGCGGGTATAGCATTGAGACGCCTCATAAACAGATACAATATGTGCGTATGGGCACCAGATGAGCCCACATACTACACGAGCAACGGCAACAGACCAGATGTACTAGATGTAGTCATCACCAAGGGCATCCATGGCTATGCCGCCACCTCAGTCATAAATCGACTTTCCTCAGATCACTGTCCGGTTATGATTGAGGTTGAAGAAGAACCATTCCTCAACTACCACAAAACAAACTGGAGGCGTTACCAGGAGCACCTGCAGACTAATCTAGCTGACCCACCGGAAATCGACAACATTGACGTCGCCCTTCAGTCTTTTGAGGCAGCAGTTAAAGATGCAACAGCAGCTTCCACTCCAGTCAGGATACCAAGACCAGCTCCCACTCCGCAGCTTCCTCCCCATCTACTGGCTGAAATCCGCTACAAAAACAGGATTGCCAAAGAGTGGAAGCTCACGAGAAATCAGGTGACCAGAAGTCTGTTAAATCGCTTGCAAAGGGAAATTAAAGCTTCCCTGATTCAACATCGGAACCAAGAGTGGGAAGCAAGAGTCTCCATGCTCCACTCGGAGGATGGTTCTCTATGGCTACAAACAAGAAGACTCATCAGGAGATGGCAGCGGCTCCCCCCACTGCACGGCGAAAGAGGCCTAGCCACCACCCCGGAGGAAAAGGCCAACGCACTGGCTGATGTCTTTGTGAAGAATTTTTGGCCTTCACAAACAAACGTGGACCCCACCCACCTCACTGCAGTTCACCGACGCCTGGGAGTCTGTCTCGACGCCGAAGATGATCATCAAATAGATGACATCACCCCGGAGGAGGTAGCCAGGCTATCTGTCGAAACTGCATCCACACAAATCACCAGGGCGTGACGAGATCAACAACACTCTCCTCAGGCACCTACCACGAGAGGCCTCTGACCACCTCGCCGCTATCTTCAATGCCATCTTGAGACGACAGCACTACCCTCAATTGTGGAAACACGCAATAATTGTGGGAATTCACAAGACCCGGAAAGAGTAACACCTACCTCAGAACTATAGGCCTATTAGTTTGCTCTCAGCCATTAGTAAGGTGTTCGAACGGCTACTATTAAAACGCCTATCTGCATTCATCGATGACGCCAATGCTATTCCAGATCACCAGCTAGGTTTTCGAAGCGGTCACTCCACCACCCAGCAGCTGATGCGGGTAACAGAAGCGGTGACCCACGCTTTCAACTTCAAGCACTATAGTGCTATGGTACTCCTTGACATCTCGCGTGCCTTCGATTCCGTGTGGCACCCGGGGCTCCTGCTCAAGCTCTACGAACAGGGTATCCCGGGGCCATACGTGAAGCTACTAAAATCCTATCTTTCCGCCCGGACCTTCAGCGTCAAGGTGGACAAGGCTTACTCCTCTACCAGGAACATCGTGGCAGGAGTCCCACAGGGCTCTGTGCTTGGGCCAGTGCTATACTCCCTGCACACCACTGATGTACCAATTAGCAATGGTGTTCTGACAGCTACTTACGCCGACGACACTGCGTAGTTGGCCTCCAGCCGCAGTAGAGCACTAGCCACCCGACGACTGCAGGAAGTTCTCCAAGTAACGGGCTAGGAGGCGGCGTATTGACATAAACCCCACCAAGACCCAAGCCATTATATTAACCAAGTGACTCGGGGCTCGTCAACCAACTCATCCTGACCCAACAATTCGCTTATATGGGAGATAAATCCCATGGTCCATCGCGGCACGTTACCTGGGGGTGACTCTAGACAAAAGACTGAACTGGTGTAGCCACATCAATGAAGTCCGTCGGAGAGCAAGCACTAGGCTCCACAGTCTTTACTCTATTCTAAATAAGGACAGCAAGCTTTCCCCTTCCACTGGAGTCAAGATATACACATCGCTCATACGCCCCATTATGTAGTATGCATGTCCTGTGTGGGCATACGCCAGTGACAGGCAAATCAGAAAGCTCCAGGTTATTCAAAATAGGGCCCTAAAGAGAGCCCTCCACCTACCGTGCCGATTCCCCACGGATGCACTCCACGAGGCCGCCGGCATACCTAAATTGAAGGACAGATTCCGCCAGCTGGCGGAAACATTTTATAAAAACACCAGACAATGCAACAACCCAGCGGTCAACTCGCTTGGACGCTACAACAATGGCGACGACAGGCATAGAAGACCACTCAGTCTCTTAGCAAACTGACACCCAACAAGAAGACACACCGACAGTTAAGAGAATTGTAACCCCTTCGTGACGTTGGAGGCAATGTCCACGGACAAATACTGCACCCTCCACCTGCCTGTAACCTAAGGCAGTGACGGTGCCATGTGTGTGTGGATCAGTTGCTTCCGAGACGTGAGGCAGTGAACACCGTGCTCCAAGTTTCCGCGTCCAAGGCAACTTCCGTGTGCGGTCAATAGCCGTGTTTACGTCCAAACATTATTCTTATGTGTGACATAAAATCAAAGTCTTATTCGAACGTTAACAAAAGTGACAGTGACAAGTGTTGCGAAAAAATAGGGCAAGGAGACGGCTCCCAATAGATATGGTCCGGGACAAGGGACAGTACATCCACCAAGCACTGGAGATCTGTGACAACGAAGACACCTACCAGATATCAGCAGCCGCAACACCCAACCCAACCCGACACAGAAGTCATACCAACAAGAATCTCCTCCAGACGGGAACGACATAATGGACTTTACAACATTAGATGAAAACAGCAACCCGAACCAGTTCAGCCCACAGATGCAATACAGGATACCAGATACTCCAACAGCCATAGTGACGCACCCGGCTTATGAAAATAGTATGAATATCTCAGATAACTACGAACAACCCAATAAAAGACTATGTATGGCAGTGACTAACGGTGCAGTGATAGATGAAAATATGCCCAAAACCTCTTATCACTGTGACATTAGGCAAACTACTTTTCCTGTAAACACACCGCCTTTAACCGAAAATAAAAAATGCCCCAGCAAAAATAATAAGTATAATCTACATCTAAATGACTCAGACGTAGGATCCTTCTACGTTTTTATCTAAAGCTTGGTCAAAAAAGTTGATATGCTCGACCCAATGTCAATCGGGACGTTATTATCTTAGTACAATGCCCAAATCAAGCAGGAGGCACTAAACATTAGCTCACTTGGAAAAATAGACTCAGAATCAATATGAAAACAGCACCAAATCTATTGGTTCAATTACCCATAGTGATATCGAAAATTCTGGAAGCCTATATCCGGAATTTTCTCATTCACAAACAAGGAATTATCAGAAATTTGAATACCTCAATGAGCGAAAAGGAAATTAAGGAGGAAATCAAGTCTGTTTATCCCGTAATATCAGTAAAACGCGTTACCGAGAAACAAAGCCACCAGGAAAGCGATGAATGCACGTGTATTTCTGGTTTTTTTTTTATTATCTTTCCGAGCGCAATGCCTACCACCCTATGTATCAATCCTCGGGATGCGCTGTCCACTCGAGCCCTATATTTATCCATGGATTATATGTAAAAAATGAGTACAGTTTGGTCACAAGATACAGAACTGCCGGAACGATGGTAGATGCAACAAGTGCGGAAGGCTTCATCGTATGGAAGTCTGCTCCGATACTACCGCTCCTAGATGTTCAAACTGCCAAGGTCCTCACTACGCCTCAGAAAAAGATATGTCTAGTCTTTCAACAACAACAACATTCAAAATACAACGCAACACATAACAGCCCAGGACCTCGAGCAGTTTTCTCTCCAACATATCACAGCTACTCACTCACATATACAGTAGTCACAACAACCCCCTCCTTGCAGAACGAGGGAGATGTAGTGACCCTGTCAGCCGATCGACAAGAACTGAAGGTTAACCTTCCATTACAGCCGTGGATAATGGTTGGGCATAGAAGTCGATCATGGTTTTGATGTAAATATTCGTCATAGGTACCTTCTGCAACACATGACAGTTTTAATGGCTCAGTACCTACAGATATCAATATAGGAATGGCTGAGAACGCTATGATACGTTACGGTAAATGTTGATTTACGTTAGCAGTTACCTGATGGTATATGCAATGTTTATTTGGTTTCATAACAAAATGGTCATGTTTTAACTGGATCATTAGAGATAGGGCCAAGGACAAGGGGAGCATGTAACTGATAGAAACCTCGCAGACAATGTAGAGGGAATATTGATAATATCTTTTCAAGACTAAGCCGACATGATGGTGATCACATGATTGACCCTCTGACTGTCAACATCCCGCTATCACAATAGAGCCCACCTTAGTATTAGACGGAGTCATCTTCTGGTGTGCGACCACCGGCGACGACGCCCTTGGCGTCTATGTCGATGTGGTACGTTGAATCAGCCAGGCAGACAGACCCTGCTGTTGCTGCCCCAGGGTTTAAATAGATTATTCCTCTTCCTATTACCACAATGTGGAGAGTGTATTACTCCTCGCTATTCTGCTGTGCGAAGTCATTTCACCAGGTTGCAGTAATTACTTGCGCTTGGCAGCTGGCGACTTGCTGATTGGTGTGCTAATTTTCCAGGTCGTAACACGCTACCATTGCTTAGTTGTTTCTTGCCCGCCCGCCCTGGATACTAACATGAGAAATACGAGCTTTTTAGGCAAGTGATCGACCTCGGTCACTATAGAGATTTTACACCTCTAATCCCGAGGACAATACCTCCACCTGTCCCACACCAAGAGATACCCATACCCACCACAGTATTATATATATATATATATATATCCCTCGAGGCAGATAATCACATACATCGTCGCAGGGGCACTATCATCTTCTGATCTACCGCTGCCCACGGGAACCATTCACCAACTTTCATCAAACGTATTTGCAAGAAATGGCGGATTTTGAGATTTTACAGTGGAACGGACGATCGACCTCAGCAAACAAAGAAACGTTACAACCAGAACTGGCAGCACAAAATATTTCATTAGTGGCTCTCAGTGAAACCTGATTTCACAAAGCAGCGTACTTCCGGGAATGTTCCGTCCTGCAAGCGGACCGTGCAGATGACTATAGTGGAGTGGCACAACTGATCAAAACAACTTTAGAATTTCGAGCGATCAACCTAGACTTCTCTAACATTTATCAGCCGACCCCGGTAGCGCGGGGCTAGCGAGCTGGCTTCACGTTGCAGGGGTCGCCGGTTCGTGTCCGGCCCAGGGCATGGGTGGTTTTAATTAAGTGTTGTGTTCGTCCTGTGTTGTTCTGTCACTTGTGATACTCAATAATATGAGAAGATACTATGAACACAGTTGAAGAATGATAGAAACACAGTTGCTGGCTGAATGGCTACAAGGCCGAATGCAGCCCAGGTCACACTACCAAATTACAACCTCACTGTTATCTCTATTCACCGGCCTCCACGTACTCAGATTGATCCGCAGGAATGGCACCTGTTATTCAAAAAGCTAGGACCACGGTACATCCTCTGCGGCGATTTCAAAGCCCATAACATATGTTGAGGATGCGAATTTCATGATCAACCGGGCAAAGCAGTAAATGAACTGTTAGATCAATATAACCTGATTATCCTCAACGACGGCCAGGATACAGACCGACAGTGGTGGACATAATTCTAACATCTATTATTATAAACCCAGATTCACAGCACTGGTGGGACCTGTTTCACCAGTATTCGCGAAATCCTACGAATGCTCTGTACCAACACTGAAAGCTTAACATCCTACCATCCCAACTCAATCAGAGGTTTCCTTCACTATTATTATCAAATTTTGGGGGGGGACTTCACCCATATTTACACGGGTGGATCCAAAACAGAACATAGTGCAGGATTCGCTTATTACTGCCCGACCAACAACCACGGAGCATCCTTCGCATTACCACTCGAAGCTTCAAACTACCCAGCCGAAATAGTAGCCATCATAGAAATAATTAATACGGAATAGGATAAAATTTTAAGACAATATTCATCCTAACGGACTCCGGAAGTACTCTACTGCGGCTGCGGAATCCCTAGTTGAGCCTTAGCAGCAACAGATACTTCATGGCCATTGCCGAGAAAACAGTATCAACTCAAGAACGAGACATTTGATAATTTATCTCTGAATTAACAGCACAAACATCAGATTAAACCTGCACGAAGTAGCAGGCTCAGAAAGTAAATAAATAAATTTTTGGTTTATTGTGAACTTTTCAAAATAGAAATTAAAAAACAAAACACTGTTAACCTCATCTGTTAACACTGCTGTATCACCAGATTAAACCCTCTCATCCGAAAATCTGCTGACACAGTTACGAGCATACAAGCTGCATTTTTACCGGGGGGGGGAGGGGGGGGTATGGATCTTAATCGGGAGATTTGACCTCTGTGGCAATTGCGTCGCAAAACGGTCAGGATAATAATTATTTCCTGTGATTCTTTTATTTTGATATGGACGAGGATCTTCTTCGGGAGATTTGACGCCTGCCACAATGCGACGCTAGCCGGTCAGGATACGTCCTGTGATTCAGCGGGAAATCCTGATTTCGGTTTTCCATTGTTTACCGAAATCACTCCAGGCTAATGCCGGGATGGATCCTTAAAAAGACCATGGCTGATTTCCTTCCGTTTCGTGTCCCAGTCTCCTTCGTTTGGTTGAAAAGGCAGTTGATGCCTATATCATCCCGTGGTGTGCCCGGCTTGCCCGGGACATCACATCAGGAACCTCTATTTAAAAAATAGATAAATAACAATAGGGCTAGGGAGGTTATAATTTCTGTTTGAATACTTTCTTTGGACTGAGATTATAATTTACACTAAATTAAGTTGGTTAATTCAGTTTCTAATAAAGAATTATTTACAATGGTTACAACGTTTCGTGGAGACATATTAATGAAACAGAAATAAGTACTTATTTTTCGTCGTTAACATTTTGAATAATCAGAACCAGAAAATATTAAAAATTAAAATTACTCCATCCAAAAGTTAGCAAGATTCTGGGGGAAAACCCACAAGGATAATTTTTCTACTAAAAATTTCATACCAGTAATTATAAGTAGCCTCCAGTTAATATCTATTCTATTTCTTGAACCCTACCAGAATACCCGGCGTTGCTGGGGGGCCTGTATAAGGATCTTCTGATGTTATACCACGAGTCATAAACAATCTCGCTAACAGGGTTGCTGAAAAGAAATGTAGATATGCTCTGTCAGCAATTCCCGATCGGAATCGGTCCAACGCCTTTCGACAGTACTTTGGGCGATTTCCCCACCGTTTTCAAGATACAGGATGTCCACGAATGGAATCCTTGATCCAAAAATTTAAAATCTCGAGAAACAAAGATCGACAGAAGAATGCAATGAATGGTATTATTATTGCGAAAACTGTAAGAAATTTTATACAGAAGTCTAAAGCAAAAAGCTATAAAAGCTGCTAACAAAAGGACAGCTGTAGCAAGCCCGTATCTGAATGCACAAATAGTATAAATTTTCCTCTGGAAGCAGCAAGTGCAAATGAAATGAATCACACACAATGTTTTCAAAATTTCCGCTGCTCGAAGTATAGAGGTGCCACAAACGGAGAATGAAATTTTCCATTAAATCTTGCCATGTTTCAACGATAAATTGGTTCAATAGCCAAACAGATCAATGATTCAAGTTATTCCAGCGTAGTTGGATGGCTTTGGTAGACAGTGTCTTTCAATGTACCCCATGAATAGTAGTCACAAGGCGTCAGATCTGGCGAATATGAAAGCCAAACACCTCATAACAGCTTTCGCAACTTTTTTTTAAACTTCTGCATGAAATTCTTACAGCTTTCACAGTGAAAATACCGTTTGTTGCATTCTTCTGTCAATCTTTGTTTTCGAGATTTGCAGTTTGAAATCAGGGACTCATTTCATCGATACGCTGTGTGTGCAAAAACCTGAACAGTATCAAATGTAAATTTTGCTTAAGGGTGCTAAAGGGGTACGAGGTTGCGCTTTTGTAAACCAAATGTGGACAATATTTTTGTAATTGTTTTTAAGTATACGTATGCAAAGTTTCATGAAAATCGGATAATAACTGTGCAATAAATTGGTTCGGTAAACAAATTTTAAAAGATTCAACTGGAAGGTAAAGATATGAGCTAAGTTTAATGCATGAACTTGGAACAACGCAGACACTGACGTGGGTGGTTGGGTGTGGCATTCTGGAGGCGTGGTACGAATCCCCGTCCAGTGCATCCAATTTCGGTTTTCCTATTTTCCCCGAAATCACTCCAGTGAATGCAGGATTGTTTCCTTGAAATGCCTAATGCTGAATTCTTTCTCGATCTTTCTTTCTGTCCCGAGTTCTTTCCAGTTTCAAGTGACTTCAGGAGCCATCAAGCCGGTAGGGGAAAAGTGCGAAACATCAACCACCTGCTACAAATGTGTTTATACTAATTGAAAAATGTAAATCGCATACACATACATTTGTTATGTTTCATTGAAGCTGTCTTGGATGATAGCAGCTGGCGTCTGGCAACGCAGTTCCAGGTAGAGTTACATCTTGAAGAATCGTGGTACTGTGGTAATATACTTGGCACTATGCACTAAAACAGTTCAACCCGTGAACAACGCCTAAGATTTAAAGTTTTGTTTTGCTTTTATCTTATGATCTCTATGTTGTCCAATCAAACTGAATGTGAATAAATTCATGACATAATTGAATCCATAACACAACACATAATAAATGTGTTATTTCTGACCCACGGTATGATGATTCGTATAATTAATTCAATAAATCTTAGTAACAACATCCCATTGCTAATCGATGTTAAATAATACCACGTGGAATAATAAAGCCTTCAACTCTATGATTTCTTGTGATATGCCACTTGTCCATGATACCTTGTCTCTTAAGATACATTTTTGATATATCCACTTTTACTTTACTAACTGTCATTTTGCAATTGAATCACAATATTAAAAATATCACTTTTAAATTCATTAACACTAAATGTAATGGTCACAGTCAACGCATATATCCTACATTTAGAAATTTATATTTAAAATAATACTGATACGTTTTATTACAAAATATTACTCTCTAACATACAGCAGTTTAGCGGACTAAAACTCTAATATAATCTTTTTGTGGTTTTGAACAGATACACTCGTAAACGCCCATCTACGTACTTACATCAGGAGATGATTTATTTTTCCCCTCCACCATCGCCGTTTTTCGTATCAGTTACTCAAATTTTCGGTTTACTGAATGAATTTTGCGATGCAATCGTTTCATAATAATACTCTATTTCTAACACCAATATGATTGTACTATACGAATTTAGAATGACTTTTATGCCATCATTTCTCTTCAGATAATAATTTTTACTCATCACCCCCAATCTCAGAGATCCTTTTAACTTGGATTACGAATCTGACGCAAGTTCCTTGTGAGAGTACCTAACATATAAAATGATTGCTTCCTTCGATGCGTTTTCTACCTATTCACTGCCTCAAATGCCGCAATGATATCTGGCCCAGGCTATTATAACTTCTTTGTCCTTGGTTTATAGTTGTACCGCTACGTCCATTATTGAGAAGTTTCGACACTTTCTCAGAAACAACCATGTCTACAGCCATCTCGATCAGGTCTTTCTACAGAATAAAAAATCTTTTGCATATATATATATATATATTATTTATAAAACCGTTCAGAACTTGCCCAGTTGTCGTATGTAATGCATGTTTTTATCACAGCATCGTAGATGTATTCCGAATAATGAGTAATGCATCATTCTGTCTAAAAACGACTATATAAACGTCACCCATAAAAGTGACGTACGCATTTTCCTTTTTAGATGATATTATTAATCTCACTGTATTTTTTTCTCCACCGCAATGTTTCGGCGCGGTTGGTGTACATATCTTTTACCCAGAGCTAACATGAATTTATAGGGTAATTATCTGACACGCGGCACGCTCGGCAGAGGAGAAAAAAGTGCACGCCGGGAAATACCGCGCAGTTCCGGCATCGTGGAGACGTGGCTGGCCGGCCCGTCTCTGTATATACAAGGTATACTACAGTATTTTACGAGCTGCGCGTTATGGGCGCACCGGCGCGTGCGCAGCGGAGCGGCCTAATCTGCAGGGGCCTCGGCCGCGCCCGCCGTGAAATTGGAGGTCGTCTCTAGGCGACTGTTGCCAGGCATCGGCGAGAACTCCGCTGTGATAAGCAGCTCTGACGTGATACATTTGCGCAGGTTTGGCTAACTTTCTTAGTTACAGGGACCTTTTAACATCTCCGCTTAGCAGAACTACTAATATGCTGCTGAATTTATGGTGCGGCAATATGGTACCCACAGAAGCAATGCAAATTAAAAGTTAATACTAAAATAAATGTAATTTATATCCTAGCATCATATATGTATTATAATTTTAGTCCAAGCTCCGAATATCTTTTGTATAAAGTAATGACTGGAGTAAAATAGATTTCATGAAATAAAATTAATTATTTTAAAATAAATGTACATCAAATGGAACAACAGAAAAACAGATGACAACTACAAAAACTACCTGAAAAGTAGGAACGAAACAGCAAAATTAATCAGACAAACCAAAAGGAAATATGAAAATGGGCAACTGCTCTAAACTGAGAAAGAGTTCCAGAAAAACAACACACGCAATTTCTACAGAACTTTGAAAATAAACCGCACAGGATATTAACCACAAAGCCACTGCTTTAAAAAGAGGTCGGACAACTGGCATTATGCCATTAAGAAAACTGTACAGTGCTCGCAGAGTATTTTTACAAACTCTTAAATTGTCCCTAACCAATACAAACGATTCGCAACACAAAAACCTAAAGAACAAAATCCATTTTCCTCACCACCTGGTGAATGTGAAATTGTTAAGAAAATCAAAAGACACAAAAAGAACAAAGCAGCTGGTGAAGATGGAATCACTGCAGAGCTTCTGAAATCAGCGGGATCAAAAATTATAAAAGAGATCACAAAAATTATCCAAGACATTTGGCAAACAGAACAAATTCCATAAGTTTGGTAAAATGCGTTAATCCACACTTTACACAAAAAGGGAGACAGAGCAAGTGTTGATAATTACAGGGGAATCTCACTGCAGTCAGAGCCATACAAAATTTTCTCCCAGTGTCTCCTGGATAGGACTCAACAGCAACTAGAACCAAGGATCGGAGAATATCAAGCAGGAAATTTAGACCAGGTAGACCTTGCACAGAACTCAACCTAAAACTTATCCTCAAACATCAAAGAATTTGTAGCAACCGTTTAGTCCGCACATTTGGCGATTTTAAAAAATCATATGACTCAGTTAATCGTGAGTCATTATGCCAAATATTGAAAGAACAAGGCTTAGACCCCAAAACTCTTGCTTTAATACAACAAACACTAACAGATACAAAGTCCAAAATAAACTTTTTAGGGGAAATATTAGAACCCTTCATTATTAAAACAGGAGTAAGACGAGGAGATGGACTTTCTCCGTTACTGTTCAACTGCGCCCTTGAAAAAGTGTTACAGGAATGGTGGAAACAAAAATCATTCCTTTGAATTGACCAGCGAATTATATTGGGCAGAGGAAAATTAAAGATAGATTGCCTAGCATTTGCAGACGACTTAGCAATCTTAACCCGTGTCATTGCAATAGGCCAAAAACAGATCGAACTCTTGAAAGAAGTAGCGGAGAAAGTGGATCTACAGGTTTCATTCATGAAAACATAATTTATGACCTGCAATAAAGAAACACCAAAATACATGGAGACAAAATATGGAAAAATCCAACGAGTCTCATACTTCAAGTATCTCGGAGAAACAATCCAAGAGAATGGAACTGAAGCAAGAGCTAATGAAATTAGATGCCAAAAGATGGAAACAGCTTACCGCCTAACACAAAACGTCTACAACAAAAAAATGCAACTCCAAGCACACAAAACTGAGACATTACAATATCAATTATTAAACCAGAATGTCTTTATGGATCAGAAACACTTATTTGAACAGGAAAAAAGATATAGAAAACATTGAGAAAAAAGAACGCAAAATTATAAGGAAAATTTTGACCCAAGACTCATTAGGAGACCAGTACAGACTCAAAGTAATCAGGAAATTTTACAATATGCAGACATTCACAGTGATATTAGAAAACGCCGACTAAAATTTTATGGACACGTCAAAAGAATGAACCCTAACAGACTTACAAGACAAATAGTTGAATTCTATGAAAACGGAAGTAAATTAATATCGGATACAATGAAATGGTTTGGAGAAATCAAGAAAGACTTCAAATTAGCAGGAATTGTTCCAGAAGATATGGAAAACAGATACATATTTAAATCCAAAATTCACAAGTGGGTAAGTTGACCGGGAGGAAAGATTAAAGAAAAGATGTGGAACAACATTGTCAGATGATAGGAAAAAAGCCCACAGCGAGCATATGAAGTAAATATGGGCACAAAGGAAAGCGAACAAACGCTTCTGAGTACTTTGTGTAGTCCCAATGGGCTTATCCGCAAATAATAATAATAATAAATACTAAAATCTTTCCACTCAACAGTGTACCATGAAATGTTATTTTATTTTTGGCTCGTCCATGGCCAAGTCGATAGAGCGTGGAGGACATGAACGGCAAGAAGTGGGAAAAGCAAACGGTCATAACATTTCTAATCGAACCTCCCGTCATTCAGTAAGAGTGATTTTAGGAAATTGTGAAAAACTCGAAATATGGATGATCGGTCCGGAAACTGAACAAGAATGTTTCTGAATCCGCGCAGAACTTTTCGCACACCAAGCTGTATAATACGTATCTACTTTCGCTAATATTATGCCTCGAAAATTTAAACTTGTTCACCACGCACAAAAATACATTCAGTGCATACAATGAGTGGTTAGTTAATAACCAAGTATCTGAGATGAACCTAGTGATCTGTAAAAAGTACTTGGAATGCTTGCATAACCGATTAAAATGAAACATCTATTATACTGTAATTCCGTGAACTGTCTTACAATATTTACTATGCCAGATATACCAAATTAGTTAAACAGAAAGTAATATCATAGATAGTTAAAAATACACAAAGCTTATAAGAATGTAGCTGTTAGTGAATTGTCAAATCAGCTGAATGATGATGTGCTAAATCAAGCAAGGTTTCACCTGTTTTACTAAATTCATCGTCTCCGACAATCTATTTTCTGGGGCCCACAGATGTTGTTAATAGTTTATCCATTCTCATTGAGATACTATTTAAACCCCATACAATACTAATTCTCTCTTACGTCTTAAGTATAAAAACTTTTTAAATTCCAATTTAAGGAAAAGAAGAATCCGCATAACAATAATATTGCAAAGTCTGATCTAATGTTTTTCAATAGGAGAATTGAAAAGTAATGCTGGTAGAGAGAAAAAGTAATGCGATAGTATGTACTGCGGAGTTTCATTCGCCTTAGTTATTTGTGTGATGACATGATGGGCACACCTCCCTTCGCCAAAGGAACTGGGAGTGGTAAGATTTTGGGTTATTTGGCTTGTTTTTAGTGAGTGTGTTTGATAGTGTGAATGACCAGTTATTTATAAATCATTGTTCTTATTTTAAACAGTGATTCTAAGCGCGTAGCTTTGTATTGTTGTACGATTTTACATTATGAATATTTTGAGTTACATTTATTGTCCTGCAGCTGATAAACTCAATGTTGTTTGCAGACGTCTTGATTTTCTCTGTAGCTTCTGTTTCAAATTCGACTGTCCCTTCCAAATTAGACCAATTTCTAAGATTATGTTGATGTTTAATATTTTTGAGTATTTTAGTGTCGTATGTCTGAGTTATGCCTCTTCTGAACTTTCTGTTTACGTATTATAATATCTAACAATTAAAATTAGGCTATGTCGAAAAAATCACCTTTTCCTTTGAGAAAATAATCGGCTTTGTCCAATTCTGTTCATAAAATACCTGCATACGATACGTCCTGCTAGGATCCATCTGTATTGATGACGAAACATAATCAGGTGCATTATTCTAGTAATCATTTGAATGGCTGACAAGATCTGACTTAATTTGCAGCAATGAAAATATTATTATGTCGGTAAAATGTAAACAAAATGAACTAAAAAGGCTTTATAATTAAAATTATCAGTAGCGTGTGCTGTTGTACTAAAGTTATCTTATGATTAAATCAAGAAGAGGTTTTGCGGACTTAGTTCCATCTGTGTGCACAACTTAGAATTAAAGTTATTAATTAAAGGAAAACATATTTCTTGTCATCATAACTGCTGATGCGAAATAAATTATTGTAGCTTTAACTTATTGTAGTCAAATTTTTAAAATGGTATTTTATTCCTAAGATTTTTTACTGTGATTTTTAATCTTAAAAAATAAATACCTTTTCCAGGTTTTTCTGTTTCAGCAAGGGGTAAGTCTGAACATATTTTGATTAAACAACTTTTTTCTTTACACCCTTTAAATTTCTAGGATTACGTATTTGATTTTTAAACGATACTGTAAATGTTTAAGTTACTGGCAGATTCATGTAATATGCACAATATAGACGAAACTAAGTTTGTTAGTCTTCAAGGACTTCGAGAAATATTGGTGGAAATGTTTTTTAAATTAATAGTTCTCAAATGCAATAAAAATCTTATTTTGCACAACCATTAAAACATTGACCAAGAGTTGCGTATTTAGGTCGTCATACAGTTTTGCTTTTGTCATTAGGGCTTCATTGTTATTCGAATTTGAGATCTTAGGTGTGGGAGAGAATTTTTGAAAAGGAACGTATGTGATGTTGGCGGTTGTCAAAACGAAGGAGTTATACTGGTATTTACCTGAAATAACTTATAACAATGATATAAACTAAAATATCCATAGTTAAATAGAAAGGATCTCCCAAGTGTTACCACTAATCCTTTAGCCTTGGTTATGTATTTTTACGGAGAATTAACTAAAACGCAACAAACTGGGATATAGTTTGAAAGAACATTAAAGACATGAAAGGCATTAAATTTGTCAGAGTAAGAAGTAAATTAAAGTTTAGTATAGGTACGAATGTTGCAAGAAAGTTGCCTGGAGAGTTCTTTGTCCATGCGATAAATAGCAATTCCATCGGTAAACCATTAAAACTGAAATTTCACAACACTTCGGGATGGTTATTCTCTGCAAATTTATATGGTGTCATACAACGTTCTGTAAATTTATTTATCATTAGAGGATACAATAATCCGTATTTTACCCCATAACTAAGGCCTAGAACTTATGGTATAATTTCCGTACAATATTATACCACGATTTAGAGATACGATGAAGTGAAGCAAAGTTAGGAGGATCTCGCAATCGGGACGAGAATTCGAATCCAATTCCGGCTATCCAGCTTTGGTTTTTCCATGGTTTCCCCAAATCACTCCAAGCGAATGCCGGAATGGTTCTTTTAGAAGGCCATGGCCGAATTCATTCACGTTCCTTGTTCCCATTCCTTTTCCACTTCTAATTACCTCTACGTCGACGAGGCGTATAGGCATAAGCAAAATTGAAAGAGAGAGACGATTCCGTAGGTTTAATGGTGTCATGTAGGCGGAAGATATTGCATAGTGTTTTATGAGTAACTGAGGGTTTATGACTTCTACAGCCTGAGTTTTAACGAACAACTTTTTACGTAGGCTCTAATCTTTCCGAGTCGCTATGTGAAGCGCGAAGAATAACAAAACTTGTATTAACTACACCAGTGAAAAAGCAGCTGAATACGGAAAGAAGCCAAGTTTTTATTCTACAAAAAGAACATCGTATTATGCATGTGTAAAGTTCGTCCCGTCCTTTTGTGGATGTGAGGGATGGAATCTTTCCTCTGGTATTTACCGCACAGCCGTTTGCTTAGTACATATGAGTTGTAAAGAGAATTGAGATATCAGCTTTTGTAGAGAAGTATAAATTTACTTATAGTGTAACATTTTTCAATCCAAGGATCAGTAAATCGTCAAAAATAATGCTGCTGACCACTAACGTGAATGGACCTGTCTTTTGCCTCTGTTCCTGGCACATATTTTATTGTACTATTTTAACATAATAATTCTAAAAACATGTCTTGAGGTATGACGGAAACCAACTTACGAAACTGGAAGCAAACAATTAAAACTTAAATAAGTGTCGACCAGGCTCTTAATGTTTAATAACCAAATCTACTATATAATTTTCTAAGATCACTCGCTCAATCACCTCGATAGCTATTGGCTGGAGAACGGTGTCATGTGTGAGCGTTCGCTCGAAAAACAGCGACCAGAGATACCATTAGAAGAAATTGGTGGTTATGTCCACAATTTAATAGCTAAGCAACTGCTTCCAAATTGACTGCCACAATAAATTCAATAAATTTGCTTTTTAACGTTTCATAGTTAAAAAAAATATTGATAAGTTTAGCAGCTGAAAAAACGTGGATCTGATTTTCAGTAACATGTTGCTAATTAAAACAAGGTAAAAAACCTTTAAAAAATTAATTACTCATGGCCTCTGCTGTAACCACGAATGCCAATTGTCATTCCGGCTACACTAATTTTGTTGATTGACCAAAGTTAATGCTTTACGGTCTATTTGCTTTTTCGGTATATTACTTACTACTTTCGTTAATGGTCATTGTTCATGTACGCTGTACGTGAGTTATTGGGTTATTTCAAGTGGACATCAGACCAAATATTTTACCGAATCAACTATTCTGGCAATTCGTTTTATCAAAGTGGCGCAACGATACCAATGATTACATTATGAGTATTTTCCCAGTCTTAATAACAAACAACGTGATGCTTTCGAAGCAATCAGGAAATTTATACCACATATTTTGTAAATTGAAATTTAATGGTCAAATACAAGTCAAGTTTGTATTTAAGCAAGTTCGAGTCTATGACCTTTGAAACAATTATACGATTGCGCTATCGTCCCTGTTAGTGTTTAAGACCTTCCTCTATTAATGCTTCAGAGTTCTTCAAGCTCATGAGATTTTATTCACTCTGAAACACAGATGAAGTTTATATTTGGTCAAATCAGGTCAACCTGTCATAATTTTTCGTCCTAAAAACTTGAACTGTTCTAGACCTGTGATGATACGCAAAAAACGGTCACGGTATTACACTAGTAAACAAGAATGTTTCTATAGGCTGGATGCTACACTGTAGAACCAATATACACGGACAAAATAAAATAAAAAATAGTAGACCTTACCTTTTATTATGGTTTGCTTCACCAACTCTACCATGTACAGCGGTTCCTCATATCTATTACAAGATCCAAAGAAAACAGTAATTTACTTAATCCTTAGACGATGACTACTGGAAATGAATAGACTTCTGTAGAAACAATGCTGTCCTATTCTAATCCCAGAATTGTTAGATTTTTGCCTTGTCGTTGAGATATTCATCCTTTCATACTCGCTTATAGCTTTATACAATACCAATACGGTATCTAAATTTATATAAATCTACTTACGGAGCATCTGAACCCTTCTCGTGAACCACTAATGGTCCGCGAAACACAGGTTGGGAAACACTGGTGTATTAAGAATCTGACACTACTTTGTATTCTCGTCTTTTTCTCCGTTTACAAACTGTTTTTCTACCATCAAGCTATGCTTTTATAAGTCTATAAGCTAGTCGCGTATCTGTCCCTTTGTGCAGACATCACTCAAAATCTATACATATTTAACCAATTTGGCTTTCACAGTTTGAAAGATTAAGGCTTAGCTTAAAATCTACGATGTATGTTATGACTCCAGTTGTGTAACGGAGCAACATATGATAATTCATTTGTACTGAGAACACCCAAAATAAATATCCCGTAGTTCAATTTTTTATTTTTTTATTTTTAACTTTTACGTCATTATAATCCAGATAAAGTCGTATCTACTATTGTTGTGTCAAAATGTATTCATAAAGTTTAATTTATTCACACAGTTAGGCCTACATAAAATGTTTTTCTACTTTCGATTTTTTCTGACCATTTGTCTTTAACAGTTCACGTTTTGTGGTTACTGTAACTCAGATTGTAATGACTAGTTTCAAATTAATGTCTGTGTTTAACCGTCTTACTCAGAATCAAGCAACTGAAGAGAAATTGGTCTTCTGGATTCTGTTTATTCTGTATATTCAGCCAACGAGTTTTGAGGAATAGTACTACATGTTATTGAAGAATACTGCGTATCAATTTATTTCGGTCCTACAGTCAAAATTGGCGGTTCACGCTGAGCTATATATTTTTACTCTCTTTATGTGAAAACATCCACAGAAAATAAATGGACAACAAAACGATAGGCGATTAAAAATTGTGTCCGTCGCATAAAGAGCTTGGTATAGCACCTTCACGACTCCTTAATAATGAAAGGAACTCCTCCACCTCTTTTGAAAGCGACCATGCCGCTATTCACCTTGCAAAACCGATATCTGGCTGCCCGGTACGACAATCAAGATTTTCGTTTTGCACCATTCCGAGTAGCATGTCCGAGCATTAATCGCCCATTCCCCAGGATTAGCACAAATGACGCTTTACTGCATTTTGATTGAATGATTCGTTACAAAGTGCCTCATTAGCTTAGTACCTCCACTTCAGTACACTTCACTAAATGGGCAGGTGAAAATGGAATACAATAGGATCAGAGAGATTCAAAGCTACCTGTTAATTAGCCACGTCAGTTGCAGCCACGCTGATAGATACTTGCGAGTCGCAAAAGCTTCAGTGACATTCTACTCTGCCGAATACGTAGTTTACAAATTCAACTCCCTTTTCCCACATGTGTGGTTCCTCGTTTATTTTTTTTAATGGAAATGTGTTTTGAATTCTGATATTAATGTTAAACCAATAATTTTTTATAAAAATCTCATACGTTAAAATATTTTTATGACGTTTATTTGTTAGAACGATGTTTAAATTTGTTTTATGGACTACACATTACAACTTTTTCATTTTTTGTCAGCCCTTGGTCGAAAGTTGGGAAAATGAAAGTGATATTATTTCAGTATCAGTTCTTCATACAACGATGATCTACAACTTCCGAATGATAAATAGATGGTGAAATAATCATATTTATGTTTGAATCGATCTATTCGATTCTCTGGTAGATGGTGGGAACACTTAACTGACTTTTTTTTAACCCTGTTGGTCCCAGTTATTTTTGTAGGCGGAAGGCGTAAATCGGTAAGTTTAATAACGAAGAAAAATATAAACGCGTTTTTATATAAAATTTATATTGAATATTCTCACCATCAATCGTGTGATTCTCCCATTATTTCACTCAATCACTACGGTTTCTTTAGTTTCGTATCAAAAACAGCACAACCGAATTTATGATAACAACCACACGTGGGTTTGAGAGTTTCGTTTTTCCTGACTCGTAGCTTATTGAAGTTTATTGTAATCAAACTCTTGAATACTGATGTTGGTTACACCAATTTGTCACTTTAATGAACAGAAATGGTTTTAGATGAGTGAACGACTCCCATGTCCTTGCGAAACATGGGAGACCACTTGGCATTCGTTGAGAGGAGTTTTCTGGTGAGAGAAATTGTTTCCGTCCCGTGCTGAAAGGGGGCAATTGCATGTTTCACATCTGGCGATAAACAGGTCGCAGATGACCTTGACTGCTACGGGGTCATCCACGTGGAAATGTGAACGGAGATTTCCCCCAGTAATCCAGTAACGCAGTAACAGATATTTTTTCCAGTAACTTACTAAGTTCTCTTTCCATTTCCTCACCCCCTTGCCGCCTGTAGCCTACTATGAACGACCGGAGTATTAATGAATATGTTTGGCCGTATCCCTCACCCATTTATGGAGACACACTTGGTTCCGATTGGGCGTTAGGACAATATTTGCTTGATGACCAGAATAGAAAACTCTCTGCTTTTATATGGAAGCAATGAAATGCATATGACAAACGAGACCTGAGTTGGGTACTGATCTTTGCAATTGACAGCGTCCCCGGCACCCGACCCCACGGCTGCTGAAGACAACTGATTGGCAAAACAATGGAAATTAGCACGTGTGTGTTTAGCCATGTTTATCACGTTTAGAAGCTTGCTGGACGTTTTTAAACATTACATAAATATTTTAATTAAGAATGCTAGGTTTTTCTGTTTTAAATTTTATTAATCAATGAATTAATTATTTTCCTTCCTTTGTGCAAAATATTTTGATTTGAAATAAATAAAAAACAATAATTACCACTTTTTACAAATAATAAACAATAATTAATTGAATATTGGTAGCGAAAGAATTTAATTTTAGCAACAGACCCCTTATATTATTACAGTATCTACAATCACATTTTAATTACACTTCATATTATGGTGAACAATGAGTCCAGTGTGAAGTCGAGGTTGTCGTAAATACTGTTTTTTATTTTTTAAAGTCATCCGCCATTAGATCAGAAAACCAGTACCACATTTCAGTTTGTTTTAGGCCACATATTTTTATGAGTGATATACGTACGTTGTTCACACAGAAGAGAGTCAACACAAAGTGGACACAACTCTTAATAACAATGCCTTTGCTCTATGCAGTATCTGAACAGGCATTATTTGAAACGCAAGATCAGCACATGGTTACGTTCTAACTATCCCAGTGTCAATGATGTATTGCACAACCTTTTCCAGTATTTCAAATCAGTTTAAATCTTTTTATATTTAAGCTAAGTTAATAATGCGCATATAATTAAAATTCAGCCATATTTTCTCGCAGTAATTCGGTGATTTCTGTGCCAAAATAGTTCCATATGCAGAGCATGATCTTGTTAGTCAGGTTATTCCTGATTCTAAAGCAATAAATATTAGAAATACCAACGATAGTGTTGTAGTATTTCACGTCTTTCGAATGTGTTGTAGATAATCTTGCATTTTATGACACGTTCTGCATGAAAAGCTATTTGATGCTAGTCTCAATGTGAATCGATAATTAGATATACTGAAGAATGTTTCCCGAAAACGGAGAAGGTAATATCCGCTGTATGTATTGCTGTATGCTATTATAGCTATCCACTGATGAATAGTTATTATTTTTATTGGACAGAATGTGTATTATTCTTTTTTAGTTGTCATTGAGAAGGTTACAAGAAACAAAGTTTTTAAATTGGTAGACTCTTTCAAACTTTCATACAAAAAGTTGAATCGAAAAGTCTATATAACGTATGGTGGTTGTTTATGGCACACCTAATCTGAGTTTCAGGGAAGAAAGACATTTGAGGTTGAAGATAAAAATTGGTTTGTAAGCGGACGTTCATAAAAATATGAAGCAGACAATATTCTTAAATTGTTATGACAGAAGATTAAAGCGGAACTCACAGAACATTGAAATGATGGCTTTCTCGACTGGACAATATTTTTACTGTCCACATAATTCTTATCTCTCTAGTAATTTCATTCATAAATCAAAAATACTGCCTCACAACCCACGACTTTTACTTCAACGCTGAACAATCAAAACACTACTATCTTTTTCTGACTCATTTAATAATCATTATTGTTGCTAATGTTGAATTTAACCAGCGTAAAAATTCTTTTTTCTTTACCTGCTAATATCCCACAATTCTATGTTCACAATTTAAAGCAATTTGTGGTTCATTTTTGGGTGATGTGGTAGTGAATCCGTTATTAATTTTTTTCGGCGTTTGTACATTTTAAGGGAAGAACATTACAAGATCATATCTCCCAGTGTATATATAAAATTCAAGCTTTTGTGTTTAGTTATATTTAAATACTTTTCTTACTAAAATTATTTTCTGTTTCCATCAATTGATAAAGGATATTTTATTCAATTGAGAATATTTTTTAAATCATTTAATGTATTTTAAAATTTTCTTTTACATAAGGCCAAGTAGGGATTCTGAACGCTTGATGAGTAAGTTTATAATTTCTCTTCGCGCAAAAAGTATTTTCGCCAAAGCCTGAATTATTACGTGAAATCAACAATGGTTGGGGTACCAACATATTTGATTCAAATAAAAGTGTATATAGTTTACAAGAAGATTATGAAGGGATTTCTATGTAACTGTTAATTTGTACAGTGGAACCTAAACAAGAGAAGGAATTTTAATGCAAAGCACAGCAGCAATTTTGATATTCAGTTCTATAGTTGATAACTAAAGGCGTGAAAGTCGGTTTAATGTAACAGTAATAAACAGATCATAAACGATTTTATTTTTTGCATTGACGAAGAATTTGACTTGTACCACTTCTTGTACAACATTTATATATGTTTGTATTCCTACCTCTGTCCGTCAAAAGTTGTTTTACTTACATTGTGGCCTGAAGTCAGGATATTAAGTACTCAGGAAAACATAGCACTATTATAAAATTCTAATAATTTCAAAATCTTCTTCAGTAATTAATTGTAATGCTATAAACTGTTTAAACTCGAGTAAAGAAGAATTTACATACCTCTTTTGTGTACTACATTTTCCATAATAGAAGACCTTTACATAGGCACGATACATAAAATGCTTGTTGGCTTTGGTCACATGCATCCGTACTTAGATAAATGGAGCCCCGTTACTGTGGTTCCTCTTTCTGTCAGGCCTCTTTGTTCGTAAAAACATAAGTTTCACACTTAATAAATGTTTCATTGACCCAGAACTGAAGATTGCATTTAAAATTTTGAAAAACTAAACGAACTGCATGGATTGGGCCATTATATTTTCAAGGAACAATGCCGGCATTCGCCTGGAGTGACTTGGGGAAACCATGGAAATCCCCAAACGGGGAATCGAACCCACGTCCTCCGCAAATCGAGGTCGGAGCTTTACCTCCAACAGAAATAGAAGTGGTTGGGGAGATAATTTTTAATTATCACAGCATTATGGGTATAGATGTTTCAAGTTTGTGAAGTAGAGAATTAAAATATGTTTTTTCATTTTTTTTTCACTGGAAAATGAATACCTCAACGGCCGTCAAAGTTGTTAACATTAAACCATTTTATTACTGGGTTAATCTCAGAAACGCTATTACCTAGAAACCCCCATAATGATCATATACTGAATTTAAACGACAAATACCAGACGTATTTACAGCTATATTACTATATAAGTTGTGAGCAAAGAAAGTTTCTTTGGCTTTACTTTATTATATATTTCGTTATTGGAAGTTCTCTTAACTCAAAATATATTCCGTACTCGTCAGCCCAGAATAAATTTTATTGAAACTGAAAGACAAAAATAAGCAACGCTAACGGCCCGGTGTTGGAGAGCCGTGCAGTGAAATTCATCAGAACCTGAAAACTGTGTCACAAACTACTGTGCTAGTATTCGAGATACGTTTTCAGTCATTAGAGCATAGAACCCTTAATGCCACGCAGCTCGACGCTCACTTACCCAGTTTTATTGTCAACTTCCTAGAACATGTTGTTGTATTCGAATTTGTATTATGGGGCAATACTGATTCCCCTGCGTTTACCAACCTGAAATCCTTCAAGTGCTTTTAAAATAAATATTCAAACTACTTGTTTAAAGCTGTTCAGCTACTTGTTAGAAACTAATCCAACGCTCTATTAAATGATTCTTTTTGAAAGATACGTATTTTTTACCTTCTTTCATATGTTGCACTTCACTAAACTACTGTGACGTATCTCTGCAAACGCAAACACTACTATTTGCATTTTATTCTAAATGAGGATAGCGGTGAATATATATAACAGAGTAAAGTTCTCATCTCATTGAATTTGAGCCGTCAGCAAGAGCATTTTCGGTGTTCTTTACGTAACGCATTATGTGGTAATATTAAAAGAGAGAATTTCGTTTGTTTCATTTTCTACTGTTCTGAAGGAAAATTTTACAAACTACCAATGTTTACAATGGTGAAAATTGTCACAGGCATATGAATTCTTTTTAGGGCTGTTCTTTTACGTTAATGTGCCTTACAGAAAGCGCTGTAGTTGCAAAGACTTTTTAGACACTTGTATTATTTTCTGGTTGATAACCAAGTAAGCAGGCAACAATTTTTCATGAACACTATAAATCACAATAATTAAAATGAAATGTTGATTTTTCAGTCGCTGATTTGCTGCAAGTAAATAGTATTAGAGAGCAGAAGAGATTTCAAATTGACGGGTTTGTGATGATTGGGAAATTTACAATTAGTTTGAAACAATCTGACTCATTCGACTTTATCCGAATGAAATTACATTCACCCGTCAAACCCAAAAACTTGAATACAACTAAAACATGGAAAGTCCTTATAATGTACATTGTAATATTCCGATGGATGTTTTTATCTTTATCCATTAAGAACTAATAGATACTACTACTTCTTGTTTTTGCTTTCAATCGACGGAATATCGGATAATGCTGCGGAAGGGGGTTATTTCAGGAAAACATCAGTCAAGATATCAGAATATATTGAAGAGTAATTAAACACGAAACTTTGTCAAATTTAATGAACTCCTCAAAAAACTGAAAAAGTGTGCATGAGAATTCCGTATTTCAGTGAACGACACTATTCTCTCTATATTCCTCTAATATTTAGAACATGATATAGAAAGCAGGAAAGATTGATTAAAAATAACACCGTGTTTTCATGATTAAATTCATTTGTAATATTATACCTGCAGTTAGGTCTCCATACTGCCGAATTCCACCAAACCCAACATCCTTACGTTCTAACCCCTAACGAAAAGAGGGAAGAAGAATATACGCAACGTCCCGTAAAACAGTTTGTTTCCTTGACGTTTTCATCCCTATGACTGATAAAAATAGTTTGTGGACGAAGTATTTCTTTGCTGTCGTAAAGAAGTTTATCGCATGCTGGCCAATAAATTAAAGCAGACATGTAACACTGGAAAGATAAATATTATGGTAATTAGCCTTTGTACCCTTATTATCCGATGCTCTACTTTCACTTGCAGGTGCAATATTACTTTTTGCGGTTTATGTTTCGTTTCTATGTAGAAATAACGTAAAGATCAGATTGAATAACTGAGTAATTGGAGGAACTCTTAACTACTCTGCCGATAAAATAATCAACTGCGAAAGATCTTAATTAATGTGTCCTCCGAGATCGTGTAAATTTTTTAAAAAGAGGTGCTCCTAATACACTTACTTACGGGATGATTGATTTATAATCTGGATTATCGGAGGCTTCTCTCTCTACATCATACTGGGAGGTCCATGTTGTGAATAGAACATTTGAAACTTTTACCCATTTACTTGACTAAAACAAGAAAAAAACCAACATGATTTTTATGCGAATTAAAGTGTGGTTTGTCGAGTCAGCAATTCTGCTATCTGAAGTCCTTAGAGACGCAGCGTCTTCCAAAGATTAGTCAACTGTAGTCCTTTACAAAGAGAACAATTTTGGCCTAACCTCTAATATACGAGCCTATAATATCGTAGTATAGTATAAAGTGTGCTGACAGGAAATTTTAGTCCAAGGATCAGTTGGTTTACCTCTGACAGTAAGATTTTGGAAGGCAGTTTTGTAGCTCCAAGTTGACATTTGAATCTCACTGCCAATATTAACTAGCGTCGGTTGGGAGATTTCTGCCATTAGTAACAAGGGTTAGTCTTTTTTTGATTTTTTTTTTTTAAGTTTTCAGATTGCTCTTGCTCTACGTGTATTCGATCAAAATTCTTGGAAGATTTCACTCGCTTAGCACCGCTAGGTGAGATACCGCGTAATTAGTAGCTCCATAATGTTATAACCCGTTCAGCTAACAGAGGCGGTTCAGGGTCAGTCTGCTCTATTCCCACTTCACTCCCTTACCCCCGCATGCGAAGGGTAAACAGTTCCCGCTGATAAATTTGCCATTCACATGCCGGGACGCAGTGCTCTGCTCGGAGAGGTAGGCAGGCATCGGGATGGACTGGTGAGGTGAGGGGAACTTGACCTTGAGCCATCAGTTCGGAGTGAACAGGGTATAATACCATTACAATCAGTCATGGACTGATATACAGGGTGTTACAAAAAGGTACGGCCAAACTTTAAGGAAACATTCCTCACACACAAACAAAGAAAATATGTTATGTGGACATGTGTCCGGAAACGCTTACTTTCCATGTTAGAGCTCATTTTATTACTTCTCTTCAAATCACATAAAACGGAATGGAAACACACAGCAACAGAACGTACCAGCGTGACTTCAAACACTTTGTTACAGGAAATGTTCAAAATGTCCTCCGTTAGCGAGGATACATGCATCCACCCTCCGTCGCATGGAATCCCTGATGCGCTGATGCAGCCCTGGAGAATGGCGTATTGTATTACAGCCGTCCACAATACGAGCACGAAGAGTCTCTACATTTGGTACCGGGGTTGCGTAGACAAGGGCTTTCAAATGCCCCCATAAATGGAAGTCAAGAGGGTTGAGGTCAGGAGAGCGTTGGGGCCATGGAATTGGTCCGCCTCTACCAATCCATCGGCCACTGAATCTGTACTGGGCTAATACCAAATCAGTAACGTATCAATTATTTGTTTCTCTTTGATTAGTTAAATAAACAACGGTTGAAGCAATAGAATAATCCTAAATTATAGTGAAATTTCCTGTAACACTATGCTTTAAATATTCAGGCGATCTTAGCTAAGTTATTTTATCTGCACAAGGAACTTGCAAATGATCAAGATAGTTGTGAAGCATTTGCATTAATAGAATAGTCGTATACATCCGTTGTTACGAAGCGAACAGCTTAAGCCCCTACTACCACCATGCCTCGTGACAGGTCCGCTTTCCTGATTGGTCAGAACCACCAAAGCAAGAAAGTTTCATTTGTTTGGTAGATTGTGCGAAATACGCCGCAGCATAGATTTCCCTTTGAGTTTATAGACTGAAAAGTCAGTATTTTATACTAAAACCCAGTGGTAACCAGACAGTTAATAAACATTACAACAGTCATGGGTTCTTTAAGTTTTTTGTTATTAATCACTGGTGTCACCATTTGACTATCGTTATCCAGAAATGTAACGTCAAAATTGAACGCAATCACTTTTTAAATATCCTGGATCTATAGTGTAGTTCAAGCTTACGTCGGGGATTTAATCACTCGCAGTTGGGCAGAGCTCTGCAGAGGTAATTTGGGGACTTGTGTATGGACGAGAGCATTGGTGACTGGTCGGCACGCGGATATAGAGATACTATATTCTTCAAGCTCCGACCATTTGTGAAATCATGAAATGCTGAGAATTATTTAGTTGGACACTTGAAGCTAATTAAAAATGTTTTAACCAAGTTTCATGCATTACATGAGACAAAGAATGTTTAAAATAACAATGAAGGTGCGCAGATGTTAGTAGTAAGTTTCACTCCAAATGTTAAGCGTAAGAACAGTAAATTGCAAAACAAAAAAAATCAAAAAAACAAAAAAAAAAAAAAAAATAATTAATACTGGAAATTAATTGCATAAAACTGATTTATAGAATATAAAAATATATACGTATACATATTACAAAAATAGTACTTTTATATTACACGATGTCATACATACTTTAACATTATCACTTGTTTTTAATGATAGGTTTGTAATCTAAGTTCGAGATGTTAATGAGTAAATATTAAGTGTTTGAGCAAAACAGTGATCAAATGAAACGGAGAACCAGAATTCCTCCAATGCTCAGGCATGTTCCACTTTAACCTGTTGAATAACTCCTCTTGCCATAAATTAATAATTGGCGTACGTCAGGAAAAAAAATATCGGTCGCAGTTTATATTTCATGAAATAAAAGGATTGTTGACAGAACTCATTAAATACGCATACCGCAGGGCTGATTGAACGTGTGAATGAAATTTTAAACATCGAACGCTGTTAAATTTCATTTGTTGTCAGAGTATCTTCCGTCCACCGTTCGTTGCATTTACTGGTAGGGGAGAATAACTTTTGGTTGTAATTAAACAATCTAAGACGGGCAAGACGTCACCCTGTAGCATAAACATATTAGTATATGGACAACAATCAACAACATAACAAGAAAGAATAATGAAAATTTACCTGATGTTGTAATGTTCCAATACAGAAAAGGAGCTGATACGTTCATTTTAGAGAAAGCAAAGTACCGTACGAAAGCTACGAGTAATTATCTTACCGTGAAAATGTGTACTACTTTCGAGACATCACACTGCATAAATTCGAGGAAAGTCGGCATGTAATATTGTTATGGAAAAATTAAGAGGGGTAAGACGTACTGGAAACAGTAAAATTGATTTTATTATTTACTATATATTTGATATTTATATAGCTGTCGTCGCAAAAAAAAAAAAAAAAAAAAACACCTATTAGCTAAAAGACCACTGGAAACTTTCTAACTTGTGACTCGACAACGGTTACATCTGTACTTTCATGAAACCACTCTAAAACATTTATAAAAAATTATAGAATGAGATATATGCATAAAATTTGCTTTGATAGGAAATGTCACTTCAGAAGTGTAGTATATTTTTTTGGTATAGACTTTTCAGATTTATAATTAATGCACATTTGGGTAGCCACACAGGTAGTAGTGCTGGTCGGATGGGTCAAAAGTTTCATCATTTGGGACCTGGTCAGTTGCTAACAAAATGTGGTGATGCACAATTTACAATCGCCAAAGCAAACTGGAAATGTTGGCCCGAAAACCGACGACCTGCGTTAGGGTGAGTCTTTCAATCTGTTTGAGGAATCAGGCTTGTTGTGAGCCGAGCAGAAAGTTACCCAGAAAGGCTGAGGTAAGCGTAAGTCAGGTCGTGCAACATTCAAGACAGTGGTTCCAACAATCAATGTTGCTAGTATACGTACAAAGATTTATTTTTACAGGTTACCTACAGTTCATCCCGATTGCTAGGTCCCCCTTGATAATTACTATCAACTAGTCGAAGGCGGATAGCCCGCCAACTTGGCCCAAGCTATGTTTCTCGCAGTAGTGCCACCACCTAACATATTATTATTATTTGGTAAACTGCTCTCAAATTACACACTCCCGCGCAACGGATGTTAATGTTAAATCAAATTTACCTATATTTTCATTTATCTGCAAAATTTATTGAACACTTTAAACACTCATACAACACAATACATAGTCGTCACTGTTCAATTAATATATTCCCTCCTTGTCTCTCTGCGCCATCTTAACACCCTCCTTATTTCTCGATGAACAGTACAGTAGTACCAACGACAAAAAAATTACATTACTGCAAAATACTTAAAATTACCTAAATATCTAAACATACTACTTATACTGTGTATGTCTGTTATTTGCTAATCTATTTACAATTTTAGCAATGATTTGTGAGTGGGACCTCACACACTAGTCAAAAATGTTAAATTGTATTTAATTTCTTCTAATAACTCCCCACAACTAACGACGAACGATCACAACCTCTTAGCAATTTGGAGGGTTTCTTTAATTATGCCATCCCCGACCCATCAAGAACAGTTTCTCACCTTGTTAGACGGCGACCTCCATGGCGGCGTGCTGTGTTGTCTCCATGGGCTGCTCAGGGCGCTGGCCCAGGAACTGCGCCGCCCTGGCCAGAGTCGGGTGGCGAAGCGCGGTCGCTGCAGGGGTCTTTTAAAGCTTAACCTCCCTCCAACGATCCAAGATTGGGATCTCGAATTGCTAAAACCTACGAGGGTAGATGCGTTCCGTTGCTGGGAGCCTTTCGGTGCCTGTCAGCGGTCCACAAATCGACCATTGCCTCGGAGTTTCACAATCATATGCACTCGTCGTCGCTAGTTGCGGTTTTGCAATAGGCAGGCTGGCTGTCCTTGCTATGTTGTCGTGCTTAGAAAGCTGCAAGAGGGCTGTCGTCAGATAAACTAGTCTGTAGCGAGGCTTTTTTGTGTGCAAGACGGCAACTGACTTACGCCGTCACGGAGAGATGTCGGTCAGCCTTACTGAAATTTTCTCCAATAGAGTGGAGGCTGAAATCTGAATATGGTTGGACCAATGATCGCAAGGTCAACTCTGGTGGCATGAAGTTAGTCAATAGGAAACAGGTACTAAGTGCGGGAGAGGGACCTTCTTGCTTCAACGAAGAAAGACACCTGGGTCTGAGAGAGAAGTTTAGTGAGAGAGGTTGTTGTTAACAGATCTGGTGTTGTCAGTTATATGTTCAGCATATTCTGCTTAACACTAGTCGGATAATCACATAAATTCGTTCCTGTTTGAATACTGAATGCAAATGCCCCAGACATCTGTCTCGATTAACCATAGTTTACAGGTAAGCTGGTGTTTTATGCAGAAAAGTCTTTGGCATAGCTGAAGAAAGAGAAGTGTCCTTGACGAATCAAGATCCTTTGCAATGAACTGGTTTCTTTCTGAGGACATGTGTGTCGTTGCAAGTCCTGATTATGGCGTCAGGTAGTTTCCTGTAATGATGAGGGCTAATTCTGGAACAGTATTCAGTATAGCCCTCGAAAACTAAACTTATTACAAAATGATTAACAAACGTAATCTGTATGGCTCAAATGTAAAACAAGTAAAGGAGGTAAAAATATCCTTCATCACAAACTGGCTGCCGTGAATGACTATAACATATTCTTGAGAAGAAAAATATATTAAATCCAATCATAAGAGACGATAAATACAACGAAAATATTCAGGGATACTAATTTAGCTTGTTAGCATCTTTTTATTTATACGACAAACTATTTTGCGATAAAAACAGATAAATGTATTTCATTAAATATACAAAATAAATTCTGTGCTTTTTGGCTATAAATATTCCGATAAATCAACAGCTAAGTTAAATTTATATTAAAATGTCCACAGTGACGGAGTCATTAAGATTGTTCAATGTTTCCATGATTCAGTAGGCAAAGCAGAAGCTAATTGGTCTCCAGGTGGAACAGTGCTGCTAACAATGTTTCCGGTGTTCCTACCTCCAAATGACTCTTAATTTATACTGGGGAAATGAGATTCATCTGTATATAGACAATTAAATAGGAGCCAGTCAATATACAATCGCGTTTATGGAGCATCGCGGAGGAACCCTTGTTCTGCAGAAAGATTCATTTTAAGATTACAGTGTGAGGAGTTTGAGACGGGAGACGTCTGAGACAGCCAACAACGAATAAGTGAAACATCATTTTTATTAATTAAAGTAAAAGCTTGTTCAATATCAAATTGATTGGAGACAATTTATAAAAATTGGGCTATTTTTTTACAGTTTCTAAAGACTGGTTATAGCAACGAAATCATGTGCCCCTACCTTTCGTAAAATTCTAAATTTTTATTGGTCAAACTAAAACGTTTTCTGATCGGATGTTAAAATGGTTTAGCAGCTGAAGAAGAATCATTTTTATTCTTTATCACAGAGTAAAAAAAAAGCGACATTAGTAATGTTTGATAGATCAATCAGGAATTTGAAAACAGATGTTTTAAAATGTTTGATTGTTTTTATCTGTTTTTCTTAGAAATATTTTTATTATTTATTTCGAGATTTTATCATAATTTTTTAATGTTAAACGCATTCTGTAACTTCACTACACTCCATATCATATTTTACTTGAGGAAGTATCATATATGATCTATCATCTAATAGCATTAAAACCATTGGATTTTGCATTATTGGAGATAATATTTCAATAACAGAGCCCCAGATCCAATATTTTTTGCTTATTATGAAAGAATTAAAGGGTCACTTTTGTCAACAGTTTCTCGGATTCATTGAAGTAATCGTGTATAATCATTTTATTTTATTCAGTAGCTAGCTTTTCAACAAATCAATTAAAATCTCCGTCTTTAAATCATCTGCTTCAATTAATCTGGTATTTGCATATGTCCACCTTTTACTCCATACATTAATCAATATTCCTTCAAAGTAATTTTATCTGCGGTTCTCACTTAAGCTTTTTTTAAATTTAGTTAATGTTTCAGATCTGAATTTCAGAAACGTCTATTTTCTTCTCCCACGCCGTCGAAATTCTCAATTCTAAATTTGATTGAAAAAAAAATGATGTGTTTCATATATGTAGCATAAGAATATTCTTTCATAAGCCCTTAGCTGAGAGAAGTTAATTTGATTTGTTAGGATCTTTTATATGACTATCTTATAAAACGACATGTTTTTGAAATTTTCCGCTGTAGGTGATATTTTTAATTTCGATTCATGTAACTTGCTACCTTCTCTTCCAAATGTAGTTAAAATTTCTTCCCCACAGATTTCTTACCTCCGTTTTAAATTTGCATAGATCGCAACCCATCAGAAGGATGATATGATCAGCAGTTTGTAGCCCACTGATTCTGTATTGTTCAATTATTATTGTGGACAGAAATTTTTCTTACAAACCCCTCGAATTTCTGTTGACTAATGATTGATTGGAGACAGCTTGGTACTGTACTTGTGCAATAAGATTCTGTAGCAATAACCTTAGAACAATATCAGAGGTAATCTCATCATAATGTATAGGACGTGCAAGAGATTCCTATCTCGCAAAGCTTTTCTTGCTTATCTGTCTGAGCGCCGTTTAAACTTTTCCAATTTTTACCAGCGCAGGGAGTGTCTCTACTCCATCTTAGCTTTGAATGGCTCTGAATTTTGTATTGTCCATATACTTAAACTTCAACTTCTTTAACAAAAAATGCAAAATGCAAGCAACTTCTATCCATTTTCTTCAGTTACGTCTTTAAATGTCTCTGCCTTCATAACCAGTGTTCAATGATTCATCCTAAGAGCTTTCATTTATGAAGCACATAAGCTTTATTGCTGTAAACTACTATATTGACTCAAAATATTATTTATGCTTCGCAATAAAATTCTAAATACTCAGCTTCCCTGTGATTAAACTTACTAAAACTTTCTCAATAAGATTTCTTTCTGGATGAATGTTAAAGGAGTAACTAAATAATTTGCTGGACGGACGTATTCTTAGCTTAAGTAAAGCAGGATAAATGTCTTGGATGAATCATTTATATTCCAAAGCTTTAAATTCAAAAACTTTACCCTATTTCTTTCAGTTACAGTCTCAGCCGGGTTAAGTGCAGATATAAAAATAAAGAGAATGACAAAGCTGCAAGAAACAAACGTAGTCATTTAGAAGACTCGGGATGGCATGCCACTGCTACTTGATTGTCTCAGAGTTATTTTCGCGTTTTGATATTATGGTATGGCGGTCAATACCGTAAGGAAAAGTAATTTATTGTTATCATACAATCAATAAAAATGATTGATTGAGAATACTTAATTTTAATCGATAATGCAATTATCAAATAGGCAAGAATCTCGACGCTATCAGATGTATAGGAAAATTGTCACAATGTGACATTTATTTAAATTCAAATGGCAATTACATGCCTAGGCGAAATTACCTTTAATATCAATACATGAAATAACAAAACAGCGCCTAGCGGTACAATTAGCCGTTGGGTAAAAACAAACAAAATGGAATTTACTTCGAAATTAAATCTCAAATGACTGACACATGTGGAGGAAGGGTATGCAAAAGCAATATACCTAACAAAATATGTCATCAGGCAACATCATAATCATAATGATGCTGTGGCTTTAAATAATGAAACGTTGTTAGGCGTCATGAATGGAACAAATATACCATCAAAAATTAACGAAAACATACCAAAAGAGTCTTGAATAGCGTGTTTCTTTCATTACATCTCGTACCGTATTAGAAAATTATAAAGTTAGCTCAGTAGGATTTTACTTTGAAAGTTACAGCGGAAAATTCTCATTTCAGAGAAGATTGGGGGTAGCTATTTAGTTTCATGGGATCGACATACACTGGGCTTGGTGATGTGACACTTTATTGTAGCAGCTGATGTTTGAAAGCTTGCGATGATTGGGGAAGGACCTATTGAATATGAGACCCATGGAATGTGAGAACCTGTGCCTCACGAGGCAGCAGCAATCAAAGTAAGTCCATGTAATGCTCACAGCAGAATTTCGGACTTCTTCGCCGTGCGGGAGTCGAACCAGTATCCAAACCTTTACAATACCGGGTCGCACGTGAATTCGAACATGAGACCATTAATTTTGATGTGAGATCTATATGCACTGAGTTACCAAACTGGGCACTATGGGTGATTACCATTCCTCGTTGATAAGATCTCTGGGGGAAGCCCTGTTTCCATCAGTCTGAATTTGTAGAGCAACAAAGGAGAAAACTCAGCAAAAAATAATTGATGAGTGTAGGAAAATTTCTACCCCAGTAGGGTCAATGTCTACAAAAGTATCAATTTCTTCTATTTGTAAGGAAGACTTGACAGGACATTCCCCTATTCACCGTTCTATTGAGAATTTGTGACTTATAAGACATTGTTATGTTATATTCTCGTATGCATGTGAGTATGTACATGAACTATAAGGTTTGTTTTTTTTTTTTTTTTTTTTTTTTTAACTGCTTTACGTCTCTCAACACCGAGGTCTTTAGAGACGGGAAAGGATGGGGGGCAAGGATGGGGGAATGAGAAGGAATTCGGCCATGGCCTTTTGAAGGAAGCATCCCGGCATTTGCCTGGAGTGATTTGGGAAACCATGGAAAACCCAAATCTGGATGCTCGGACGGGGATTCGAACCGCCGTCCTCCCGAATGCGAGGCGAGAACGCTAACCGTTACACCGCCACGCTCGGTGTGAACTATAAGACCTTTTAATTACGAAGTATCGATCGTCACTCTAAACCGATGGTCTTATGAACGATTTGAAACAGAAAAATAATTAAGCTCAATCCTGTCCACGTAATCAGATTGTCAAAACATTGAGCATATTGTTTTATCTTCGTAAATGTGTAAAAGTAGCCGCTACCCTTGGGATGTACAAAAAATATAAGCTTCCATAATAAATAGTGATTAAATGGGCAATGAGTTTACTTTTCTTGCTAAAGCCCCGTTTAGACGGTGCGAGTTGATTGGAACGACAGTGGGAAGGAGGGTCGGTGGTGGGGGTAAGAAAGTGGACTAGCATGTTAGTAATAATTTGAATACAGTAAGTACACTGTCCACTCTCAGGAGAGTTCTCTACTACATTGTGATCTTGTTGGAAAATTAGTATTACAGGAAGGAATTGATATTGTAGCTGATATGTTAATTATAAGTTTGAATGCTATGAAGAAAAATAAAAGAAAACGACGAAAGTGGGTAAGGGAGTGGATTTCAAAAAGAAATGTTTTAGGTGCTTCGGCGACGTTTTTGAATGAAGTTGCAGTTGAAGATGTAGAAAGTTACAGAAATCATTTAAGACTGTTTCTCAATTTGAAGAGCTTCTGTCAAATATTTCTATCAGTATTAAAAAAGATGACACCATTATGAGGCAAGCTCTAACACCCCGGATAAAACTGGAAATAACACTGAGATATTTAGCCACAGGTGACTCCTATAGTACCCTGGAACATTTTTATCGTGTGCCGAAATGAACGATTTCAACATTTATTCCAGCTGTTTTGAAAGCTATTTATGATAGTTTGAAAGGGCATATGGAGGTAAGTTTCTTTTTTTAAAATTGAGTTACATCAATTACAACTTCTAAAAATTTATTTTAATTCTTAAATATGTACATAAAGGAAGTATAAGAAGATATAAGAAAGGTCAATAAGTTTCAAATCCTCCAATACTATTTATGGCAGTATTTAGAATTCAGTAACTTTGTTGCGGTGATGACCCTGGCGATTGTTCATTTGTAACACCTTCAGCAATAACGCACTCATTATTGCTTTCACTACACCATGTTGTTTGTCCAGAGGGCGTAGATAGTAAAGAAATCTCCATTTCTTTAGAAGCATTTTGAGATTTGTAATAATGAATTCGTTTTTCTGTTATCATCATCATTATGTCACTTTGCAGTTCTAGAGATAGCTCTAGTGGGAGTTATCTCAACTGGCTGCCCCCAAAATGGTCAAATTCATCATTATGTTTTACACTTTCTTTTATTTTTTCCAGCTTTTCTATTGCTGATGATATGTAGGAGGGAGGATTATTTACTTTCATTTTTTTTAAATTTCTTCTGATTTTCCTTCCTGGGAACTGAAAAATTATAGCCAAATTCATCAATTGTATGCTCATCAATATTTTGAGGTTGGCTGCTGTTTGTGTCAGCTGTTAGTTTCAGTTCCTCATTGTTATCGTCAACCTATAAAAAATAAAAATAAAGGCTAATAACAATAGTAAAGTAAAAGTCGGCAGTTACAATAATTGACCTTTACTTTGCTGTTTTAGATTCCGACTACAGCGCAAGAATATTGCTGAAGGATTTAATGATAACTGGAATTTTCCCAAATGTTGTGGTGCTATGGATGGGAAACACGTCAATATTGTATGCCCCAAAAACAGTCACACTGACTTCAACAATTACAAAGGCTATTTCAGCATAATCCTCTTCGCTCTCATGGACAGCAGATACAGATTTATGTATATTGATGTTGGTTAAAATGGTAGGGTAAATGATAGCACAGTGTTTCGAAATTCGTCATTGAAAAGATCAATAGAGAACGGAGCATTGCAGTTTCCTTCATGAGGAGTGATAGTAGCTGATGACGCATTTCCTTTAAAACATACATTATGAAACCATATTCTAGACATGGTGCTCTATCTGCACAAGAAAAAAATTTCAACTATAGGCTTTCACGGGCAAGACGGATCGCGGAAAATGCTTTTGGTATTTTAGCTATGAGTTTTAGAATTTACAGAACACCCATTCAGCTCTCTCCTGAGAAGGTGGATCTTGTAAAAGCTACTTGTGCACTTCATAACTGGTTAGTAAATATTTCATCAAACACATACATTTCTTCAGTGGCTGACAAGGAATTGGAAAATGGGAACGTTTTACAGGGTGCCTGGAGACAAGCAGATATTAGTTTGGGCTTAACAGAATCTCACCTTAAACATGGAAGTAATAATTTCTCTCAGTCGGCTGAAACTAAAAGACGGAAGTACATGGAATACTTCAATACAAAAGGTGCTGTACCGTGGCAATGGGCATGTATTCAGCCTTCAAAGTAATGTTAATTGTTATTTAAATGAAATAAACATAATGTGACCAAATTTGATGATGTTTTTCTTGTTGTTATCACATTCCTCAAAAATCTATCTGCAACTTCAAAACAAATTAAAGTTGATCTGTATACTTCGTCCGTTGAAGACCCAGATAACTTGGACGATTTAATTTTGTTTACTTCCTGCACATAAGAGCTTCTTAAATTTTTTTATTTTGTTTTTTACCTCCAACTCACTCACTTCTGGTTTATTTAGTAATAACACAATTCTTTTGAGAGCAGCATCTAAAATCTTTGTTTTTGTAGTTTTTAATCTTAAAGTTCCACAGAATTCATTTTCGTACAATTCTAAAAATTTTAACGTCTCCGCTTCACTCCACTTACACGACTTGCCAGTTGTCGCCATCTTGCTTCCTCAACTCGCACGCCAAAAGTTGGTTGTGAACCGAGTCCACTATCCTCAGTCAACTGTCTGTCTTCTACCTGTTTACACGAGGAGAGTGGACTATCCAGTGCTGCGCGCGCAGCAAGACAGTACACTCGTTCCAGTCAACTCGCACCGTGTAAACGGGGCTTAATTGAGTCAGACGCTAGACTCCATCTTCCCTATTATTACCGAGTTCATTGTTGCGGGAGACAAAGGAAGGGTAGGAAATCGGGCATGGACGTTTTGAAGGAACTATCCACGAATTCGCCTTCCGTATTTTTGGAAACCAAGAAAAACCGAAGTCAGGGTGGGCAGAAGGGAATTTGAAACTTCATCTCCGCATGCCAGGCCTGTGCCTTCCCATTACCACTGTAGGATTACACAAATCCAACAAAACGGGATCCCGCATCATTAGACAGTCTGGCGGATCCAGCACAAAATTAAGTGGATCCGCAATCCGCAAAATGCGGTGAAAACGTGTGTCAGTCTGCGTGACTCGCTGCCCCAGACGGTCTCTATCGGATGTATTGCATTGTTTGCCTGTACCCTTGCAGTTGGCATTTTACTCGTGTGAATAAACTTTCGTTTTTGTCAACCTTCGTCATTCATAAGTAAATAAATCCAGTTTTACGTATTCATTAAAACTTACGTTTGTTTTGATTGCACATTTCTATAACTTAGTTATGTCGCGTGTTTAGTACGATTTTCTAACTATATAATAAGTATTTTTAACGTGTAGCACACGTCATCTGAACTACACAGTTAAATCTTTTTATTCACTGTTTCATTATTCCCATTTGCTGCATTTGAAGATAAAGTAATTGTGACAACTTCCTGTATTTGCGGCTGAAATTTTGATTATTCGTTGAACGATCGCATATCTAATTATTTTTAAGCTATCAAAAGGCAATTGTATATCTTTCGAATTATTGTTGTCTCACTCGCCTCCTCAATGCATTTTAAACACATGTTATTTGACGAAAGCCGCCTGCTTACATGTGCCGCTTTGGGTTTCGATTAATCCCTCTTTGGATGGTTTGGTCAATGGCCACAATACATTATTTTTGAGTGAAAAGCGTGAGTCCTTTCAACACCTTGTTATTATTTCGACTAAAGGCAAAAAAAAAGTTATAATGAAGTCTTCACCAATGTATCGCCGAATTGTGTTGTTGAAATACTATGCTTCGACGACTGCCTCCGCCGTCTTCCTCACGTGTCGGATTTCTTGTTTTTACAACGAAATAAAAAAATAAATAAAAAACCCACAAAGAATAAAGTGACATAATAATGAATTCCACAAAAACAATTCTTGTAAAAATAGATTAAGTCTCGTGCTTGTGCAGTGATAAAAGGTTATGACATCTTGTTCTGAACCTTACAGAGTATATTCACTTCACTTTGTGAAATAGAATGCTTTCTCTCGGTGTTATGGAACGTTTATTTAGAGTATAAATTTTAAAAAACCCTGGTGACTTGCATACCATGTTTTATACTGATGTGATGTATTGTAAGACTGAATATTTTCCATTTTTGATTGTTAATTAAAAACTGGTTTAGATTTAAAAACAAAAAAGTAAAACATTGAAATATACTTGAAACATGATAAAAAAATTACTTTCATTTTGCCAGTTAAAATATTGTTAACTGTTAATTTTTATCATTTAGCAATAAAATTGATTTACTAATTTAATTAACAGATGTTTATTATAATTTATTAACGTTTTAAATAACAATTTTTTTAATATATGCGTTAAAAGACTGTTGGCGTTATTCCCACTAGATCCCGCAGGATTGGTGCAAATCCGCAAAAATCCCGCGGGATTGCAATCCTTATGTAGGATACAGCGGCGTTGAGTATTCTGATATAGACTAAATTTGCATATTGGCCTGGTATGGCGCAATCATAGTAACAAATTTTGTGAATGATACCAGTTTCCCTAAATTCGTATGAAGTAACGATATTTGCTACTCATGAAGTGTCTGAGAAAATACAAGTAAGTTCAAGCGTACGTATTTATATGTCGCTCCCCTGTTACCATTTTTAAATCGATACTGTCACGTTGCTCAGCCATCTCTAGGTATTTAGGTTTGACATCCGACTTGTGGTTGTATCAGACTTGAGGTTACGGCTACAGAAGTAAACGTGGGTGATATTTCATATCTTGCTAAATTTAATGTAAAAATTCGTGTTTTAGCTATATCTGGTCAACCTGTTATCACATTACACCTTAAAAACGGGAACTGTTTTACACTCGAAACTATAACCAAAACCAAGTCACCGGCTTACACCAGTATTATTATATACGATTGCCTACTATTAATCAGAATTACTTAATCACCTGTAAAATATATTGCGTTCAAAGTCAATATATAATTGGAATTTTAGTTTTATATAAAACACTCTTCAAACTTCTGGACTCAATTTTTCCAAGAAAATCTTTTAGGACAAATGAATCCCTATAACTAGGGGATTATGTTATAAGTTACCTGCTGAAGCCTACTCTGACAGATATAACATTTTAGAGTTCCGTACCCAAAAGAAAAAGTCCTTATGCTGTTGTTTGGTCATTAACCACTTATTAAGAAAAGAAATAATTTTAATTTCAGCTGCAAATCTATAAATGATACATGTTTACTTAATCCAAAACCAAATTTCGTATGTTATATATTGTAAAATTTAATTTTAGGTGGGTTCGATAGAAGCAAAGCGTGTGGAGTACAAACGTTTAAGGCGCGTAAAGAAGATGAATAAATTTGGACTGAAAAATAATGTCAAACTTAAATATTTATACAATTTTCTATAAAATTCATAGAAGCATCTTGAAATTTTTCCACAATATCGACCATACTACTGTATTTAAATGGCACTTTAAAAACATTTACATCTATTATACTTCGTAAGTAAGGGGGAAATCAATCCAAACTTCTTACTGTACGGTTACTTAGACATTTACAAATATTATTCAAAGTGAATTGCATTTTAATGCACCTACGGTAAATTAGATGGAAACCGAAAGAAAGCATTAGCAGTGCGGGATCAACATGACATTGAAGTGGCACAGTGAAATGTTCGCTACTTTACTGGAAAATGTGTAAGGCATTGAGTTTTATTTTTTTTTAAAGGAAGGTCTCATGCTCCCCTAATATCGACTTTCGCGTCATTTGTAGACCTTTTTTTTAAGCTCTTCAGTTCTACAACAATTTCAAAATCTCAAGTGAGGTTTCCGTTGTCCCCCCTTCCCCCTTGGTGAGGTCTCGTGATATTTCGCCCCCCCCCCCCCTTATTTCACCTCACGTCATTAATGATTAATGGACGCCCCCTTAGAATCATAATTGACCGATTTTTCAGTAAAGATGGATAGATCTTTATTTAGTTAAATGGTAGATAGAGGCGTTACCTTTTCCGGGGCAATGCGGGAGTGTTTGGTTTGAAAAGAAAAGAGGAAGGTGTGATTAGTAGTGTTAAGAGACCAGTATCATCTTTCAAGACCTCGTAGCAAGATACAAATGGCAATTATCACGCATAAGCCGAGTTTAAACTTGAAGAACCTTTTTCACAACCTCTAACATTACAGAATTGGTTTAGTATTTGATTTAGTTTATATCAAATCCGAAAGCCATAGTAGTAGTCAGGACGTTTGGTAAGATTTTTAACACTGATTAGAGTATTGAGCAGGCAGTGTGTAGGTAGATCTCCAAAATCTAAAACGTTGTGATGGACTATGCCTTGACTCTCGACGAAATAATATGTACTACATTCTGCATTAATTCACTTATTCGTCTTCTGATAGGTGAAATGCACCTACTCCGAAGAATAAACGGGTGGGCGGTTCGAACAGAAATCTCTTGCAAACACCAATTTGGTGTGGTATAAATTGTGTAAATTACACTCTTTCCTTGGAAATTATTATAGCAATTGTAAGTTGACTTAACCTCTCTCCCAGAAATGAGACCTAAAGTTAGCCCGCACCAATCATGAACGCATATCCCTAGTCCTTAATTTTTAAATTCTGACGCTCCTCATTAAAAAATATTATTATTCACATCGTCCATGTTTATATATGCTATAATGCGAAAAGCAGAGATTAATTATGATGACTAAGCAAATTTAGACTAGAACACACACTGAACAAGATGAAAAGACGTTGTTTCAGAAATTTATGTGTTATTGGTGTTAACATATTGCACTTTAATAATTCAGTTTTAAACCAGTTATTAAAAACGACCTGGAACAGATTTATTGCAAAAAGAATTAATGTAATATCGTAGAGATTATTTTTTGTGTATTATACGGATTAGAAGGACGGTGTGAAATCCTTCCAACCACTGAAAGAAATTTGTGAAAACAGTGTGGCTTTAACGTCGAATGATAGACATGCGATGAAATATTGAATCGGGGATTTTTCACAAAATCATTATTAGATTAAAGCAAGCAAATGGGTACAGCTTTTTTTTTTTAAAAATGTGTTAAGTATTTATTAATGTTTTAGGGAAGAATCACTAGTGATGCGAGATTTTTCAGTAGTGTCTCACAGTAATTTATATCAACGAAACTGGTCCTTGACCGAGCTCAGTCGAAAGCGGAATTAATTCAAAACAAACAATGGAAGTAATTATACTATCGATTTAGTCTTCAGCTGGTACAGGCATCAGCGGCTATTGTTTCTGTCTATTGGGACCTTTTATTGTTCATCCGCCAGAGATTCTAATTGAGTTCTAAGAAGTTAAAACTTCAGAAACAAGTTTTGCTTCACCAAAATGAATTCCCTACTTCGGTAAACAATTAGCATCTTGATAAATTATTGAATCTCGTAACGTGTTTATAATGAGCACAATTAGGTAAATTTATTTCACAATGTTTAATCAATTTCATGCATTTAAAGTGTTTGGTTATATACCAGGGGTGGCCAAGCTCCTTGATAGTACGAGCCATTTTTCTAAATTTGAAATTATTCGCGAGCCGCAATTAAATAGTATTTAAAAGAAATTTTAAAAAATTTACAGAAATTATTTATTGAAAACATGAATAAAAGTGCAAAATATGTGTATTGAATTTAAATATTAAAAATTAAACACATTTATTTTACTTCTTTTGATAGTTCTTTAAAATTTGGTGAATAATTGGTGACGGCACTTTTCAGTAATTCTTTGAGATGCTGGTGGGTTAATACTGATTGGTGTTTGGATTTCAAGAATTTTAAAGTGGAATAAAATGATTCACATAAGTTCATTGTTCCGAATATTGAAATAATTCGACAAGCAGCCTTTTTTAATTCAGGATACTTCTATTATGGTAAAAATCAGTAATCGGCGTCGACTTATATTTTAATTGTAGAGCTTGATCTTCTTGCATCTCTGTTAATTCTAATTCTCCAGATGCTTTTTGGATCATAATTATATTGGAAATGGAAAACTCACCTTGAATTATGTTAATTTCAAATGGATTTAGAAAAAAAATAAAGAGACGATTTAAAGTATTTCAATTCTTGAAATCTATTTTGGAATTCTGTCAATATTCCTTCTACGTTTTTTATATACTCTTTGAGTTTTTCTTGTTTAATATTGGAACTATTTTTTTTTTTAATTCGAGGAAAATGACAAAATGTTTTATTTTTAATGGCTTTTAAAAAAGTTGTGACTTAGATTGAAAAATAAATATACACTGTGAGAGATCAGATATTATTCCATCTTTCCCCTGCAATTGTAAATTTAGTGTGCCATGTCATCAGTCAAAAAACATTAAGTCTTGTAACCACTCGTCATCGTCTATTTTTGAACAGGTTATTTCCTTTTCTTTTAGAAATGCAGTTACCGGAACAACAAATCTACAAATCGATTTAATACCGTTGTAGATAGATATCCATCTAACAATGCAAAAAAATTATTGTCATTTGGTAAGTTCTTCGTCCTTTAAGCCTTCAAGGAAATTTTTGAATTGTCGATGATTTTTTACATTGGTGCGAAAGTAATTTATAATGTGTAACACTGTTTTCATATCATCAGGATATTTTAAATATTTTTTTAACGAGATTTTCTCGGTGAATTATGCAGTGAATCGGTATGAATTGTGGAATTTGAGAATCATCTCTTAAAAGCCCAATAAGACTGATTTTTTTACCCAGCATTGCCGGAGCTCCATCAGTTGCAATGCTTGCAAGTTTATTAAGAGGCACATCAAAAGTTTTCACTATGGAATCTAATGCATTTTTAATATCTACAGCGCGGGTTGACTCTTGAAGTGCTACTAAATCTAATAAAATCTTGTACATGGCAGCATCAACAGCAACGGTATTTCTTCAATTGTATAATGAAAACACAGCCAAACCTGTTGCAAGTATTCAATGAATTCATTGAATACTTGCAACAGGTTTGGCTGTATTTTCATTATACAATTAAATCTAATAATTCTTCTTTAACAACGAGGTCAGGTGAAGCAAAACGTATGAGAACTGCCAATTGCGGAAGATCTGTGATATCTGTCGATTCGTCAAGGGCTAAGTTGAATACAATACAGTTCTTCAAATCATTTTTAAAATTATATTCAAGAGATGTATTAATTGCAGTTAAGCGTCGTGCGGTTGTGTGTCACGAGACCGGAATTTGCGAAACAACTTTTTGCAATGCTGAATTATTTGGATCTAAAACTTTAAGTACATCTTCCAAGTTTTTTTTTTTTTTTTTTTTAATAAACTCTCCATATGGGCGTTTTGCACGAGCAATATTCCAAGCAATAACAAAACTGGCTTCATCCACATTATTAGCTTCATTGCTAAAGGTCATAAAAAAATTGAATGTTGTTTATTTAAATTTGATTTTAAAGAAGCAAGTTTGTCTGATCTTAATATGGGATTTGGTGGATACTGATTAGAAAACTGAGGATGTTTGGTTTAGTAATGTCGACGTAAATTGCTAGCTTTATTATTTTGACCGTAGAATTGCAAATAACACATAATGCTTTTCCGTTATTGTCAATAAAAAATGAAATTCTCCTCCACTCATTATTAAAACTTCTATTTTTTTGATGGTATTTTCTTATTTTATTTTCGTTCTCTGTAGTCATATTTTTAAAAGAACTGGAAATAAATAAAGAAATTTAGAAAATACAAGTTTTGTGTTATTAAAACAATAACAACACCTGTTACATACGACGAAACAAATTATAGTTAGCTTACCAAAATTCCAGATTACAAATTATACCCGTAGCAAGAGTGATACAAATTGTTTCCTCCAGAGTACAATGTCAACTGTCCGTTGCAATGAAAGTTTACAAATTCAAAATCGGTCTGGAGTAGGTCGATTACGAACGATTACGCCACTGTTTATGTTCGTTCGCGCAGTATTCGATGAGTCATATAGTTCTTAACTTGGATGGAAATGAAATTTGTTAAAACGTTTCATTTAGTATTTCATATCTGTTATCAGTAATTTAAAAGACATTTTGAAACAAATACGGAACGATAATAATTTTTTAAAATATAATAAGACAAAAATGAAAAGGGAATTCAGGTACATTTATCGAGAGCCACAAATAATCCTTCAAAGAGCCGCATGTGGCTCGCGAGCCACAGGTTGGCCACCCCTGTTATATACGATCCAGTTAATAATTACACTGGTAGAACAATTTGATAACTCGTAATTCTTTTGTTATATTATTTATGTTAGTGGGCAGACATTAATTTACATTCATGGAAATTCAGTTACTAACTGTTTGGTGGATGTCGTATTTCATCAATACAGCAGGCTACTGCGTTATCAAGAGACGTAAACGTGGTGCTGTGTTTATTTATAAAAAAGAGATTCCTTTCTGAGAAAACGAAGAAGTCAAATTCATTGTTGGGAGTCTACGTCCACGCAGAGCTGAAATTGCTAAGATACAGTACGGAATTCTGAAAAAAAGGCAGCAAAAAAGCCGTAATTGGGCTAGTTCCCTTTACCTTTAATGCTAATGACAATTCCATACCAAGCGTAGTGGGTAAGCTGTAACGCTCTGTCCTCGAATTCGGGAGTCCGTGGGTTCGAATCCCCGTCCTGCCATCTAAATTTGTGATTTCAACAGATGCCCAATACCACTTCAAGCGAATGCCTGGATGGTTCCTTCAATAGGCCATGGCCAAATTCCTTAACATTCCTTGCCCAAGTCCTTCCCATCCTCTAATACCCTTGACGTTGACGAGGCGTAAAGCAGAAGCAAAACAAAATCACATTTTAGTTTGAAGTAAATCATCTTTATTTTCTGTATACTCAGGTCCTGAATAGTTGCTAGTTGGATAACTTTCACTGTTTTTTTATATATATATTTTAAGAGACCCTTAATCGTGAATGTTACTGGTGAGTTTGTCTGGATGTCGCCTACCAGAATACCAGAAAAGTTACCATTAAGATGGACTCAGCCTTTCGATACATGATTCTTAAGCTTCAGAAAGTAATGTAGTGTCTCTGATTGTTGAAAATAACATTCTTATTACTGTCTATTCAGCAAGACAAGTTCCACTGCAACAGGATTAAGAGCTCAACTTATAGTCATGTATTTACAGAATACATTTCTGTTTATACCATTACTTTTAAAGTGTGCAAAGGTATTTTACTGCGTTAACGATTAATTACTGAATTCCAATTTCGAAACTGTAAGACTGTAAAAGTTGTAACTGCTACCCTACCACTTTCGTCACACACTTTTTAATATTAAACATCGTATAGAATTTACTGCTTCGGAAAGGTAAAGTTATTACTGGTTACCTGCTGTTGTTAGGTGTGCGTTTGTATTCGTAGTTATTCAGATGATACTAAACAAATTTCTGTCTCTGACAGCTCTTTTTTAATGTCGTAGGCAGAGCATAACAGGGAAAGGAGTTGTCATGAAACTTTTTAGCTATGACATTTTTCATATGAGAAATAATAACCAAAATATCAAAGAATTTTTGTTTGCGTAGCTCATCAAATCCCCTAACACTTCTGTAGGTGTTTTTCTAAAATGTGAAACATAGCACAATAAATTCAAATATATATATATATTGAATTCATTGTGCCATATATATATCACATTTTAGATTGAAGTAAATATATATATATATATTTCTCGCCATTGAGATATGATTTACGGTAAAACAGATAGACAAAAAAAATATTTGCTCGACGTTTGATTGACCATTTGTATTGTTCAACCATGAAAGTTTAGTTTTATATTATTGTGAAGTCTAGCGTAAGCCCGTGACCGTTTTTTGCATATCATCACGGATCTAGAATATTTCAGGTTTTTAGGATTAAAGATTATGACAGGTTGACCTGATCTGACCAAATAAGAACTTTAGCTTAGGGTGAATAAAATTTCTGGGCTTGAAGAACTCAGAAATATTAATAGACGAATTAAAAACAGACAGGGACGATCGCGCTATCGTATAATTGTTTCAAATGTCGTAGACTCGAACTTGCTGAAATACAAACTTGACTTGTAGTTGACACTAAAAGTTCATTCTGCAAAATTTGTAGAATTCCTGTATGCTTCGAAAGCATCATGTTGCTTTTTATTGAGGCGGGGTACACATTCATAATGTAATCTTTGCTCATAGTGCCTGTAATGGCCTTAGAACTTAATATATGTTCCAGATTATTAAATAGTTGAGCAATTCCAAAGAAATGAATTGCCAGAATACTCGATTCGATAGCATATTTGGTCCGATGTCCACTTCAAATAACCTAATAACTTACGTACAGCGAACGTGAACAAAAATCATTAACGGAAGTGTTCAGTAAAATACATGAAAAACAAATAAACCGTAATGTATAAACATTGGTCAAGCAGTAATATTTTTAATTAAATTCAAATTTAGCCTAGGTCGAAATGAAATCATTCGTGGTTACAGCAGATACTATGAGTAATTTAAGTTTTTATGTTACTTTTTTTAGCGACATGTTACTGAAAAATACTCGTAGTTCCACGTTCTTTTTAGCCGTAAAGCTTTTCCATATTGTTTTAAGATTAAAATACTACGAAAATAAAATTAATTAATATATTCTGGCAATTAATTACATAACAGTTGATTAGCTATTAAATTGTGGACATAACTCGAATTTCTTGTAATGATGTCTCTGGTCGCTGTTCATTTGCGAGCGAAGGCTGACACGCGACGTCACCGTTCTGCAGCCAATAGCTATCGAGGTGAGTGAATGAGTGAGCTTAGGATATTATATGGTAGATGTAAACTCGGCCCACAGATTTTACTACAGATTTCAGCTTATGAGTGTTATTTAACAGTTAACCAACTCCGGAGAAATGAATTGCCAGAATACTTGCTTAGGTCACATATCTGAAGTCTGTTTTTCATTTTAAATAACCTGGACCATGACTAATTTAAGTTTCTTAAAGTCAACTTATTACTGAAAAGTAGTTCACCGTTTTTTTAAGCCATAAGGTTTTTCAACATATTTTTTTTTTTTTTTTTTTTTAGAATGATACGCTACGAATAATTATTCCAGTGGCAAGAATATCGTTGTTAAACAACGATAAATAAATGAAAAGCTGCTTGTTATGTTTTAAATTGGTTAAATACAGTTTGTGCTGTATTCTCTTGAAATAAGAAAAGGAAGAAAATATTATATTTACGTGTTGTAAATACTATATGCTGTAGTTAAGAATCTAAAAAATGAAGTGAATTAATGAGTTTCACATCGCGTATATATAGTCATATCCTCGATGATTTAAATGTATATAAAAAGGTGAGCATAGTGCTCATTTAATAGCTAACATGTTCGCTGTTATAGCAGACACCATGAGTAATTTAAGTTTCTTCAAGTCGACATGTTACTGAAAAGTAGTAACACGTTTTTTAACAGTAAAGTCTACCGATATTTGTTACTTATGAAATGCTACAAAAAGCAAAATTAACAACTGTATTATGGCAATTAATTTCATAGCAGTTGCTTAAGTATTAAACAATGCACATTCTAATATCTCTGCTTGCTGTTAATTTGTGGCAATAATATCATTGTTGAAATCTTATATCATAAATATAAAGCTGTTTGCTGTGTTTTAAATTAGTTAAACAAAGCAAGTGCTGTCTTTTCTTGAAGTAATAAGGCGAAGAAAATATTTTATTTACGTGTTTTAAATGTTAAATACTGTAGCTAAAGGCAAAAATCAAGTGAATTAATGAGTTTCACATCGCGTTTATATAGTCATATCCTCGATGATTTAAATCAATATAAAAGTTAAGCTTAACACATTTAGTAGCTAACACGTGTGTAAACTTTGGGCATAAAGTCTACATCTTACTGGAAAGAAGTTGCACGTTTTTTTTAACAGTAAAGTTTATCGATATGTTTTATTTTAACTATGAAATGCTACGAAAATCCATCTTAATGAATTTATTAAATTGTGGACACAACCTCGAATTTCTTTCAATGATATCTCTAGTGGCTGTTAATATACAAGCGAAGGCTGACACGTGACATCGTTATCCACCCAATAGCTGTCGAGGTGAGTGAATGAGTTACCTTACGAAATTATATAGTAAATTCTATCGACGCCGTGAGTGTTGTAAATGTGGTTTTAAAAGTCTGCGTGTGAACTGGCTGCGGTACTATCGCAAGACCTCAAGGCAAGACAAATGGATTTGCACCTATTTGCTTTATTTGGAGAAGCTTCTGCTAGAATTGTTGATAGGCGTACTTAAAATCGGCTATTTGGATAATTGCAGCCCTGGCATAGGACCATCTGTGGCGGGTCACTCACAGAGTGGAGCGCGGAATGGTCACAATTCAGCAGAGTGGTCACACGCTATCTGCATTAACGTTTCCCCGACGAGGAAATGGGCTTTGGAGGACCAATCTCTCCTCCTGCATGCTGCCGTGATATCAGTCCACTCGACAGTATGGCGGTCAATCAAGGCTGGCATTCACGAAGCACCTGTTACTGGAATTAGAGTGGCTGGGTAGAATGAGGTACAACGTTGTCTTCAGTTCCTTGGTTTAATTACAATCTTTGATCATGTGGCAATATTAATTTCCGATCACAACATATATTAATTCTGATTCACTAGGGCATTAGCTTACGAAGTAGAAATATTAAAGTATTCTCTTGAAAGGTAGATAGATGTAAGAGTACGTAAGAAACTTAGATCTATGTTGAATTTAATATGAAAGAAAAAGATACATTACACCGTGGTCTCAACAACTAATTCACTCCAAAAGGAGATTCGTGACGATTTCGCTCATTTATCCGAATGAATGATTCCATCACTATTGCAAATATTTTTAGCAGGTTTCCTTCTGAATGCAGTACACATAGCTCATTGGTTAAAGCATAATATGTCATTTTAACGATATTTTTATCATTAGAAACAATTAAAAACCACAGTAAGGCATCTTTTTTTCAGAGTAGGAGGAGTTAAAAAAATTTCAATGAGAACCAAATGTGAGGCATCATTTCACAAAAAACTGAAAATAAATTGTGGGTACAATTAACACTTTTATTGGCTGCCTTCTAATGAATAACAGAGGGGGTGAAAAATTCACGCAGATACAGAGTGTACAAACAGTTCCTCCTTCTCAAAAGACACTGAATGATAGTATTCTCTAATGTTTTCCGTTTGTTGTATTTATTATTTTTTCAGTTAATATTTTTGCTTTCAAATCAACCCCTTACACCCACCAAGAAAATGCTTATTTAGGTGGTAATTTACTCGGCAACTCTGCTGATTCTGGTGCCCGTTGTTGTTGTACACTGATATTAAAAATTTCATGGGACGCGCCTCCACTAAATTGGGGTGTATTTTTTTTAGTCTCCTACACCTCGGCGAATAGCAACAATTTGACATGCAGCAGACTGTTAAAGTTCTAAAAGAGATTTTCAGCCATTCTGGATTGGTAGCCGCCTAAAATTTGAACCCCGTGTCCGAACGGCTCTGTTAATCACAAATATAAGTCACGGGGTACCTGTCCAATAAGCTTGGGAAAATCATGTTTTCAGAATCTTACTTAAATCAATTACTTGGTAAAGTGACACCGTGGGTTATCGTACTGGAACTTTTCAATGTACTTGAAGTCATTATGAGCTCCTAATAAACACCAAGCAGCTGATCATAATGATGTCCTGTAGTGGAAAAATCTAGTTTGTCAACAGACCTTGATCTATGACGCACGCCATTATTGAAATTTTAGCAGCTTGCAAAATGTCTTGCTGATAATATGGATCCATGGCTTTATGGGATTTGTACCAGTTAGTGTCCGACCAGTGGCCCGTGACTTCTCCAAACATGAATCATTACACCAAGCTGCCTTCTTCCAGTCATCCACGGTCCTATACAAGTTTCCGTGAGCGAAGAAAAGCCGCAGAAGTCAACAAGTGATCAAACTCACACGTGCTCCAGTTCCACATAAGCATCCGAGGAAACAACTTCCTCTACCTCTAGCGAAAGTGTAACATACAGCGGTATCCACGTACCGTCGAGTGCACCGGTGTGTAACATAGCCTGACACCTAAAGTGAAACCAAGTCTGATAATAGTGATCAGTGTAAGAAGAAGCAACGCAAGAAGAAGAAGAAGTAAAAATGGATTTAGTCCCGGACACGGGACAATCCATGCAGCAAGCTCTAGCCACCTGCTACAACCAAGATGAATACCTGATGTTCTCAGCCACAACACCAGATACGACACAAGAGCAACAGCTGCGAGCCCCCCTCCGCGATGGGAACGAGACGATGGAATATACAACGACAGCCGTAAACGACCCACCAGACCAGCAGAAACTTCGGAACCATCACATCATACCAGGTACCGCCGCAGCACTAACGCCCCAACATACAGTAGAAGTTTTGTTAAATATTTCAGATAACAATGATGTACCTAGTAAACGACTTTGTACCGAAATGACAAGCAACGTTCGGGCAAAAGAAACTGCACTAAACCGCAATTGTGCCCCCGAAAGCAGACAATTTAAACTAGGCCGCTACAAACAGAAACCCAGAAACAGCCAAGCAAATATAATAGATACAAAGGAGCAGATGTAGGTCCGTTTTACGTGTTTATTGAAAACATGGATAAAAATGTCGGCATGCTGCATCCAATGGCCATCGGAAAAATTCTGTTCAAACATAATCCTCAGGTCAAACATGACATAATAAATATTAGCACACTTGGACGCAATAGAATCCGAATAGAAACGAAAACCGATGCAGCAGCCAACACATTAGTGCAATTACCAGTACTGACAACCAAAAACCTCGAGGCGTATATCCCTAATTTTCTTATCCACAAGTTCGGAATTATTATAAACGTAGACATCACACTCAATGGAAGGGAAATTATGTAAGAAATAGAGTCTGACTACCCAGTAGTAGCAGTCAAGCTCTTCACCAGGACATCAACCAGAGAGATGGTGAACGTCTCCCCATCCCAGTTTGTCAACTTTCCTTTAGAGGTCAATGTTTACCCCAATTCGGATTTCGGAAGAAAAGATCATGTGAAACACAGCTGGCTCTATTTACTCACGACGTAATGAAAGTTATTGACGCATGCAATTTTTTTAGATTTTCAGAAAGCCTTTGACTCTGTGCCACACAACCGCCTTTTAGCGAAGCTACGAGCGTATGGCATATCGGATCAGCTTTGTGAATGGATAAAGGATTTTCTAACTGGTCGATTGCAGTATGTCGTTGTTGAAGGAGAAAGTTCTAATCTAGATTTTACATCGGGTGTACCTCAAGAAAGTGTAATAGGACCACTTTTTTTCTTAATTTTTATAAACGATCTCGGAGACAAAGTGAAAAGCAATTTTATATTGTTTGCTGATGATGCGGTTATTTATAGGGAAGTAAGGATTTTGGCCGATCGTTTAGAAATTCAGAGTGATCTGGATGTTATTTTGGCATCGTGCACTGAGTGGCAACTCACATTTAATTGTAAAAAGTGTAAGACAATGAGCATAACTAACAAAAAGAATCCGATTGTTCAGAAATACGAGGCAAACAGTTCAGATATTGATATGGTCGATTCTATGAAATATTTGGGAGTAACAGTACAAAGAAAAATGAAATGGGACTTACATATTAATACGTTGGTAGGTAGAGCTAATTCTAGGCTGCGGTTCCTAGGTCCAATCTTGAAAAATTGTAATGAACAAACAAAGGAGATAGCATACACATTTGGACTACTAGTGTGCCATATGGGGTCCGTTTCGTAAAGATCTCCGTCAGAATCCGGTTACACCCCCACTTTTCGATGAAATACCCCCCTTAAATCGACTTTGATGAAATTAGTAGACCTTTTTTTTTTAGCTCTACAGTCCACAAAACCCACGTGAACAAGCTCTTCTTAATCTTCGGAATTAGCCGACTTATGACCGACTCACCCAGAAGAACTACCGTTCACTTTTAGTGAGCAACTGCTCACTCGCTCTTTTAAAAGAATTGCTCTAAAGAACTGATTCACTCGCGAACGACCCATCTCTAGAAAGTACAGAGAAGAGCCGCTCGATTCGTGACCGCTTGCTAAAGTCCTCATGAAAGCGTCACAGATCTGATTAGTAGACTAGGCTGAGAGTCTGATAGATAGACGACGCACGTTTCGTATAAACTTATTGGTAAACATGCGTACACCCACATTCACTTACGAGTTTAGTGAAATACTTCGTCCACCAACCTATTTGGATCGAAATGACAGGAAAGATAAAATTAAGAAATAAGGTGCCGCACTTATTCTTATATGAATTCTTTTTTCCCTCGTACCATTAGGGATTGGAATGCACAACAAAGAGATTAGGTTTGCTGCTGGGCACCCTCTGCCACCCACAGTTTTGTGAATTGCAGAGTATATATGTACATGTAGATATAATACGTGTCCATTGTAGGAACGCGCTGTCCAATGGAGCCTTATATATCTCAAACAATTATATGAAAAAAATATTCGCGATTCGGACACCGCTTTCTGAACTGCTGCAGCTCTATAAGATGTAACAGATGCGGAGGCCCCCACTCTATAGAATTGTGTAATGATAATATTGCACCTAGATGCGTTAATTGTCAAGGACCACACTTCGCTTCGGACAAACTATGACCAGCGTTCCAGCACCAAAAACAAGTAAAATTCAACGAAGCCTACAACGCCTTGGGAACGCAAACAACCATCGCCCCAATAATCCATAGCTACGGACATAAAGTTATATCCAACCAAACACTACAGAGGGAGGAGGAATTCCCGCCCCTTACCCAGAAGACCACATGGACACCCAGCTCACCTCAAAATAGAAATCTCTCGATACAAGTAGCTGATCGACGTAGTCAGGCTCCCCAACACCTTAGCTTACTTAGCTTTCTACCAACGCACAATATACCTCCGAGAAAAGAACAACTCACTAGTAAGCCGATATCTCGTTAACCGAGGTATTCCTGAAGGCTCAGTACTTAGCCCCCTACTATACATCATATACACCTGCGATCTGGAGAACATCTTAGGACCCCACATCAAGACCTTACAATTCGCTGATGACTTATGCATCTATATATACGCTACATGGTTCGAGTTGATTCGCAGATGGATCTCGGAAGCCGTGGAAAAACTCACAACATGGTTACACCAACATGGCCTACATCTAGCCCCTCAAAAATCAACGGCAGTACTGTTCACTCGTAGGAAAAATCCTCTCCTGCAAGAACAAATTCAACTGGGACAATGCACCTTCCCCGTCCGCGCAACAGTCAAATGTCTCGGAGTAATATTAGACAGCAGGCTCTCCTGGAAACCCCAGGTAGAACACATAACAAGTAGAACCAGCGGGGCACTCAACACTTGAGGAATTGTGTTGTTATTGGTAGTTGGAAAAGAGGAAATTACCGCAGGACCCAAAAAATAAAGCACTATAGCAAAGCATTTCCGAGACTGACGACGGGAAGTAAAAAATGTGTTATTTTGTGATTCTGCTGCACATAAGAAATTTCGATGCGTTTTAAAAGGTCATTTTAATGATTAGTCCTTTAATTGTTTAGAATGCTCTTATGCCCTGAGATAAACCTCTGTTTCCAATGTTGGATATGTTTGGCGTGTCTTTCCAGTTGGCAGCCAAATTTGCAGTATTATCAAAATCACATTCGTCTATGGCACCTAAAGTGGAAGAGAATAGTTTTAGCAGTACTGTAGCAGTCAGCATGAGTAACGCGACTATTTCCTATGAATCACTTCTGCTTTTTTTTTATTTTTGCTTATGGCTTTATGCCTCGTCGACGTCAAGGTCATTAGAAGCGGGAAAAGACTAGGGGCAAGGACGGGAAGAAATTTAGCCATGACCATTTGAAGGAAGCATCTTGGTATTCGCCTGTAGTGATTTGGGGAAACCATGAATAATCCAAATCTGGATACCTGGACGCGGATTCGAACCCACGTTCTCCCGAATGCGAGCCCCAAACGCTACCGCTCATCCACTACACTCGGTAAATAATCTCTGTTTTCATTTTGCCATTTTTGTATTTCATTTTCGTTTACGAGATTGGCTACCATGTGGATCTGTAAATATTTCCATGGTCTCGGTCAAGTAGTCCTAAACGTATTACTGTCCTCAATATTAATATTCTTTCGTTCTTGTTCCAATGGCTTTTGCAACTTACTGAAAATGATTTTATTTATTTTGTACTTCACATGGGTGGGCTTATCATCTTTTTAACGCATCCTGTGGGCTCCGCCGCCACCTGCAGCCGGTCACGTCCACGTAGTGTTTACACGAGCGCCGCATTCAGCCGTCATATATCTCTCGCACTGAGGAAGAATCTGCCCAGAGAGCGTCTAGAGAGGATTTACTACGGCGTTACTTATTTTCGAAATCCCTGCCTGTTCTGCGGACGATGGTTTTCTTTTATACCTTTTCCGTTTATGGCAATTTGACGCAACTAGTGAATTCGTGTAAAATTAATACTTTTAAATGTCAACATGATGGGAACCCACAAATATTTTGTGTTTATTTTCTGCATTCTGTATTCTGTATTTCTGTCTGTCTTCTGCGCAACGGACAAGTTAGAAAACGAAAAATAATTAGAAGGCTTCAAACAAACGTTTTAGGTTGCAGGTTATGATTTAGACACGTTTCAATTTGTTTGCCTCAGTTTTACGATCCTTATTTTAAGCATTACTGTAATAAATCTCTTTATGCGTACATCTAATTTAACGTTCAGCAGTAACGAATGTAAAACTGATGGTGTGTTTCAAAACACTCTAACGAATAAAAATTGCCATTTGCTGCCCCGTTTATCGGTAGTAAATTTTAACCCACTGTAAAAATTACAACTAGAGTTATAATAACTATTTGTATCCGACATTTCTGCATTTATATATCAGACAGAATATTTTCAACATCTGTAGCTTTATTTAAAAGTTCTGGTTGAGGTAAATTATTTTTAACAGACTTACAAGATCTGAAATTATCTGTTTACTTCGAATACAGTATTCAGAAGAAGTACAAAGATACAGTAATAAAAACTTTAAATTTCTTTATTACTAACACACAGGAATACATGTTCCTCAAAATATATAAAGAGCTGTAAGTAAAGCAGACCACCCTAAAAAAGTTTAGAAGAAAAAATAAATAAACGCTATTTTCAGGGAAATGCTGTGCGATGGCCCCAATAAGTTTTTTTTCCTGATAAATAAATAATGTTTATTGAGAATTTACTTTTGAAGCTTACAACGACACACGAAGCCGTAGAAGCTATGTTCGTCGCGATATTAATATGAATGCGTGTGCCCTTACTTTTGTAAATAGGATAACCTACGTAATATTGTACTGATTATGAATTTTCAGTCTTAGAAGAAATTAATAAATAATCCTCCTTCATACGCTCCTATTCAATAACTATTAGTTTATGAAATAGCGGCTACTTTAATAACACACAAGCAAATATATGTGTTTGGTACTCGCCACTACGTTTCAGAAATCTAATTTTAACTCTGTGTTGTGGTAGTTGCCTGGTATCCAACTGCTTAAAAGAGATAACGTTTCGACCGTCATTTCTTTTTTATGCTCCCCGCATATTGATGTAAGTAACAACGGCGTACTGTTGAATACCTCAGTCTCCGCGGAACTTCCCAATGAGATGACGGTCAAAACATTATTCGTTTCAGGCTTGTTAACAATATCTTGTCGGGAATCATTTGCTCGAAAAATTCCGTTTGTATTAAATTCCTTATTTAGGAATGTGTAATAAAATTTTACACATGACTGGACTGCTGCTTTTAAATTTTGTTGCAAGTCTTTTATTAACGTAGTAGCCTCATAACCCGTCAAAAATTATGTGTTAAACGTAGTGTTCTGGAAAGTCATTTTTAACTAAATACAATTAGTATAATACAACACTCAGCTCAATTCCTCGTGTCTTAATAACTTGTCAGCCGTTTCCAGGCTGTATTTTAACCTTACCACTAACTACACTAATGTTGGCGCTAAAAACCAATCCTACAATCATAGGCGCATCCTTACGTCATTCCGCGTAGTATTAGTTTCAATCGTGGTCCTGCTTGCATAAATCACTACCAATGTGAACAAGTTTCATTTAAATGAAGTAAAGATTTCAATAACACAGCGCTCATGAAAGAAACTTAAATTATTTAAAAAAACTGTAATAACTCCTTTGCTGTGATAACAAATGTTATAAGTTGTGCTCTAAAATGAAAACTTCCGCCTCACGCGCCTTTAATACATTCACGTGATCCCACTGTTCGCAGCTTATTATAATGACGATCAGAGAATACAACGAAAACATATACATCGAACGAATATAGATAAACAAAAAACAACTGATAATTAATACGTTGATTTTAACGAAATACCAACTTTTCCTCCAGCGTTCTGGCAGTCATTTCGTCGTATTTGCATAACTAAATAATTTTGTTATTAAGTAACGCATATAACGTCAATTTAGTAGTAACAGCTTTGCCAGTTGTTAATTCGGCAATGAAGGTCGGGAGCTGGACGTCCGGTTACGGACACAATGACTAAGCTTAGACTTTTATTGGTATTGATGATTGATGCTCGTAATTAAAATATTTAACCTTGATTACATAAAAAAAAATGAAGAATCCAAATTATTGTAACCGCTATCATGCGGCACGTAAAATGTGTAACGTTTTTCAGGTAATAGCCTAAAATAGTGCCGTTTCACGTGCTAGTTGATAATTTCATTGCATTTTCGAAATGCAATTAATCAAAAGCATATAAAAATCAGTCAATAATCCTTTCTTTTTCCTCATACACATCTTTTTATTTAACTTTCCGGTATGATCTAATTCTTATATGGCTCTGTTTATTTATTTTCCATATAATGATACGTACAAAGAATTTTCTCTACTTAAATGTGTGTTTACAGAAGTGCTTGATATACAATTTGTATCTTTTAGTGTCGGTAGAAAATAACTTTTATTTTACCGTGATTCCTTGGTAACATGCTGCTCGACACGACGTTGGAAAATTAATCCTTAATTGGAGGAATATCTTTTGACTATTAAGAACGTCTCCAGAAATGGAGTAAAGGGGTTGGTACTAAATTTCACCAAACTATTAACGTAAATCTTGTATTAAACTATGATCTTCTTCATAATATGTATGAAGCATAGAGAATACGACACTGTTCATGTTGATCCGTCAGTGATGTTTTTTAACCTAGGTGTTTACGACTAGTCGACATAAAGGTCACTAGCGCCAGGAAATGTTTAGGTCTAGGACGTGAAGTAATTCTGCTAGAATCGAATACGCGTCCTCCAAATGCTAGTTTTGAAGATTTACCACTCAGGCACAAAGTGCCATGTATCTTTTTGAATGGTAACAGGCACAAAGTTCAACAAATGATAACATTGCTATTCTTTTGTTATGAATCTGTTACAAGACAGAAGCTTTTAATAAAATTCCGAAACTTTGATTCCTTTCGACAATCTGTTAAACCTCATAAAATATATCTCTAACCATGGTGTTAACCATTAATCAAAGAGTAAATAATCAATACATAAAATTATAATATAAAATATCCTACTAGAACCCTAGATGTGCTACGTAAACATCAATTTATTATTTTGATGAGTTAAATTGTCTGCTGCGCAAAGGAAGCTATATACCGTGATCGTGCATAGAATAGAAAAAAAGCCACCACTTCATACAGAACAAATTGCGAAGTCTGTTAAAGCAATTTTTTGGTAAAGTGCTTCATCAGTTATTAAGGTGCGTCGATGTATTACAGTACTGAACTACTTTTTTAATTTAAAACATAGCAATTAATATTTAATTCCAAATACAAATCTTGTTATTTTGTGTAATAGGGTAGCTTAATTAAAAAAGAAATGTTTGTCTCACCCTTGAAACAAAGCAAAATCATTCGCCCATTCTTACCCGACTACAAAAGGAGGGTTATCTTTTCTAAAAGTTTGTATGTATATTTCTCTGCTTCCTCCTGGAGGTTAAACAGCTTGATAGTTTTCGATGTATGATGTTGGTTTCGTCTAGACACGACAAGTGTTATATTCTACGAGCTTTACAACAATTTTAATATAACATCACACATCCAAAAATAACAATTTAAGATCTGGTTGAGCATAATTTTAGATATGTAGTTTACAAAGACGAATAGAAAAGTATAAAAACTGCGATAGCTATGTTTCATCAAGGGGACTAAATTAAATTTGGGCTCTGCACTGAAACCAGCGAACCACATTGTGCGGGACAGGAAAGTTTATGGGGACCTGAGGCATCACGGGAAAACGGGCGGCGTGGCTCGCTTTCGCGAGCGAGCACAGCAGTGGTGTGCATGTTTCATCGAAATTATGAATTCAATTATTTCAAAAACTTCCTTGAGAGGCACCTTCTTCTTGGATGCAAGTGTTTTTAGCTACCAGATCTCGGTCTCCTTTTGGCAGATACTTTCCAATCCGTTGTTTATTATTAGTACCTGGGTGACCGATCTTCGCTCGGCATCTTTCGGTTTCTATTTAATATCCAAGATTTCGAGTAAAGTTTGATTAAAGTAAAAGGCTTGAAGACTTCCTAGGCGTTTTGAGGTGCACAGTTAACCAAAGAGAAACTTCACTAACATCATTAGGCTTACTGGTACCTGAACCTTCTACGTAATGAGGTTAGAGCCGTTTTCGAGAAACCAAATACAAAAATTGCATTTTTTTTTTTTTTTTTAAATAAAAACTTGAATAGCAAAACGTTATCTACATATGAAATTTCATCCAAATCGTTAGATCCATTTGCGAGACCGCCTCATAAATTGCTTTCAAAGAAAAATGCTATTATTATGTTAAACAGAAATCTTAATGCCAGTCAGGGATTGATTAACGCTGCGAGATTTGTGTTAATTCAGGGCATTCTACGAAAACCCTTGATGATGGATTCTTATGTACCTCGACGAGAAAAATTTAAAGTACAAAATATTTTTAAATTTATATATCTCGCTTAGTTCTCGAGATATCATATCGCAAAATTGACGTGGTTGTTTGAAATGCGACCTGGACCAAAAGATAAATTTCGCCACAGCCAAGTTTGATGATGAATTCAGATGAAACTCGTCGAGAAAAATCGAAAATAAAGAATTTATTTTTCTGATACCTCAAGTGAAGAGGTTAGGATTAGATCCGACCTGGAAAAAAAGAATCCACCAAAAGCACTATGTCGATACGGTGGAAATGTACTTTTAATGTTTAATTTGTTCCAAATGGTTGTTGTTAGGTTGAAATACAGCATGGACAAGAAGAAACGTCACCAAAAGCACAAGGAACTATACCTATAACTGATTTTTGACATGCTATATCTCGTAAACCAAGCGAGATATCAAGAACATTTATTCTTTATTTTCGATATGTTTCGTCGCGTTCTATAAGAATTCATCATCAGATAGAACATCATCAGTGCTAAATCAATTCACTCCGCTAAAACTATGCTCATACCTCGCGTGGTAGTATTTAATGACAAACTAACAACCACTTTTTACGGTCAAAAAGTAAACGGTGATTAGTTTATAACTGGTACCGGTAATATTATTTTCAAAGAAGTTTATCACCTCTGACAAAACCAATCGTAAATTTTTAATTATCTTCCTTTTTAAATGTTTTACAATTAAACTTGCAATGTTACTATTTCCACGCCTCAGCCAGTATACAAGAACTGTTCGCTTAAATATTCTTTGAAATCAGAGAGAATCTATTTGTAGGCTTTCTGGTACCTGAATTGTCTACGAGATGGCGCTAGTGCCGTTTTCGAGATATCAAGTGAAAAAATTGTTTGTATTTTGCAAACTCGCTTTTTTGTACGGAAGACAACTATTTAGGTGATCTTAAAAGTCAAAACATTATCTAAATATCAAATTTCATCCAAATCGTCATAGCCGTTTCCGAGATCCGAAATATATATATATATACAAGAATTGCTCGTTTAAAGATATAAGATTATTATTATTATTTTTTTTACTACGGCTTATAATAATCTATTGGTGGTGGCTCTACTTTAAAAATTGCCAGACACACTGTATTGCGTCTGAAATAGAAACTACTTGATCTTACTGTATTAACGTGTTAACATTACGCCCCACACATGACATGACTCAAGGGTTACAAGAACACAAAATGGGTTCACAAAAAAAAAAAAAAGAATTTATTTAACCAACTAAATGACCCAAAATCTGACAGGTAAGCAGTCTTGCAAATGGTGAGATCCGTTGGTTCTTTCAAATAGGTCTTTAGCTCATCAGGGTAGCTACTCAGGGGTATTTTCCGGGCCCTTGATATGTTGCAATTAAGGATTGCAATCCCGCAGTGTTTTCAATCCCGCGGGATCCGCGTGGGATTTGCTCCAATCCCACGGGATCCGTGCGGGATTGGTACAAACAGTTTTTTAACGCATATATTTAAAACATAGTTACTTAAAACGTTAATAAATTAAATAATAATGAAATTAATAAATAATTTTTAATATTAAATGATAAAAATTAACAATAAGTCAAAGGATATACAATTTCCTTTTAATAGCTGTTTAATAAATAGGTACACGATCGTTAAAATTACGATAACATTAGTTTCATATCAACGAATAATCAAATTTTCAGCCGAAAATTAGGAAATTGTCACAATTACTTTATCTGCAAATACAGAAAATGGGAATAATGAAACCGTGAATAAAAAGCTGTAACCGTGTAGTTCAGATAACGTGTGCGACACTTAAAAAATAATTATATACTTAGAAAATCGTACTAAATACGCACCATAACTCAAATTACAGAAATGTGTACTCGAAACAAACGTGAGTTTTGATGAATACGTAAAAGTGTATTTATTTACTTACAAAGATTGACAAAACCAAACGCTTGTTCACATGAGTCAAATGCCAAATGCAAGGGTAGAGGCAAACAGTGCAATACATCCGATAGAGATCGAGTGGGGCAGCGAGTCACGCAGACTGACACGTGTTTCTGCCGGATTTTGCGGATTGCGGATCCGCTTAATTTTGTACGGGATCCGCCAGACTGTCTAATGATCCGGGATCCCGCGGGATTGCGGGATCCCGCTTTGCTGGATTGGGACTGCAATCCCTAGTTGCAATAAGTCGCACTTTCAGAGGCACATTACCGATTCCGCCACTGCGGTCGACACAGCCGGTGACGGGAAGTGAACCACAGACCCAGAGAGGATGGCGGTAGTGTCCCGGTCCGTCTTCTCACATCCACACACAGTCGAAAAGTGGCTCTTCTCCTCTCCAGCCTCGGGGTAGCATTCTATGGGAAAAAAAAAAGAATATGCGAGTGGCCTGTCACTATTGTTCATAGGCTGGCTGTGTCTCTGCTGTTATCGACGACAGCGCAGCGGGAGGCTTGACGAACGGGCTAGCGGCTGCAGCTCGCCGAAAAACAGCCCTCCATCTATCTTTGCACACTGCCTCGCCTTTTGAACTCGACTCATTATAGGCCTTACGCCTCGTCGACGGCAAAGGTCATTAGAGGCCGGATGGGAGTGGGGAAAAGGAACCGGAAGGAATTCGGCCATGGACTTTTTGAAGGAAGCATCCCGGTATTCGCCTGGAGTGATTTGGGGATACCTTGGAAAATCCAAATCTGAATGCCCGGACGGGGATTCGAACCCGCGTCCTCCCGAATGAGAGGCCAAAATTTTAACCGTTCACCCATCACTATCGGTTTAATTTTGGGGGTTTTACTTCAAGAATGCTATGGGTAAATCAACTGTAGATTGTTCTTTATATCGTTGAATTAGGCAATATCATACGGATATTATCTCGTACTTCTATTGATACACCATCCATAATAACTAATGAATATCTCTTGTAACAAACTGAAATAAAATAAAATGAAATTTTTGGAAGTAAACAAAAACTGAAAAGTTAAAAACACATCTTTCACCATCAATGATTTTAACTGATAAATGTCATTTATTTGACTGTGTGGTCATTATTTTAATTAGTTCAATGTTAAGAGTACTCGCTTCGTATAGTATTTAAAAGGAAAATTAGTTGGTGATAATATCAGGAGGCTGTTATAGAACACTTACTTATTGGATACCCGCCTGCAACCTTACTTAAGAAATTGAAATTATGACCACACAATCTAACTGTTAGTATTCCTGTTGTCACATAATGGAGGGAACATTTATTTATATATATATAAAAATATCAATTAAAATCATTGATATTGAAGGGCGTGTTTTAAAAATTTCAGTTATTTTTGTGTGTTTTTAATAACTTATATCCTTGAACAATTGAACATAGAAGCAATTTTTGCAACATTCTGCGAGTATTTTTGACAGTTTTACACTATCTGGTAAATGAGAAAGAAGTTCATAGATTTTTATAGATATTATTATTCTGATTTATTGCTCCGATTTCTTGCTCTGAACTGACAGAGATTGCATCAGAGAGGTTAAATTATTATTATATATATATATATATATATAAAACTTGCACCAGCGGACCCTGCAACGTGAAGCCATACTGGGACCGGCGAGAGACCATCAAAGAGGTTGAAAAGGATCGTCCAAAGAGTAGTACCTGTTTGCGCCGTGTACAGCGCTGGCGTCTTGTGTAACCGTCAGTTAGGGTCAACTAGTTTTAACCAATTTCTGCTTTTTGTGTGTAAAGTTATGTTCCACCATTAGTTCTTTTCTTGTTTCTGTAAGTGTTTAAAATGTTTAAAAAATTGAAAAACATATTATTACTGGGAACGAAACGTCGGTTAACTGAACAACCTATGAGAACAAATGTGGGTCAATGAAAAGTCGAGTTCACCAACTAAATTCAAAAAAGTTGAATAATGAACCATCAACTCGACGAAATAGTGGTTTTCTCATTGATTACATGCCTCTACAAGCCACCATTAACTTGGGTGCATGTTGTGAAATTTTAAAGGAACTGCAGTTGACAAATCAAAATCGGAGGGATCGTGCTTCCCTCCACGACATTGCCAGACTTCACAGAGTTGAAAAACACAACTTCTGAAAAGTTTAAATGAGAACCTCTGGACCATCTTCCATGAAGCCTCGATCTAGCTCCTCCTGATTTTCTTCTTTTTACGAAATTGAAGGTTTTTTGGAGGAAAATGTTTTCAAAATCATGATAACCTAAAAAAAGTCACTACTATTTCCTAGGAACTGGCGGGGGAGGAATATAAGGCATGGATACAAAAACTCACTACGCCACATAACAAGTGCTTAAATTTACATTGGGATTTGCAGAAACGTAATTTTATAATTATGCAAAATAAAAACTTGATTTTAACATTCTTTACCGGCTGCTTTATTTTTTATTTTATTTTATTTTTATCAAATAGGAACTACTTTCGGGACGACCTGGTGGATTAACGACTTATGCCCTGTAAGTACCTAGCGAGCAGTAATTAGCTTCATTTCTTATCCCTTTTCGGAACACGAACAGCTTCATTAAAAATTTCAGTGACCCGCATATAATTTCACATTCTTGGATTTCAGGCGGCCCTTGCGTAGGAAAGTGTTAACTGATCTGCGGTCATTATGCCTCCTAACGACGTAAGATGTAGTATTACTTACAGTGCCGAGGGCTTTCTTTTTCAAAAGTCAGCTGAAGTTCTGATGTAGAATATGGGTGGAGCGGTGGACTACAAATAAATAATAGACAGTAATTATGAAGTTACATGGCTTTTCATGTTGGCTTCATGACAGCTATTCACTCTCGATTGCATTTGGTTAATTTAATAATCGATTAAAGCTACAAGCAAATCAACGTTATTATCATTAATAAAGAGAAACTGAATTGAAGTAAGCGTTTAAGAGTTATCAGCAATGAAGCTGGAGTCACGTTTAATGATATATTGCAGGTTCATAAATACATCCAAATACAGCGATTGGAATAATAATGTAACACTATCTCTGATATATGAACTGATTGTGTGAACGCATAAAGCTACATCACCCGTTTGACTCTCCGAAGAATTACCAGTTTTAATAGATGGCCGAGATTGGTGGTTAAACAGAAATCTTTGTGTCTGGTATTCGGGAAGGAGCAAGTTCGAACCCCATTCCTGCAACACAGATTTCGTTTTTCAAATTTCTCGAGATCATTCAGACTTAAGGAAAGATGGCTTCTTCAAAACTAATGTTTTATGTGTACCATCCTCTGAAGTCTCATGAAATTATCTTCTATGAGTCATAAAATCCAATAAAAAGAATCAGATGGCTGCGCTGCCACTTGTAACTGTATTGTTTCGGTGGTCTAATTAAAGGAATAATTCGTTTCTTTTTTCCATAAATTAAATCACGTGGGACTGGAAGTTAATTGGAAACAATTGATTGTGGAATTAATTAGAGATACGTGGAGAAAATTCAGACAGATAGAAAATTAAGTCAGAATTGTCATGGTCTGCGATTCTAATAATTATAGTATTAATTAATAATTCTTAAGTATAAATGAATTCATGAAGTCTGTCAGGGGGTGCTATACAATATTCAGGTCGTATCAAGACACTACGAATCGGGAATTAAATTGAAAATACCAAGACAGCCTAAGCTTTAGCAAAATTATTACACAAAATTTCCAATCCACAAGAGATTACGGCATTAATCTATATGTCTGATTAGCCGAAAGCAAATCATACGAGAGGGTTTGACGAAGAATATTATGGAGGAAAAAAATTCGGTCACTTTGACTGTTGTTAACTTTGGAGTCTCGTGGTCGAAAATCACGGCAGCGAGAAAACCGCCTCGGAGACGACACATATTGGGGTTGGGCAGTCATCGGGAGTAGAAGATAAGCAACAGGTGGCAAGCCCTTAATGCGGAACTTACATGATCAATGATATTGACACTACCAGTATTGATTTTACGCTCGTCGATTCTCATGTCAATCAGTGTTCTACATAACATAAATTAATATATTAACACTACATTTGTCAATACATTTTCTGACTACCTCTCTTTACACCTAACGAGTGGGCTGCATATGTGTTATTAACTTTTTTTTATTCTGGTTTTGTACTTCAGAAACCTGTATAATAGTACAAAGGTTCCATAGTTATTACTCTGGAGCTTGGAACTATGTGTCGAGTAAAGTGCAAACGTTGTATGAAGGAAGGGTAGAATATTGTCATTTTGTACTTGTTGAAGAAAATCGGCTTTGGAGAAAAGTACTTTGAATGAACTTAACCTCACTAGAAAGGGTGTGAGGTTGTCAAGAGCTGAATTTCTTGCTATCTCCATCAAGTACATTGGATTGTATGGATTCCACAGTTTGTGATGGTTTTCTCCACTAAGTAATTAAAATTGTCATCAGCTGATTAATTACTATACTATATACTACAGTCGTAAACTGAATAACGCTCAAACAAACACGTAAGAGATTATTCTCAAGGTTTAAAGTTTATTTTATTCAATGCAAATCCTTATTCACAACTACTCGCAAAATATACATAATTCGCAACCTATGGTTTTCACCATTGACTCAGTACGTCTCGAGATGGTGTCAGAATTAATTTTCTGAGCCAAAATGCCTGTCCTTGCCCGAGATTGTTCCCAGGGACATCAACCTTACTCCAGGAGGCAGGGTACTGGCGCAGTCCAGGCGGTTGTTAGAACGAGAGACCCTATTCTTTCTAACGGTTTTATGGTGGTAACCACTGACATGAAGTTTTCACCTCACGCCCATGTCTTAATAATTGTTTTATTCATGTTAAATTGGAGGCTTTAAAAAATGGACAACTTTATTTAGTTTCCTCCTAACAACAATAAAAATTATGGAACTTTGATTTCATTTTATTTCATCTTGTCTACCACATCAGTCCCCAAGACATTTGCGTCGTACCACACATTCATAATGTCAAACATATATGTATACATATGTCGGATCCATCCGGGAAAGATTAGGAATCGGGCGGGTTGAATGGAGTACCCGGTTAGAGGCAGATGGCTCGTCAGCGAAGGTAGGCTGTGGATATCCCTCGGACAGTGGAGAGTAACTACGACAACACAGCGGATACAAGGATCCGGTTTATTAGACTCAGTCTCGCAATACACAGTGACGGATAACGGAGTGATGTCGCCACGGTGGCCAAGCAGGAAGAGGCCTCCGTGTGCTGTGCGCCGCCTTTAGGTAGCCCCTCGTAGATGTCGCTGCGGCGCTGCTCGCTGCGTCTGTGGCGCCCTCTAGCAGCTAGCCCCATACTCCAGGTCCGACACTGCCATCCTGCTGAGACAGCCGTCCCTGGCTGTCGCTCATGGGCTCCGGGTGTGACTTGTCGGATCTAGAAATGAAGAAAAAAAATGATTGGCCATGGCCTTAGGAAGGAATCATCCTGGTATTCACGTGGAGTGATTTCGGGAAACCATGGCAACCGAAATCAGGCTGGTAGTTTATTGTTGCAATGGAGTCTTCAAAAATGCCTGTCTCAGGCGGTGCTCTGTTGGTTTCCTTGTGATCCCGGAAGGGTTTGTAGCATCCGTTATGGCTGTCTGGTTGCCCGGCTTGGTGAGGCTGGTTTGGCGTTGCTTCGCGGCCGTCTCCTTATCACAGCATCCATCGAATGTGTGAAGAGTCTGTAAACAAAAGATGGTTTACCGCAGTATGTTCGGCTATCCTGACTTAAGGAACAATTTTGTTGATTCACATTATCATAGTAATGAGGAAAAAACTAAGATAATCCAGGTTTAATGTATGCCTTTCAGATTTAACAGGGAAAAATATGTACTTTCTTAACATCAAAGCAAGTTTTTAGAAACTTGTTTTCTTCCTGGCGAAATCCCAGGGAAATTTGAAAAGTGTTTTCTGGACACTAACATTAACAAATTTCTTTCCAAGCCTTACAAAAGAATGAAATTTCCTGATAGGACCATCCATAGACTTTCTTGTAGTGATATCTGATGACAGTAAAGTTTCATGGTGCCAGATTATAAAATACACTCTTCAGGGCAAGGTCCAAATAAAATCATAAAATTTGTTCTTCAGGGTGAGGTCCGGTACAATGTAACAACATTTACTCTGATGCGAGGTCCGGTACAATGTAACATTTACTCTGATGCGAGGTCCGGTACAATGTAACAACATTTACTCTTTGAGGCGACTGTTGCCACTGTTGTCCTTGCCAAGTACTCAACTTCGGAATCTCAACGAAGTACACAACTTCGGAATCTCAACGAAGTACACAACTTCGGAATCTCAACAAAGTACACAACTTCGGAATCTCAACAAAGTACACAACTTTGGAATCTCAACGAAGTACTCAACTTCGGAATCTCAACGAAGTACACAACTTCGGAATCTCAACGAAGTACACAACTTCGGAATCTCAACGAAGTACACAACTTCGGAATCTCAACGAAGTACACAACTTCGGAATCTCAACGAAGTACACAACTTCGGAATCTCAACAAAGTACACAACTTCGGAATCTCAACAAAGTACACAACTTTGGAATCTCAACAAAGTACACAACTTTGGAATCTCAACAAAGTACACAACTTTGGAATCTCCCTGCTGAGGTTGGTCGGCGTGGTGGTTGGGTAGGGGAGGCGGTGGTCGGTGTTCCTTTTTTGTTTTTTTTTTGTTTACTTGTCAGTCTCTTGAAGTGGTTGTTGTTGGGGCATGCTTCGCGTGCGGTCATGGGCGTACTTGTACGTTTGGTTTGAGTTTGGTGCCTTGAGCTTGTATCTTTCGTTGTCTAGCACTTCAGTGATTTTGAATGGTCCTCGAAATTTTGGGTCTAGTTTGGTTTCTCTCTTCGTTTTGCAGTAGGACAAAATCTCCCTTTTTGTGTCTTGCGAACTGTGCTTTGGTGCTGTCGAAGCGTGCTTTGTCGTAGTTTGCTTGTTTCTTTGTGATTTGGAGTGCTCTTTCTCTGGTTTGATTTATGTCTATTGGCTGTTCGATATCGGTGCTCGCCATTAGTCCTAGGGGTCTGGCTGCTTTTCCGATCATTAACTCTAGTGGTGACGCTCCCGTAGTGCGGCAAATAGTGGAGTTTATTGCTAGATGTATTTCTCCAAGGCGTTCTGTCCAGTTGTCTCCGTCTGTTTTGATGGCAAGGTCAAACATGGACTGAAAAGTTTGTGTTCCTTTTAAGAGATATTGGTTGAACCATCGTTCCACCTTGGGTCGTGTGGGTAACTTTTTTTTTTTTTTTTTTAAAAAAGAAGGACTTTGCTCCTGTTGGTGTCCTGCTAAAGTTTCGCTCTAGGCGCTATTAATGATCAGATGTTTTAGTTCGACATGAACAGCTACTGCTGAAAAATGAATCCCGATGGTGAAGACTCACTAGTAATGCATGCGTTACATTGCTGTGTGTTACCTTTGTGCCGGATATGTGGAGTGCAGAGATGAAAGGTGAGGAAACTAATTGTGCGGCTGGGTGGGTAGAGAAGATAATGACCCTTGCTGTTTGGTTTTTGAATTACTTGTGATTTTTTTTGAATGGTTGAGTAATACGAATTTTGCATCTTTTGGAACGTGCCTGCTGTCGAGATTTTCGGACGCATATCGGCTTTGAACTTTTAGACTTCCGGGTGTTATACTCTGCGGGTAGCCAATTGTCTAAGTTGGTTTTCCGTGGCATGCAGCGGTAGTTTTTTGTTAGTAGCGGCGCGGCTGTTCCGGGTACGGAGGTCAACACGTGCCATACGTTTTCCTTCCTGGTGCTGTAAGTTCAAATCGAAGGCCTGCAGGTATGCTTGCCCTGTTTACGGATTTCCTTGTCCTTTTGCAAGTCTAGCGTATTCGTGTTTCTTCCTGCGAGTGTGGCCATAACTTGGTAAACTGGGGTATGAATTGTCGAAATTTAAAGCACTATAAACTGTCGCAGTTGCGTGATCCATATGGTGGAGGAGGAAGTTGATATGTGCGCTCGGGTATTCTGTTTAGGTTGGGTCAAACGATTCGATCTGTTGTGACAAATCCTAAGCATTCAATATGGCTTTTAAGAAATGTGTATCTGGCTGTATTAAAGAAACTAGCGGCGGTTTCGATTTTTAGCCCGTATTTTAGACCTTCGAATCATGTCAGGGTTGGATGAAAAAGTCGTCAATATTTGCTATTGCTATCGTATACGCTACTCTGGGCCTAAAGCGTTTACGTCCATCCTTTGAAAACTGTGGCTGCAGTCGGATGATTTTTTTTTGGTGAATGCTCTGTTGCAGGTTTTTGATGGTAGTCACTTAGAATATAAAAAAACAACAAGTTAACTCTTTGCTATATGGTCTTCAATTGGAAGGCAATAGGAATTATTCTGTGATGGTATTGTCATTGAACTGACTATTGTCTAGTAATGTGCTGTCGGAACAGATGGTTTTGGACCTGTAATACGGGCCTTAACGTAAGGCGTAGTTCACGCCGTTATGTTTGCGTTTAATAGTTCTGATACTTTCTGCCTTGCGGTCTATTTTGTTGCTTAGTGCCATTTTATGGGGCCGAAACGACTATGCGCCATGGGTCTACGAATCGCTTGTGCGATACGCCCATGATAACGCCTCGTCCATTATCCGTGAAGAGTGTAGAACGCAAACAATTTAGCGAGGGTGGACAATATTAGGGTGGGACATCTGATTATTTTGATGGTGGTTAGATTGGTCGGATTCCCACAATTTGCTACGTCCAAGCGCTTATCGGCTTCTGCTAAAGGTGACTAGTTGACCTAGCGTCGATTCCTTGTTAAAAGATTTCTTGCCCTGCTAATATCTTGTTTACTAGCTTGTGGTTAGAAAGCGCATTGAAAAACGTGTCTACGATCATAACATGTTTACCTGGCTCGAGATCTGGCAGTTAGCGCGCGTCGCATCCAAACATAGCGACACCAAGGTCAGGCGTATCCATTTTCCAGCCAATTTTATGTCACTACTTTCTGGCACGGAGGGGGGGGGGGGTCGTTCAAATCCGAGGCCATAGTAAAATGGAAGAGACTCACCGTTGTTGCTCAGCCTTACACCTCGCAGCTCCTGGTGGACCTGTTGACCCGTTTGTAGGCGGTGACGGGGACAGCAGCTCCGCTGGCTCTCCATCAAGTGCCTGCTATCATGGGCATGTGCTGTCCGATGGCCGCTGCGTCCGCGAAAGTAGCTGGCTGCTTGGCTGTCCATTGGCTCTGGTTCTGCTGCTCTGCTCGGGTTTGAGAATTCACGGCCTTTCGCCGATCGGTGAAGCTGTTTTCCCCAACACTTTAATTACGGTAGTAGGCATCCGGTGGCATTCAGAACAGTACTATGCGGCTACTGTTGCGCGTGTCCGAAGTCAGCTTCCTCTTCCGGCATGTGGTTGCTTGTAGTACTCGAATCGGCAAGTCTCTAGTAGTTTCCCTGTTGTATGCTGTCTGTTGCGATTGGGTTAGGTTGGCCACAATATTAGCCAAGGCTATTTTATCATCGGCGAAATCCTGCGAGCGTGGTCTCGATGTTTAGGCTGCGTGTTCCTCGTCGGTGTTCGGTTGCCTTTGCTGACTAGTGTTCGGCGTTGTGGTGGCGCTTTTCACTTGGTCGTATCTTGGGGGGAAGAACTCCTTGAAATGCGTCTACGTGATACCCGCGAAGACTGCTGATCTCTGGAGTGGGTGGCGGATTGCAGCCCTTGAAGCAGTCGTTTGCTTACGCGAGTATGGTAGTTCGCTGCCATATGTGGGCGGCTTTATCGCCGCGATGACTTCCGTCGGGTTTAGCTTCTTGGCATCCCACAAGGCTCGAAATGATGCTGCACTGGGCTGTGCCATTCCGCAGCTCTCTCCAGTCCGCGGGCGACCCCACTTCTGATGTCGGATCCATGCGGGAAAGATCAGGAATCGGGCGGGTTGAATGGAGTACCCGGTTAGAGGCAGATGGCTCGTCAGCGAAGGTAGGCTGTGGATATCCCTCGGACAGTGGAGAGTAACTACGACAACACAGCGGATACAAGGATCCGGTTTATTAGACTCAGTCTCGCAATACACAGTGACGGATAACGGAGTGATGTCGCCACGGTGGCCAAGCAGGAAGAGAGCCTCCGTGTGCTGTGCGCCGCCTTTAGGTAGCCCCTCGTAGATGTCGCTGCGGTGCTGCTCACTGCGTCTGTGGCGCCCTCTAGCAGCTAGCCCCATACTCAGGTCCGACACATACATCTTATTTTGGTTTTATGTACTTTTATAATTTTATGTAATTGTCTATTTTTCTCTTCACCTTACAGTTGGAATTGTCTATACATATTATAAGAATGCCCTAGAATTGTTCATATAGCTATGTCAAAATTTCTTCGAATTTTTCCTTTCATTATCACAGTTTATTTCAAGTCGCTATACTATCTTTCCTCTATACAATCGAATTACGTGTTCGAATATGATTATAACATTATAGTTACTTTGAGACTTTACCCGATGCATTTTTTTCAACATTTAATGTTCACTGTACGCATCCAATATATACCTACAGGGAGGACTAATTCTAACACACACATATCGGTGCTTTTATATAGACTATTACACACATACACATTCTTACAGTATCACAATCATATTCCGAGCTTTCAAAATGAAATTATGACGATACGTCTCCAAGGAAACATTTACCAGCTACGCAATCTCCTTCCCGACATCACCTCAATGAGATCACCTTTTTTATTCATTTCTTTCAAAATACACGTTGTATTTGGAATATCCTGTTTCAACGCCGTCCCATATATTAATATTGCTTCACCTACCTATTTTAAAATAACTTTATAAAGTATCACTTGCTTTATACTGAACAGCGATAATCGGTATGTCGGAAGTTGTAAGCTTTTTTCTTTTCCAACAATTGATAATGTCTAAGAGGTGAGCATTTAGAGGAAGTATTTAATCTGCAGATTTATTTTCGATGCTGAAATACGTGCTTCACCATAATGATAGCAACATTGTGCAAGACAATAATTACTAACCGGTTAATAACCACTACCAAATTTGATAGGCAAGCGTAAACTTTTACAAATACGTCAAACTACGGTAGTCACTTATCACCCATTTCAATTAAAAAGAAATAATATCCAGTCATATATCAGACTGAGCTGTAAGATGTGTATTTAGTAGCAGCTGACCAAATGATTACTGTTTAAAAATAAAGTATTTGTGATTGCATCGATAACAACTGGTTAATTTCCTCTAAAATAGTTTGAAGCTAATTAGTAGTAATTTAGTAACTCGCCCTGTTGGATTAGTCGGCTGAGGCGTAGTGATGGTGTCCAACGCTGACGTGGGTTTAGCTGGCCCGAGTCCTGCTGCTGGAAGAATTTTTCATCATCTGAACTTGGCCAACAGGGTAGCAGAGGTGGTGGTGCTCAGTTTATTAATCTCTAGATTGTGCACCAAGTCCTGGGCTAAATTTCAAACCTCATCGCAGTACGTATAGAGTGAGGGCATAAGACACTGTTGTTTGTGATTTGTCTGTCGGATGGGAACATTAAGCCTGGCGTATCCCTGACGGTGTCTTTCGGAAGAGCAGGACCGGTACCGGATTACACCCTTTCCCTTCTTTCATCTCTCATACACAATTCAAACAAAACTCTACAGTGACACACACACTATCACCGTCATCCACACTTACGAATACTGCAACACAAGGAAAGGTAACGGGAAACCACTCCAGCTTGTCTACCTAGAAGCTCCCAAGGAGGCGTTGGGGGGGGGGGAGGGGGTAAACAGCTCCCTCCTCAATTTCATGACACAGGGATATTTATTTCATCAACCCCACTAAAATATAGTGTGTTTCAACTCGCAACAAGAAAATTACAGGGGTAAATTTTCTTAGAATTTAATGACACATTTGTTATGTTTACCAGTGCACGAATCATATTAAAAAATAGATCAAAAGGAAATGATATCGTCATATAACCTAGTCTCTAGAGTGAATCGAGTATGGGCTGGATGATAGTGTTCCAATGTTCCAATGATGAGGCATTCTCGGCGTTATACAGGGTGATTCACGGGGTATGGTTAGTGTTGTAAAAAAAAAAAAAAAAACTTTTTTCTGGCTGAAAAAAACATGGTTTTATTTTTCTGGGACACGTTTTTTTCATAACTACTAAATCTCAAATTTTTAAGGCATTTATTGTTTAATATGACTGTTTTAGAGTTTGTTCTAAGTACTTATCTTAATTTTTAAATCTAATATATTTTTCTGGTTCAGTAGAAAAAAAAAGTGATACTGAATCATTAAATTGTCAGTAATTATGTATCGTTTCCTTTTTTTGTATGATAATAGATTTAAATTCAAACTTAAAAGACCGTAATACAGAACGATCGGTGAAGTCTTTATGCATAGTGTGTACTTTGCTCACAATTTAAAATTACAATCTCAAAATCTTTTGCGTACAATACAAGAACAACCAGTAAACCAAAATGTAACTACTTCTGAAATTATGGATATAGAGGAGACAGAAGAAGAAACAGAAAATTCCGACACCGACTGAACTAGTGTTGGTAGTGCTGATACTAGTGATTGTGGTACTGACAGAGGATGAATAAAATTATGTTACCTATTAGATATAATTATGAATCATTATGTAAAACATTATATGATTCAGTAAGATTTAAAACACACTTGTAAAACGTATGTTCAGTAAATGAAACTATAATTAATCAAATATATTGTTTTCTGAAAAAAAAAATAGAAAAAAAATACCCTTATTTTTTTCATGTTTTTTTTTCACAAAGATGAAATTTTTTTTCAATTTGCAACACTAAGTATGGTACATACTGAATTAAGTGTTAGTGTGAATAATATTGAGTAACAAAAGTTCATATAAACGTGTATCCGATTTAAATTCGTTTTGGAGATACAATTACTGGAATGTTATACATAAAATAAACCCAGAAAATGTTCAAGAGCACACAAATGACTTATTGAAGTATTTTATTCATGCAAAAACACACGCATATTTTACAACAGTTTAAATTAAATGTTAGAAAATCCCACTATCTACTTCAATACACAAATTGAAGTCGATGCTTGAAGTCGACACATACAGTACCGAGGCGCGCGCATCTCAGAAAAAAAGAAATTGTAGTTGCCACGTTCCGAGGCTGTGAAAACAGTCTACTTGTAGTATATAGTTTAAGTTAGCGAAAACGATGTCGCATCTCTTTGTTTGTGAGCTTTTGATCTTTTTCTGTTGTTTATTTTATGAATAACATTCCAACACCAGTATTTCCAAAACGAATTCAAATCGGACACATGTTTATATGAACTTTTTTACTCAATATTATTCATACTACCACCTCCTTCAATATTTACCATTCCTCCTCAATCAACCTGTATGTTCGGAATTGGGCATGTTTCTATGAAGTAACGACAGGTTAGTGAACCATTGGGAAATAAAGCGTGTCTGAAGATGACAACAGTAACCTGATCCCTATTTCAAGCTTTCGAAATGGAATGTGAATCTCTACCTCAACCAACCACACCACATGGAACTTAGTGAACCGTATGATATAGACTTTCACCTGAAATATTACATACACACTGTTAGTCGTCAGGCGGAAACGTTACTCTAGCGATGCACGGGCTGCCTACATCTCTGCGAAAGACGTCCGCTTTCGAGTTCATCCACCTGTGGCCGGCTTGTTAGCTGCCGCATTACCGACCTGTAAAGGGCCACGTCAGTCCTCTCAGGCGATTTAGAATGCAAATGCGCCGTCGATAATCGGGTTACTCGCTTAGCGGACTCGCTACGGAATTATGCAGGAGAGCTTCCACTTTTTCGAAACCTGTGAAAGGTCTTCAAAGGTCAAGGAACGAGGGGAAAACAGCTTAACTCTGTATGAGCTGGCAAACTAGTGTTTTATTAAGTAGACACTCTAAGCTGTTATAAAACTTTATATAATTTACGATTATTTTTCTGTAACTGCTTCAGCATGGAATTCAGAAGCATTATATGCCTTTGTAATTGTTCACCGTTTCTTTATAAGAAGCTCAAATTTCTATGCTTACCGTTTTATTATTCGATAGTAACACTCGAGTAATTTAATCTACCTCCAAATGAATACAGTTTAGATCATGCCAAGCGGTAAATCACTTTTTCATTCGTTAGCGGTATTCTTTCATTTTCTGAAATTTATAGTTTCCATTTATGTTTATATTATTATTTGAATGTAGCATTCCCCCTCATTTAACAACGCAGCAACTTACTCCGGACCCCCCCCCCCCCTCAAAAAAAAAAAAACTAACATCAGTAGCCTAAATGGGACCTGAGTTCTATGAGATGAGGTTACAGCCGTTTCCGAGTTACCAAATACAAGAATTGCTCTTTATTGTAAAATCGTATTACAAACATGAAAATAAAATCGTTATTTACATATGAAATTTCATCCAAATCGCTAGACCAATTTCCGAGATCGCCTGGTTTACCATCTCATAAATCGATTTTAAAGAAAAATTCAATGTTAAATAGAAATATTAATGCTAATCAGGGATTAATTAATGGTGTAAGATTACTGGTAATTCTCTTAGACGAATACATCGTCAGTGGTACATTGATTCAATCCTATAAAGCTATGCTCTTACCTCGCATTAAGCTCACACCTCCAATCGTGATTTTTCAAATTAAGCACAAGGTCAAACGCTTCAAAAGGCAGGATTATATTTATCAGAACCTGTTTATTCGTATGGATACAGGTACGTGACTTTTTCATGAGTTTGTATATTCAATAATATTTATTTTTGTGTTAGATATGTATATGGTCAAAAACCCAACGATGATTACATTATAACTGCTAATATTGTTTTCAAAGAAGTTTTTTAAAGTAAAGAAGATTAAAAAAATGACTTCTGACAAAGTCAATATTTTTTTTAAAATATTTACTTTTTAAATTTTTTACAATCAAACATATAGTATTTGATAATAGCGACTTTTTACAGTAAAAGTGACATTTATTACTACTCTTCAAAATAAAAGCATTAATAAATACTTTCATTTACTTATTACCACATTATTATATTATCATTCGGTGACTGATCACGATACTGTGCGAAATATTCGCATTGATCAGTTAGCATACAAGAATTATTCGTTTAAAGTTATAAGATTATTACTTTCTAGTATGTAACATCAGAGGATAGGGAACAGTAAGGGACAATCTTTAGAGTACCGTATTAATGCATAGCAAGGTTATTTAAAATGAAATTATAATTTTAAAAGTGACATATAACAACTAATATGCACTGTTCTATGCATATTAAGGGGCTGTTTCTAACCCAATGGGCAAGAAGGATCCCAATTATTAGAAGACTAGTTTCTAAGCCCGTCAAAAATGACGAGCTGAATGGAACATTCTGGCGAATGATTTCTTTGCAATTGCTTAATCATATGGAATTATTATTATATAATGCTCATAATCTTGACTTTGCAATGTTATAAATATTGTATTTTACATAGCGACGCAGTTGTAACGTCTATCGAACTTACGACGACAGAAGTGGAACTGTGGAACCAATTAAGTTAAAATTAAATTACGAACCTTATGCTACACCACGTAATATCGGTTTTATTCCTGATCCAGACCACATTCAGCACGATAAATATGGTACTACTTCCACTTGGGAATTACGGTGACTTCTGCTATTTAGGCATAAAAGGCAGAGCCGAGGGTATAAGAATCACTACCGATATACCCGGACAAATTGGCCAATCTCCGCACAGAAATCTTGGAAAATTTGGTGACATGGATGAGTGACAGAGTTTTACCTAATAAAACTTTTGATTTTAGTAGATGTGATTGGTGTTTTTCGAATTCTGCGGTGAATTTTGACGATTGGTTCAATTAGAGGATGCTGGAGAGATAGTGAAGGAGAGGAGGGATCTTCCAACGCCGGAGAGGAGGTCTTACGATTTCAACCATCATGGCGCATGGTCGGGAATCATGAGCTGATGGAGTGTTAAAGTATCAGACTTCAAGTGCAGAACGTTTTGTAGCTCACATTAGGATGCACGGGCTGACGACAATCAGATGAGTCGTTTCAATGCGGTCGATGTCTTCTGCAATTGAAACAGTTTGCCGGACACAGCGTTTCGCACAAATCCCTACTCGTCCATATAACTTAACATGTAAGGCTTTGACTATACAGTCCCATCCTCTGTAGATTTTTAAAACTGAGATAAAATACAGCCAAGGGCAAACTTCTACTATCAAGAATGAACTTTAGTGCTCACGCTTTTAAGTAACGTAATGTACTGCGAACCCAAAAACCCCACGTGTCTGGTTTCATTTTAAAATAATTCTTGCATACTTTTTTGTCTTTATTGCTATTTTTGAAAAGTTGTGTTAAAATCAGTGTGCTTTATTTAATTCGTTTTTTTTAGTATTTAACGTCCTCTTTTGATTGTTTATAAATAATTAACCTTAATACACTTTTGTCTGTCAGCCATACAGTTTTACAAAATAAAATGATCAGGTCTATTTCCCTTGTCTAGCTCGTATAACCCTGCCTTTCAAATTCACACTTCTTTCACAAAATTAATTATTCATTTAAGTAATTAATAATTATTAATGAAAAACAACAGCAATAAACCCACCTCATTACATTATGTTCAATTCACTGGTGCTATTTTGCTTACTTATTCAATGGAAAATAATATTTTTTTTCACCTGCGCAATTTTCGGATTGTGCATTTCATCCTCGGTATGCTCCCAGTATTCATTCAAATCTATACCTCATTTACGGACATCTATGCTTCAGAATATTTTCTCACCAAAATTTGTTCAAGGTGTTGTATATAGTTTTGATTGATTCATGTTTATTTTGTAATAAATAGTATGTAATTCCATATATTCTTGCACTTTTACTCGAATCAGGCATATCAATGAAAAACACTAGCCGCTGAACACCTGGATATTTTATTATTTGTTTACACACATTCGGCAGAACTACCTGCTTCATCATTTTATTTTGAATTAGACACTGAGTTCATATTATTGCTAACACTTCTGAATCCACTCTTTAGTTTATCAGGACTCATCACTAGCAAGACACGGTAACTCTATAATATACTACAAACTATTGACACTTTTTGGGATTTTAACTCTAATTTCGTGAGTAGAGTCTTTCCCGGCGTATTTCTGCAATGTAGCTTTCACGGGTGTTTAGCCGAATAGCGTCGTGAAAATACGTTTCAATAGAATTTTGACATTCATATGTATTCTGTACGATTAATTACTGCCAAATAATTCTTTATAAAATATCAAGTATAAATTATCTATATTAGATATTCTCTGGCATTTTGATTGTTTTTTTTTTTTTTTTTTGTTATGGCTTTACGCCTAGTCGACGTTTAAGACAATAGAGGTGGGAAAGGATTGGGTACAAGGAAAGGGAAGGAATTCTGCCATGTTATTTTGAAAGCACCATCTTGGCATTCACCTGGAGCGGCTTAGGGAAACCACGGAAAACCCAAATCTGGATGGCCGGACCGGGATTCGAACCCACGTTTTTCATAATGCGAGGCCAAAGCGTTACCGCTCACCCACCATGCTCACTTCCCTCTGGCAACCCGATGAGATATGCAAATACATGGAACGTCAAATTATTGAAAATTACCAAACATCTGAAAATTTGTGTTTAAATTTTTTTAAGTTTCTACGTAACATCTGGTTAGAGCTGTAGGTTTAGTACGCTATTATAGCAGGTCGATAGGCATAAGGTAAATAAGTACGACAATAGGAAACTAAGTATGTATTGACCAAAGGTTTTTATATTGAGTCTCATACAAATAGTGCATTTATGTTTTAATTTTGTGTATTAAGGGTTGATTTATGAAGAGCAATAGATAGTTTAATTCAAAAGTATTTGTGATTTCTGATGTCAGATAGCTACAGAAGACAATCAAACTAAAATGCAATAAAATAATTTGGTAGGGGAGACACTGGAAAATACGAAGCCAGTTAAAAATAGTGCTGGGAATGTGTAAAGAGTATTTTGGTGATGAGGCTTGGATTGACTGAAGATTAGGCTCTTGATTTCAGGTTTAAGGGAATCATTAAATTTTCTTTTGCACCTAAGTAAGTCAGGGATTGGAATAAATTACCAAAGAAAATGACAAAAAAATTACCATAGACACAGAAAGAATTTAAAATTAATATTTGTAAGGAGAAAAAGTAGTGATAAAGCATTTAAAGAATTTCAGATATAAAAGAAAGAGAATAAAATAATGAAATGAAAACAGGTGTGTAGAGAAATTGCCACTGGAATATTTTCTCAAACGCAATGAAATTAATTTTACCGATTCTTATACATAATAGTTTGTGTGTATACCGCATAACACCACATTTAGTAAGAGATAAACATTTTTATAGTAATCACCAAGTGCTCGTTATATGTTCTGACTCCAAAACTAATCGTGATGGTTTTCATTAAGTATTGAGTAAGATTAAACTTCATTGCGAAAATAGCTTCGGGCCACCTAGTTGTGTAGGACCCGAGTTGTAGTTGACGGAATCACATCACTTCTAGGTGATCTATCAGGGACGTGGTGGGTGAGTGGTAACGCTCTTGGCTCACATTCCGGAGGATACGAGTTCGAATCCCCGTCCGGCCATCCAGATTTGGGTTTTCCATGGATTCCCCAAATCACTCAACGGAAATGCCGGGATGGTTCTTTCAAAAGGCCACGTCCGAAATTCGATCTATTACCGACAGCAGCTCTTAGTTGTAATTAATTATTTCCTCACATTAGAAATTATCTTTCTCGATATGATAGTTGCTGTTATTGAAAGAAGCAGCTCATGATACAATAATTGATTTTCAGGTATCCTAAAAATAGATTTTTCTAAACTTTAAAAAGTAAAGTGTGGGTACCTAGTAGTCTGTCGTAATATATTAGTACATACGATTGTTACCTCTCTCCATGGTAATGTTTCAGAGAGGTATAACTGGGATTTTTCCCGTTGCCTTCCCAATAGTGGAAGTGTTCGAAAATGTTATTGTAAATTTTTATTGCTGCGTTTATATGTGTGTTCAGTACAGAGTGTCGATTGTGTTGTAGGAAAATCGAAATCTTGATGGCCTGACGAGGGTTTAAACCCATACGCTTGTGAAAGTCAAGCCTCTAGCGTTAATCCTCACCCATGAAGATCACTAATCGTCTAAGTTGTGCTAATCAGAAATAAAAAATAAAAATTTTGAAAAGTGGCACGTGTCTTAAATTTTTGTGAGGAAATTAAATTTACTAAACATTTTGCTATTTATATAAACGATATAATTCTTGAAATAACGATTCAATTAAAGTGGATGAGGAAACCTATGGTTCATTCTAATATTTCTGTGAAGAAGGTTCAATAGCAGACAACATTAAGCTTTTACTAATGTACAGTCTCGTTGCCTAGCAATTGAAACAAAGGCACCTTCCGATTGAATTATAGTTCTCAACACCCACCAAGGAAATTTCAAAGAAGAGATGTACGCGTCCCTTGTGTCTCAGACAGAAAGTTGCATACGACGTTTGTTCACACTGTAATATTGTGAGAGTGTGTATATTTCGGCTGACATTTACATCACCGTGACGTCAGCACCACCCCGCTGGCGTCTACACAGCCACTCTCCCCCTCATGCAATATTCAAAATGATATTGTGCCAAACCACAACTTTATTTGCCTCCAGCATTTTGTTTCTATGCTTGGCTGGCTGAAAACTCCCACTGTTATCCTGGAACCCCTGCAATAGGCCTCTTCTGTATCTCAGATGACAAAGATTTACGCGCATTAAATTTTCAGTGAGTCTCTTTCTCCAAACATGGGAAAACGATTTCCTGCTGCAGAATCAATTTGGAGGTGTGAGTTTGGCAAAAACAAGTGGGATGGCCCGTTTATTTTGTAGGGCTTTCGGCTGCTACAGTTCTACCAGTTTCTTTCTGAAAAGGATAGAAAAACAGCGGTCTAAGTAAACAGATTTTTATCTGCAGATTAATACTGCTCCACCTCTTACATTGCTGTGTGCGAATACTTCAGTATGGGAGTATGAGGAATGTTCACCCATGAAAAATGTGAAAAATTCATAAATAAAAATAACATGATTTAAAAGATTTTGTGTTTTTCCACTGGCATTATAACGTTGTCAATACCTTATGGAGATTTATGCTGCTTCCAAGAAATCCAATTTTTTTTCCTACGATTCGACCAATGCTTACGATCTTCCTCACGGAAGCTACCTGCTTAAACTTCTAGAACTCTTGCAGATGAATGAAAATAGTCCATCACAGTTTTATGCAGTCTGAGACAAAAATGAGATGCTTTTAATTGAATGTAGGGCAGATGGTGAATTTAAGAAAAAAAAAAATAGAACAAAATATAATTTATAAGTGAAATTATTTCAGGAACAGCTACAATGAACAGAAAATAATTAACATACTTAAAAAAAACATGAGATAGAGAAGCTAATGTTTCAGTAATCCAACGAAACACATTTGGAATATATTTCTTTGATAGGGCGTCTTGTATCGTGAACGTCGAGGAGTTGGGTCAAGTAAAGATAATAATTAAGAAACGGCATTTTGAAGGAGATATTCCAATATTCGCTTACACTGATTTTGGGAAATCACTGAAAACTGGAATATTGTGCAAATTAAAATGAACAATTTACTTTAATTGTAATTTCTAGAGACCGGATTAAATGCATTTGCATGTTTGCATATTCATTTGCATATTAAGCCCATTTTCACCGGTTATTGCATATTTTACCTAAAACCTAGCGATGATGCATATTTTCGCTATATTTACATATTTTTAGGTAGTGAACCTATTTAATGAGTGGTCTGGTAGCTCAGTTGTTAAGGAACTTGCTTTTGAAAAGTTCGTTGCTCTGGTCCCGGGTTCGAGTGCCGGCACGCTCAAGAATTTTTAAGAATTGTGTTTGATTATGTGAGCTATCCCAGGTCGCTCCGTGTTCGGATTCCACGTTAAACTGTAGGTTCCAGAGGCAAGGAACTGGCCATCATACCTCTGACACAATGGCCTAGTATGCCTCCTTCGAGACGGTCCAACCAGCCTTCGGGTTGTGGACTGAGTTAGCTTTTACCTAGTTAATAAATGAAATCTTACGTTGTAGCCGGCAAAACCAAATAGCAGCGCAGCTCTTAAACTACGACAACTCACTGAAAAACTACGAGCCCCTTTTTGTAATGTAAATAAACTGATTCCATCGACAAGGAGAGCATTTCTTAAGGCACGTTCTCGTAATAATTCCTATAAAAAAATTGACAAAATGTGCATTTACTTCCGGAACCAGTGGTAACTCGATGGGCGACGTGAGTTGAAGCTGTACTGTTTTACAATGAACATTTTGAGGCTATTAAAGGTGTAGAAAAGGACTTTGATAGTGGAGAGGCTATGACAGTTTGTCAGTACAAGGAAACAATTAACAATTCTAGTAATAAAACAATAGCTGTGATTAGCATTTGTTTTTCCCACATATCTGCGAGTATTAAAAAGCTTGAAATTCAAGGTTTGACGTTGACTGAATCTATTAGGTTAATGAATAAAATCCGCATTACCAGAGGTATTCCTGTGTAAACTTCATGTGAAGTTTTAAAATATTTTCAACAATTACCCAGGTTTTGAACGTTTGTGTCAAACTGATAGTTTTAGTAATGGGACGGGTGAACTTTTTCCAAAAACAATGGTAAAACAGCACCCAATTTCAAAAACTACCCAGTTCCATCACTGAATGTGGAGCGGTCCATATGCACTTATAAAAATATTATGAGAGATCAAAGAAAGTTTGAAATGGTGAAAGGCTCCCTCTCTAAAGTATTATTTTGTGCAGAGATTCAAACAATTTATCATAGATTAGTGTCCTCTTCGGTTGCCCCCAGAAGCGACTGTCATTTTAATATGGCTAGATGAATGTTAGATTGGATTTTTAAATTTGATGTGTACAGCCCCTCGTACTAGGGTTAAAATAGGGTATGCTTCATTTTGATGTGAAGTCGAGAAGCTGAGAAAACTGGGACAAAAGAGTATAAAAGCGAGTATCAATTTTTCGTTTTACGTGATTCACACAGGGAAATAGTGATTGGATTTAGTTAATTCTAACATTCCAAATACATAACGTGATTGCAGTGTACGAACGACGACATATTATTCCATGGAAGTAAGTTATACTTCTTTTTTTTATCGCTGGTTCCGTGTTAATTATGACGTTTAATCCGTTTATTAATAGTCCACGTAAATGAAATGGAGGATAACAGGTAGTTTTTAAATACTGTACTATGTTTACGCCTCTACAACTTTCAACACCTAAATGTTCGGTTGTTCTTGACCATTAATTGCCATTCACTTCCTTAACAAAATAATTTTTAAATATTTCTACCCTCAGATCAATACAACAAAAGAAAATCTCAGGCTGGAAGGCAGTGAGGCGTCAGAGAAGACGAGGCTGGTCCTGAATAATTAACAAGGTAATTACGGAAGTGGCGCGCCACGATGCTCAGTCGGCCAAGCATCTAACTGCGTTTCGGATAGCCATGACCTGTTTCTTATAAACGTAGGGATTTTTCTTCGAAGTTTAGTGTGCATATTATTAAAGGGTTACAGACAACGTATCTGTTTGGAGAAATAAAGAATGTCCGCAGCATGTAACAAACTTTCTACTGCCGAAGTTCATCAATAGGAATACATCGTCCTACCTCCACGAATTCCTTCGCTACACCCACCTTTATACAACTAGAAAGCGTATTTGCCAGTAATTTTGTTTACGGTTCTATTAATATAATGATTGAGCCAATCACGTCATAGTTAACGCATGGCCAAAGAGCAAGAAAGATGTAACTTGATTCCTCGGAATAATATGATGACGTTCGTACGTTGAAATCACGATATGTATTTCGGATGTGAGAATTATTTAAATCAATCCAGTAATGTTTGCGTGAATCACGTTAAACGAAAAGTTGATACTCAGTTGTTTACCCGTTTATCCTAAGAATCTCTGCTTTCCGATTTCATATTGAAATGAAACACACACTACTTTACCCCCAGGACCACGGTTTGTGCATTTTTCCAACTCCCCTTCAAAATCTTACCAATTGTTTAAGTGTGAATCCGTGCAGTGCAAAATTGATAGCGATTTGTTTACCCGTTTATCCTAAATTTCTCAGCTTTCCGTCTTCACATCCAAATGAAACATACCCATTTTATATTCAGTACCAGGAACTGTGCTTTATTCAAAACCACATTAAAATCTAACCTGTGGCTTTCCTATGCATATCGTTCATCCAAAAAGACAGACTGAGGCAGACAGAAACAAATATTAAAAACAATTGATTCGGTTTCTGTAGGTCAGTAACTTTCTTTTAAATAATTGCTTTTGTGAAAATGTAGAAATAAATAGTTCACTGAAAATATGTCAAATTATTTCTATAATTTCTAATAATTTGATTTGTATATTGAGTAAAAAGTAGAAAATTAACACACATTGTCTTATGGACTTTGTTAAAGTGTTCAGACAAATAGGAAAGCTGGCTCACCAATTTTAAAACTGTAAATGGTAACCTGAGGCCAGCCGTTACGAGTGCAGAGTGATTTTGGTGATTTGCAATTTTTCTTTTGTGTCAATGTTCTGAAAGAAATTTGTAAAATTTCTGTATTTTCACTTCGAAATATTTTTATGATTTATTAATATATTTTGTATAAGTTTTGATCGTTTTAAGTGGGTTCTATCGTTAGCAGTTGAGCAACTTCTGTCAGCTCATTTATTAGTATAAGGATGAGCGTTCTCTTTCAGAATGATACTAACCAGAGTCTATGTCTGGTTTTTGCCTCGATATTTTCTGCTAAAGCCTGATTGACTTTTGTTTTTTGTCTGATACTAAAAGAAAGTGAATTTAAACTTCGATATTTAAAGTTACCTGTCATTTGTAATGAGAAACTCTACTGCATAGTCTAAATTCACTTAGCAACCACATTTACTTGCAATTATTTGAGGATTAAAAAATCAAAACACAATTATTCTAAATGGCACTACAGTTTGACGAATTCTACTAGCTCTTTCTTCAATTTATGGGACAGCGGCAGTGATCACAAATTGACTGTTACTTAAAGTTAGGCTTCTTAAATAATGCTACCAAATAATAAGCAATCTCGGCTGCAACAACATTTAAATAGTTATAAATACTACTTATTTCGTAGACAAATATGAAACAATCAATTTTAACGTTACTGAACCTTCCCTATATCATTGTGAACGCTACTGCAGTCTTCACAGAAAAACTTGTTCCAAGTACAGGAACGATGTATGAAATGCACTGGATAAACATCTGGCAGCCATATTACATGTTAATGTCAACATTTTTTTACTTAGTTATTTTTTTTTTTACAATTTGTTTATAATTATTTTGAGAATAGTAACTATTTTTATTGCTGCTTCGAAGTTCCGGATTTCGTATATTTTGGTCTACTCATGCCAATGACCTTAACAAACGAAATCCCGTTTGACTCAGCATTCAATAAAATATTTAAAGCACTGTTACTTTTCGATCTGATTCTCAGATAAGTGCTTTCACTATCTTATATCACAATATCTCCACTAACATAGTACTTCGGAATGGAAGAATATTAATCAGGCATTTTTTTGCCACTTCAGATTTTGATCGCATTTGAAATGTGGTCAAGGATGAAAATACGGTTTATTAACCTTTAATGGAGAGTGTGTTGGTTACGTACGTAACGATTGGCTGGCTCAAAACAAAGATGATCTATTTAGAAAATCTCACGATATCCATCCTTCTAACAGACTCCTTTCAACAGAAAGGTGGAAGAAATCATTTCCAGGATGTAACCGAGTAGCGAAGGACACAGTCCATGGATAAGGTGATCGGAGTTCCATTTTGTGTACTTCCCAGTAAATATTGCAGACGAAAGTAGATTTGTCTCGTTAATTTTTTTTCCAGAAGTATTCCAGATTTTACTTAGTAAAAATAAAAATAGTCGCACCGATGTAAACAAACCTCATACCGGAAAATCAAAATGCCTGAAACGACTGCAAATTCACTTCGAATGATAAAATACCAAAAATTATATCCCAACAGGCCCTAATCTTGTTACTGTCTCGTCCTTCGCATCTTTGTCAATTATGTGGCTACGATTTCTGTAGACGATACTAAAATTTGGTTCAGTCGTTTAACACGTCCACCAGGAACCCCAAGCAGATATGAAATGGTTTTGCAGTATATTAAATTACTAAACAATGTGGATTTTGAGTTGGTTAATGTTAAAGTATTTAACTTTAAGCAAGTTTTATAATTTAAAAAAGTAAACAGCTGTCGTAATACTTTTAACACTTTGCAGCAGTTTCGACTTCTGAAACCTTACCTCCGGTAGCGATAAAACATTTTACGAGTGGCTGAAATGTTGATTCTAAGCGTGTGCGTTAAGCTCGTCTCCTGATGCATGGCATTTTGTGTTTCTGCAGTGCGGTATTTCATCGGTGTTAAATACTGGTGGAAAAAAAGAACGCATCGTAACTGTTTGACAGCGTTAAAAACCAATGCGCCAAAAACAGCAAAAACCTCACTCGCTGACACACTGCAGCACATAGCAATGAATAGCTTGCAGCGAATTCCTTCTCTGCCAAAAACACGCTATTGATATCGTTTATTGCACATAAAATGGTTGTAATTTTCTGTCCTCTATCCATTGCTAATATTATTAATGTTTTTGGTACAATTCTTATGAAATAATTTTCTGTTATGCTCGAAATTTAGAATAGCAGCAGAACGGGCACTACAGTAATGGAATGGAGATTTTACTAAGATTCTGAGCCACCGGACCTTGGAACATGCACAAAGGCCTATACTGTGTACCATTAAATCACAAGTCTGTAAAAACTAACGTGCTTTCGCGTTTAAAAATACAAATTGCATTGAATTTCCTACTCTGATTGCATCAAACATCGACAGTACATCGACATCGAGATGCATTGCTGCAAAATTTTTTATGAGAAATTTTATATGAATATCGGAAAGATAAAATAAGTTCATTTCTACCATTTCGATAGCTTAGTTAATAATAATTCCGCGTGGTCGCAATGACCTGGAAATAGGGTTTACATTGGCTGCGCATTCCGCCCATGCCGTAGCCGCCTTTACCTAACACGGCAATCCTACCGTGTACAGGGGACTTACAGTTTAACGTGAAATCCGAACCACGGACGGTTTCTGGCGTACAGCAAGTTGTGTCAGAGTTGAAGGTCGCGTTAAGCGCCTTTGAAAATCCCCGCCAAGACAGGGATTCGAAGTGGGGTCCTTTCAATCTCCACCCATACGCGTTAACAACTGAGCCACCATGTCGCTCAAATAACCTAGTTGTGATTCACAAACCTCTCGCTCCTCGTCCCGGTTATTGATTCAATCAAAAAACCTGGCACCGCGAAAACAGAAGTCCAACGACGGACAATCGCATACTCGATTTAGAGAACATCTTCTAAAGTGTTCTTCTTCACTAACTAGGTCCAACAGACGGATGAATGAGAGACATATACCACAAATAGCTTATGAACATACTAATATACCATTATGGAATGCTCGAACATCTCAAACTCATTGCAACAACGGAACAGAAGGATTGGGATAAACCCTCCAGTTGGTATGGCCAGTAGTTTCTTTTTGTCATTCGGAGATTTGGTTCTGTTAATCAGTTCCATTAATTCTGCCATTTTAGTACTATAGATCTGAAATAAAATTTCTGAGGCATTTAACTAAAAACAAAAATGTGTGATCTGAGAACATTCATAAATTAATTCAGGGTTCTATGAGCATTCATTTGATTTTATTGAGCACCCTACAAAAAGGAAAATATGAGAAATATTTTCATTTAGAAACAAAGTAAATTCATAGAATTCAGAAAAGTGGTACAACTGAATTATAGACTCAAAATGCAGTCAGTGGTTTCCAAAATCGGTGAAAGGTAACTTCTAATGCAAACATTATTCTTAACGAGTACAATCCTTAGTTTGGCTAAGGCATTAAACGACACGATTTTGAAGGAAGATACATAAATAGGGCGGAATTTTTCCGCTTCAAAATAAATCGCAATCCGAAGCTTTTAAATCATGATTTTGGGTTCTCATAACTGGCAATATACATAGCTTATTTGAATATCTATTCCACAATATCCCACTCGAAGACTTAAGCGATTTGATAATGCTGTTTATGCAGTTCTCCGTAATCGAATAGACACTTGCTTGAGAGGTGCCTAGTTTTCGCTCAGCAACACGAATTTCACAAACAAAATAAAGTAAAAAAAAAAATACTCTGGTCACAGATGTTTTGCAGCATTCCCTTAGATTAAATCGTCCTCAATCACTTTTATAGTCCGTAAAACGTTAAGCCCCAGAAGGAAATTAATCTAAAATATTTCCCCTGACGGACATTTATGGTTATTAGATGACAAAGCAATTAAAGTCGTGTAAAGATTCCAGCACATAGCGACGTCGCACGCAATATACGCAATATTTTCTTGTTAATTTTTTTAAATGCATACGTGAATGAAACTGTTTTTTGCACTGCCAATAAAAAGACCTTTTTTTACCATAGTTTCAAAACTCGAATACTATACATAATTTTAATGCTGTATCCATTAAAATTAAACGTAAAATATTTTGAAAGTTGCCAATTCAGTGTGCGTTACACACCGGAATCCGAAGCTTTTAAATCATGATTTTGGGTTCTCATAACTGGCAACATACATAGCTTATTTGAATATCTATTCCACAATATCCCACTCGAAGATTTAAGGGAATTTTTTTCTCTCTCTCTGCACGCATTGGTGTTATGACAATAATATAAGGGTACAGTTATTTTTCCACTAGCTGAGATCCCGGTATGATGTAGGTTGATATGGCCACACAGTAAATATTGAATTTCATAAAAGAGGTAAATTTTCTGCACTTATGAATCAAATTTCAATCGCTCCATTTTATACAATAGCAAATAAAATTTTGTTTCCAAATATCAGAGATTGTAGCTGTGCGGCTGGAGACCGTAGTTTCAAGAAGCAAAGAAGCCCTCTGAAAGTTCTGCACTAACGGTTTTGAACAGTTCACTTTCATGTTCAGTCCCATCAAATATTTACTACTATTAACAGCGAATATAATTTCACATCCAAACATGAGAGATTATAGCTGTGTGGCGTGAGATCGTAGTTTCAGGAAGCAAAGAAGCTCTCGGAAGGTTTTATCCTTTACAATGTTAAAATTAATTTACACAGTTTCCTCTTTACGTAATTTTCTTTTCGCATTAAACACAACCTATGTGGCTTAAGAACTAAAACACAAATTTAAGTAAGGACACGTTACATGCAGTAATATGGGTATTATTTTTTTTTTTTTAACGAAGTGTGACGTATGAATCTAGTTCGTATTTCATCTTTGGTGTTTCACGCTATATGTTCTGATTTTAACTCACTTCGCTAGTGTTATGTTACGTTGGAGCATAAGACATACCAAACTATTCAATTCAGATTATAATTTTTAAAATGGTGAAAATCCCATCGAAATGTGCGCAGTAGTTTTTGAATTTTTCTGGAAACAATGTACACTTTTTTTTTTTTACATATATAGATAGAATAAAAGAAGAAGATTAAGACTGCGGGAAATTTAATTGTTCACTGTAAAAAATTAAATAAAGCTTATTCATGAAATTTTTAATCTAAACAGTGATGGAAGATCTATTGTGGCAATTCAGTAAATTATATTATGAGTGGTCATGATTATTTCCTTTAGCCGTAGACTTAATCTTGGTGGTTGGCCTGGAGGGAATTGGTCCGCCATGATTGCGTTTTTTGGAGATAATTGGATAGCGTTGCCCTCACCGTCCCTAGTGATGCACTCGTAAGTGTATGTATGTGTTATTGTTCCTTGTGGATGACTGTAATGTTCGGTGTAAAGCGTTGTTTGTGTTTTGAATGAACGAAAGGTGAAGGAAGGGATAAGGCCAATAGCGATGCTGGTCAGTTAAGGCCTACTGTTACGAAAGGTACATTAAGGACTGTGTAGCTTTACGCCCACATCCGATGGAAAAATGAACATTGTCGATAGCCGTCACTCCGAATGCAATGCGCAGATGTTTAAAATCCATGTAAAATGGAGAATTGAAGGTGGTTAAAATCAAAGAAAAATTCACTGCTTCCTCATCTGGATGCAAATTAGTGTCCATGATAATATATACTTTGTGTCGGATGTATAACGCCACCAATCAACATTCGTCATATTGATCATAATCTACAACAATTCAAATATGATTTGCTTGAGAAAAGTTATATGGCAATGGTACACCCAGATAAATTAGTCAATATTATCAAGAAATTACACAATTCTTTATCAACAAAATATTGGTGAAATATTACTGAAATGGTGTACTGTACCTACAAACAAATTGGGCCAAAGAGTGGGGAAATATATTTAATCATTCCTTAATTTCAACAACCCAAGAGAGTTGTCATCAGATTGTAAATGGGAAACCCCACCCAGAAGACACAACTCATTTATTTGGTTCACAGCACAAATAGTAGTATACAGTATAGTTTAAAGTCCACTGAAGAAATTGCAAGAATTCCTGACAGACATAAAAAGAAGAAAAAAAATTGGATGTTAAAGAAAAGTTGAAGGTATAAAGAAAAATTTTGAATTTTTCTGGAGAAAATATGTGAATATATTGTACAGAAGCTGAGGGAACAAGATTGGTGCATGGGTCTTTAGGTGGAACTCCAAACTTAGCATCACCGATGACTAATTTACAGAGTAAGTGGCGTTGTTTATTTTAGAATCTGAACATTCGGCTGCCATGCTACAGCCTTCGTCAGAGATACAAGTTTGTTTATTTATACAGCAAAGAGCGCCAAGCGTCACAGAGTAACAGGCCGCTATCGTCGTTAAAGTTGTGGCTTCGACGAGTGAAGGAGGCAGCGGAAATTTTAAATGAAACTAACTTTAACGAAGATAGAGGCCCGTTACTCTGTGACGCTTGGCGCTCTTTGCTATACACAAGTATCTCTGAGGCGAACGCTACAGTATGGCAGCCGAAAGCTCTGATTGTAAAATAAACAACGCCGCTTACCCCGTAACAACTGTAATTATTAACAAAGGAGGACGAGGAAGCCTGAAAAATAATCCAACGTTATTATAAAATCGTTAACAATGTAGTAATTAGAAATTTCACCAGTTAAAATCAGACCATAGAAAACAGGACTTGGTTGCATGATTTGGGGATTACGGATTGCGCACCACCACCTTTCCTACCCTTGCAGCCAAATTGTGTTGACATTTTCTCAGACCACCCGGACTTGAACCAGATAACCGTGTGACAGGCACCGGACATCATCACGGTCACACCAGGGTGAGCATTAAGAATAACAGACATTAAAGGAGGAACAGAAAAAAATCTGTTGTGATTATGTCTGAAATATCAAGCTGCAATACAGAGTTTCTCAGTGAACGTTTTCTAAAATCAGCACATAAATTTTGAAAATTTGGTGTAAAATTATCTATAATGAAAAATTATAAATGTTTGTTTGTAAACTACTTTAGAAAAAAATCAAGTATGTATCATGAAAATACTGCAAAGCTTATGTAATTTTTAGAGAAATAAAAATAGTGAACCAGTAATGGTAATAAAAATCTGATATTATAATTGTGAAAATCAATAGTTATCTCTGCTTTAATCTATCATTAAAACATGGAATTTTTCAAATAGATCACAAGCGGTGAGAATTGTATCTCTTTATGCAACAGTGAAAATATGTAGAATGTAGCACTTGAATTGGAGCAATTCACATGCAGATGTAAAAAATGTTATTCCCTTTGAAGACAAGAGAATGTGTTTTCTATTGTTTCATTACTGCATGCAAATATACTTTCTTATTCGCGTTTTATGACACATGAAAATGACGAAGCATTTTCATTTCAATGGAAACCGCTACATTTTATTGCTCATTTAAGTTTTTTGTTGCTGTGTCGCTATTATATAAGAGTTGCAATCTGAACGAAAAAGAGATGGAAATCTCGTACAGTTTCTTTCCCATAATGCATTATTACCGTATAGAGACAAAAGTCTATATTTAGTTGAAATCTGTATCGTTTTATAGATTTTTATTTAGAGTAAATCTTTTTTTTCTGAATCACACTCCGAATGCTTTACGTAAACTTCTTTACCACTATCGTTTGATATTAAAAGGGGAATAGAAGTTGAATAAGGAATTATTCTTATTCCGGTTAATTAAAAGAAATAATAATAACAACATTACCTTTCCTCCAAAATCTTTGTACGATCATTGTAAATGTGGATCAATTGCAGGGGTGAGATACAAGTGAAGCTCCGGAACTTTTTTAGATAAATATTATTATAACGGGGCCATATTTTATGACAGCGAAGTTATTCTTGTGCAACCCTTAAGAAGCCTCACAAAATAATTTTATGATCTATATTTTTTCCCACATAAGTCTGTTAGGTACAAAAGGAAGAGTTCATGATAACGCTTCACATAACTGAGCTAAAGCTCCTCCCCAAGACAAAATCATTCACTTCCTAGAAATGCACTTTAGGGATAGGGCTTACAATGTTTGCCTTAAAGCTAAGTATTAAAAAGTACTGAGCTACTCTTTTAATACCTTCGCCCAACAGCAAGTGACTACTGTAAGTGTAAATGCCTACTTCATCTAGGGACTAGTTAATTGTCATGTCAAATGACAATTTGGCCGGGAACAGCTTCCTTTCCATTTGAAAAGGAAGGTCGTCATCTATTTGGGATATTCACCCCACGCTTACGTTATATCAGAAATCTTTTGCATATTAAATACGTGATCAAACAATAAATACAATGCGGATAACACACAACAAATCACTAAATCATTTAATTTTTTGTTGCGTAAATAAGACGTACATTCACTCGCACATCCAGTTACAGATTCATGAATTAAGTATTGCAATGGGCTAGTGACTGTTCAAGTTGCCACAGTTCAGGTTTTTCTGTAGGACTTGACGATCCGCGAAGATGAACAAATGGTTATAGTAGTAATGAAATTGTGAAGAACTATTGCGGGCGTATCCTGTATATAACATCACCAGAATTTTAACGCATTACTTTTAAGTAATATTACGGTTAAATAGGCTCCTCCAAGGTAAGGCGAAAATTTCTATTAGTTATTTGGTGGCACACTAGAGCAGTCCTTTTTACTGTTATAATAGTGCGACTATTTTAACTACACACATAAACAAGCGTCGTATTTTCTGCAGTAAAAAAAGTTATTTAATGTAGACCGCTAAGGAATTAATAGGAGTCTACTTTACCTTTTAAACAGCAAATAATTTTAACCTGAAAATATAACAAAGATTTATTGCTTTCAGTTGGGCAACCGATGAAAATTTCCTTCGCAAATCATAATGACCTGTTTGTTCTTCCGGCCGGCAAATATGAGAAAGCAGGTAGTTTACTGGGTACTGCAAGGATACACACGTTATCCAGTATTCTGTGGCGATTACCATATTGATGTATTCAACAACGGCGAATGCTGTTATGCTCAGCTTGCTTGATGCGCAACATCGGATGATGTCGGAAGCTGCATGTAGAATCCCTGGGTTTAAGCCGTAGGCTTATAATCAGTGCATCGAAGTCACGAAAGTGCAGAATATCTGCTGACTTGACAGATTCAAAGCCGAGTGAGCAGTCATCGAGCCGGATCACAAATCGCAGTCATAAAAGAGAAGGACCCGATGTGCCAACTGTATATAATATTCTCGGGCCTCCCACCGGGGCAGCGCGACAATTTGGAGCGAAGTTTTGAAGCCCCTCTCTGGCGAAGTGTCGGGTTCTCGGAGAACCCGTCCTTTTAAGACCTGCGATGACCACGATAATATTTTATACAAACCGCATTCATGTTCCTCTGTAATGCCCACGGAGACAATAGTCCTACTAACAAACTAATGAATGTTCACAGATTTTCTGTACAATAAAAGTCCTACTATACCTCTCTGTCAATTCAATATCTTATAACGTCTTCTGCCTTCCATAGTGATGTTATCAAGGCCTCTTCCATCTGCACAGAAGCACAAAGCTCTTTCCTCTGATGTCTTTCTTAACTATCTGTAATATATCTTTTCTCCACACTCATCCAGCTGTAATGATTACATCCTTACAACAGGGAACTGGACGCACCCTTTTTCATAATATATGTACAGGGTATATACAGGGTTTCCAGGAATCCTATTATATAAAACGCTAACGTGGCGTTTGCGTGCGTCGTCTATAGCTGCTACACGTATTGGCTACAGAACGGTCACGTGACAGCCGTCACTCGCCAATCAACAGCCACCATATTGCATTCCTTTCTATCATGTTGCATTTTGTTTATTTACTACAGTTAGATGCTGAAACTCGTGTAAGGAGAATGGTATTTGTATCAGTTATACACCAAAATTCATGTAAGGAGAAGGGATTCAATATTTACGCTATTTTATCTGTGTCAGTTATAAGCCCTAGGTTAAACCATAACCTAAGATTTTTTCGGCAGACGGTAAGAAACAGTGAAGTGTATTTAAAACTCGGAGAAACGTAATGATGTATTGGTCAAATAAATAACAGTTATCCGTTTTCGAAATTATAGTCTACGTGATCATAAGAAAAATGCATTTATTTATGTAAAATCCTAACCAAATACTCTGATAATCTAACCAGAGTAACGTATTCATGTAACAAAAGATATAATTAAAACTGACTAATTCGTTTCTCCTTATAAGCTTTTCCAGAATAAATTCTTACTACCATTATATATGATACCATTAGTTTTTGATACATGTGTTAAGTATTAAATGAGATTTAATATAAACTATTGATTAGATTTAAACAGTCAAGGATATGACTATTTACAGTATAAGCAATATGACACTCGGAATACAACAACGATATCATTGCCGCAAAAGAGCAGTGAGTAGAGATATTAGAACTACGGAGAGCAGGGGAAAAAATTAATGCAAGGCAATTATGTGTTACAAAGTTACAATTAGTATGTTCGTTTAAATTTACAAATTGCTTTTTATTTATCTACGACAACCAGATGTAAAAATTCATGTAAGGAGAAAGATATTGTATGTGTACGTTATATTACCTGTATCAAATATGAGTACTAGGTTAAAACACAAACTACGATTTTTTTGATTTTTTTTTGCCAGAGATAAGAAACGATGAAGTTTATTAAAAACTCAGGGGAAGTTTACACAAAATGTACGAATCACGAAATATATCATTAAGATAAATGGTAGTTATCCGTTTTTGATATTACACTTCTCGTCATTTAAAGTAAAATAATGTAAATAAATCAGTATTACTGGAGAACGCGATTCTGCCAGGAATTGCTGTGGTAAAATGGAAGAATCCTGTAGAAATATTTTCCGTAGTACATTTAAATGTATTATGCCCGTCCAAGATGTATTACAACCTAATTTCTGCTTGAAAATAATGTTAGTCTACAGGCTGTATTACAGCGGAATCACTGCTTAAAAACAATATGTTTTGTGATTGACTACAGCATTTGAGAGTAGTAGAAGTTATGATTTTCGAAAGCAATATTAATGGAGGGTTGTGGTTAAGTTGACCAGAAAGCCCACCGACACATTTGATTACGGCGTAATTCACTCTGAAATGAGTTTTACAACCCAATTAAACTGCTTTCTTATGCGCCAAGTTACTGAAGGTATTAATAAATGCGGGTTAACTTAGTTCGTACCTATGGTGCTGAAGTGTGCCTGGACTAGAAATAACACTGATATTACATGGATAGCAAAAGTTTCTGGATTCCTAATTTATTTTTCATTTTATTGGTTCTATTCATCCGCCCTCATTAATTCAGTAGAAGTTACTACTGTATTGCCGTGTAGAAATTATCAAATCAAGGCCACTAGCATTATCTAATAACAATCCCGTATAATTAACCAACTGCAAAATAATAATAATAATAATAAAATGAACTGCCAGAATATGGCGTTCAAACCGTCAGTTTTGACGGGCTAGAAGCTAGTAAAAGGATAATCGAGCAACAGCAGATAGGTCACATCATTTCATACCATATGAAAAAAAGTTATTTTAGTAAAAGTCTCACCATTTTCGAGATATTGATTTTTTAAACATTTTTTCTAAACATGTGACTTTGTTCAATTTATTCAATACCATTTCTAGAAATTAAGACTTTTTGAACCATGTTTTTTTTTTTTTTTTTTTTTTTTTTTTTTTTTTTTTTTAAATTTACTCACAGATATTTGAGTCGTCTAAAACAATGATATTTTTTTCTTAAAACGTTAAAGAAAACGTTATAAAATGGTATAATTATTCTATACTTCGCATAAAATGATTGTTTTATGGCAGTTCAATCTGCTAAAGAGACCACTGTGTATTTTAAACACGTAATTAAAAATTATGATAATGATTAAAAAAATGGTTTTACTATAGCATACAAATAATAGACACAATAAATGCAAGTAATATTTTTTATTTCGTTAATCATAAAAATTGTTCCAAACGGCCGCGATTTGCTCTTATGCACGCCCTGATTCTTTTGATACATGACATTTTTATTCTGTGATCATAACCTTTGCGGTTAATGTGTTCCGCAGCTGTTTTTATTTTTTCACGCAGCTGTGTAATCGAAGATACCTCCGTCGCGTAAACTAAATCTTTTATGCAGCCCCAATAAAAAATCCTAGGGATTCAGGTCTGGCTATCTTGGTGTATGTCATCTACACGTGACGAGTAATCAAAAAAAAAAAAAAATCGAGAGGTTGGTAAATTTATTATACTGATTCCTCACACAAGGAATATACCTCAGTGTTCATCCTTAACGCCCATTGTCTGGTTGATGACCTTGTTCCTTTAGAAATCTGTCTGAGCTTCCTGGGAAACCTATATATTTATTGTTCTCGCTCCAGTAGTCTTTCGAAGGAACGAGATGCTTTTAAAGTAATACGGAATCGGTATACGATCAACTAGTTATACCAGTGAAACTCGCTATTTAAGTTCGCCATCTTTTAGATAGTCTTTCGCATTTGAGTCTAATGAATTTATAATGTACCAAAATTGAGAACAAGTTATGATAGCAATCCGTATCTTGCCTAAATCAGTTAGCTTATAAGGTATTGAGTAAGATAAAACCGCCAGAATGGATCAATGCGCCGAGGCGCTGCACATTGGATCGGGGAGGTACAACACTATCAGGCACCAGTCCAAGCCCCCGCCACAAAACTTTCATCCAATAGCTAAGGGAGCGTGCACAAACTACGTGGCTCGGTCCAGGGGGGGGGGGGGGTTGGCTGAAAGGCTACGCTGGGCTACGTGGGGGAGGGGGGGGTCCGAGCCAGGCCACGTAGCTTTCCTTTAACTACATTTTTCACAGTTAAAATGAGGAACAGAACTCACAACAGCATGTGAATAATTATTTCCCTCAGTTAAATATCTCCGTATGTAATTTACAATCGTCTGACAGGAGAAAACAGTATAAAATGTCTTTTGGAATCAAAAGGGAAAAAAAGCTACGTGCTACGTGGGGGGGGGGGGGGGGGGTAATAGGCAAAAGCCACGTAGGGCTACATGGAGGAGAGGGGTGTTTCACAGGAGGCCTAAATGGAGCTACGTGGTTTATGCACGCTCCCTAAGGTACACCGGGCCAAACAGGCCCGGTTAGACGTCCCCCATCTAACTATTTACGGCACACCACCGACCAGCTGTGATGGCCACTGTTCACGTGATACTTGGCGGCCGAATCGGAGGAGGAGGGAGGGATGAGATAGAGGGCATCCCTTACTATGGATTCACATACATTCTTGCGACATTTTCCATTATCATCTTTCAGGCGAAGACATCATAACTGAAGGAACACCATTCATTGGAAGAAACGAACACATAGTTAACATTACAAACATCTCTTTTTAGAGTCACCTTGCATGTTATGCCTACGGAAAGGCAATGGAAGTAAAAATCTGCAACAACTTGGCTGTTAATAGTTCTAATATATCCTAAGTAACCAAAAGAGGTATTAAATTTTTACAACTCTCAACATCTAGATTGTCTTGGCTTTTCAATACTTATAATGGATCTATTGTTGACCAATATCTAGTTATAAAGTATATTCATTATTAGTTAAGTTCAAATTGATCAAAAAGTGATGTTATTGGTTTACAAAAAATCAGAAGATCCTTATTTAATATATTTTTTTTTTCATCTGTAAATGTAACGATTTCTTTTGAGGCATGTAGCCAAGACGCATTGTCGTATGGCGCAGTATTGTCGTGTTTACACCAATAAACATTGTTGAAAAATGGTGTAAGTGAAATGGTGTCAGATAGTTGTTATGTTAGGTGCAGGCAAAAATAATAATTTTTGATATGTATAATTTCCATGAGTAGATGTGACGGACATTTGATGTGCCTCAGGGATAATGCGATGTGTGAGCGTGGTGCAGTATCTGATGATTTAACTTATAACTCTGACCTTTAGCGGTCACTTATGCTTATGGCAGGGGGTCAGTAACCACAGTGTAGTCATCTTCGGGTGTGGGCTGTTGTACCAGGCGGCGCGGCGACTACTTTGGCGGCGTTGCGGGTCCCCGGGGACTCTGGCAGGCCGACGCCCCTGCTGCGCCGACGTCCATTAGCCTCGCCATCCATTAGAGGGCCCGGCCCGCCGCTGCTGTACCACTCGTATTTCACCGTAGCACAGCCGCCGCCGCTGTATCGTATTGTATTGACTCTCCAAACAAAGTCGCGCAGATTAAATTGTGCCTCGGCCGCGCGGGATGGAGCATCCAGTGTTCAGCTGCTAGAGCAGCGGCACTGTGCGCAAAGTGATCCGCTGCTGGCCAGGACGTCAGGAAGCGTCGGCGGAGGCCTTGAACGACATATAGTGAGCTATGGTATTACGGCCCTTGTCGACGCCAAGCGTTTTATACCCACTAAATACTAATGAGAGAAGACAAATTTGGCCATTTGACAGTTAAATGTGTAACTATGTTCAGCGTGTAATAATTGTATTTTTTTTATTGTTAAATGTGTAAATTATGAGGCGGAGATTGGGGATCTTCGCGGCATTCACCTTGATGGATGTGGAAATGAGCCTAAAACCCGCTGTCAAGACAGCCGGTACGTGGCCTGAATTATTGCCTTCTCGATCCGGTGTGCGGCCTCTCAGCACACTGTCGTGTTGTTTTCATTACGCTTCTTAGGGTTGTTGTGTATCGCTACACGACATAGTAATATTCGCGATGTGCTGAGCTCCTGGCTAGCACAGGTGGACAGTTCAGTCAAAGGGTGACAGGGCTGCTTTGGTATGCGACCTTGGGCAGGTGCCGAGGAGCCGTTAGGTGTGTGGGGAGAGCACAGTAGGCTGCCGGCAGTGGTTGTGTGCGTGGCAGCCGACGTGATAGAAGGTGATGTGCAGCAACTAATGTTGGCACGTGCTGCTATGGTGCTCTGTGTTCCATGTCGCCTACGGAGCGGATGACGCCATCCAACGGCCAGCAGATGGGTCGTCGCCTGGGAATACCACTGGAAACAGACCTGGCGCCTTAGGAAAAATAGTAACCACGCAGATCTTGATAACCACGCCATGAAGTGTCGCATTGATAAACAAAACCTGTTGCCCTAGAGAATCTCATCACCCCGCTGTGTTTAGTGAAAGGACGTCTAAAAATCTCTGAGAACTGATATATTGAAACTATTGTATTATACGTGGGTTGATTAATTGTCATTGAGAAGTGATTGTTGTAATAAATGTCAGTGTCAAACGTACGTGAAACGGTGTTGCCAACCTGTACAGCAAAATCCCAGTTCCACTTTTCAATAAATTGATTTAACAAGAATGATTTTGTTGATCGAATAATTAAATAAAAAATTGATTTAATTTTATAAAAAAGAAGGAGTACAAGTGGTATGCTTCAGAGTGTTTTACTTTAACACCCCATTTAAAAAAATCCGTAGAAGCAAATTAATAGGTAAAAATTATAGAGACTCATATTGCGCTATTCACGATCATATGAGGATATTTGATATCACCAAGTTGTTAACGTAGCAACAATGTTATAATGCAATGGGGATAGTATTCCGCTATTCATTCCATACGATTTAACAACTAAAAGTAGGCCAACTTACTTTTCAAGTTAGAGTAACGACAGATGTACCAGATAAGGCGCAATTGGGAGTAAGATCTTCAGAATACTACAAGGGCAATACGTTTCGTGAAGTAATTGAAGTGTTTGTACGGCAGGAAATGTTAATCTGATGGTAGAATGGCCGTGAGACCCCGAAAGGGGTCTCAGCCGCTGGTTTGACAGTCTCTCTATTTACCGCGCATGCGCCCCTGTCGTAGCTACGTTAACCTAACCCGATAATCTCACTGGAGTAGGGGACATACAGATTAACGTGGGATCCGAACCTCATAAGCGTTCTGGCGTACTTCGCATTACACAGCAATCTGTGCCAGAGGTGATGATCGTGTAAGTGCTTTTCAAAATCCCCGGTCAGATACTGATTCGAACCGGGAACCTTCCGATCTTCAGTCAGCCGGATTAACCACTGAGTTACCAATTTGATGGTAAAACAAGATTATAGCAATGTTATTCTACAGATCGGTAATATGGAGTTTGAAGGTAAGAGCTGTTTAGAATAAAGGTACCGGAATGGTGACGCTGAATATGGTGGTTGCGCTGCAAGGTTTGAGTGTTGCGTTACTTAGGACGCGGGTTCGATTACCAATCTTACCATCCGCTTTTAGACTATTCATCGATTATTGAAATCACTCCAGGAAAATTCCAGAAGGATTCGTTAGTGCAGCTTTATCGGACTACTTTCTCCTTCCTTATAAAAAACGATACCTCTACACCGATGATCACCCTGTCTACATAACGTTAAAATTGCATACGTAAAGAAATTATGGGGCAATACTGAGTGGCCTAGGTTACGAATTAAAAAATGACTATCGGAAACAGAATAGTGTGGCTTATCGGTTAAAATTCTGTCCTCGCATTTATCAAGACATGTGTTCGATCCCCGTCTGTACAACCTGATTTCGGTTTTCCATGGTTTCCTGAAATCACCCCACGCGAATTTAGCGATTGTGCTTTCAAAAGGCCTGCACCCTGTTCTCCTCACCCGTCTCTATTTCCCTTCATATTCCTAGTTATAAACCCATGAGAAGAAACAAAGAAGCTGGGAAAATGAAACCAAGATCAACAAACTGCATTACGTAGGCTGCATCATAAGAGAAGATACATGAATGATCAAATGGCACTATGAAAGATATTCATTTATGCGTGTTTATTTTACAGCTTTATAATTAATCTTGAGAGCAGGAAGATTAATGTAGTCAAGGAATGGAAAAAGAATTCATACACGGCCTCTTGGAGTAAACTTGGTATGAATTGCTCACCTGGCCAATTGAAGCGTTCCACGCAGCACATCACTATGTTCAGATGAATTATAACCATTTATAGCCTTTACCGATTTCACGCACCTATACAACTATGGGAGGTTTCAGAAATATAACGAACCATGTCGTTGGCTCCATAGTAGGCGTGAATAACTTGAGGAGCTTTCTGGTCAACTTCATTTGGCTAAATATGTAGATCGGCATACATGAATCCAATGAAGCATGATTAGTGCATAGTCTGCAGCGCCTATCAAAACTACGGAGATAGGATGGCTGCAGGTCCATTATGGATATATCTACTACCACAATGTCACGTCGAATTTCTGCACTTTGTCAGGCTAAAGTCGTTCTACACGTCTTTTGGTACTTGAATTTGAGAAAACACTCCTTAGTATAGAAGGAACAGAGGTTGTTTACAGTCCGAACCATATGTACGAGACATATGACCAAGTGTACCAACTACTGAAGCCCTGGAAAATAAAATAATTTTGCTTAGTCTTTCTTTGATTTCCATCGCATGAAGTGGCGGAAATAGGAATGATGTATCTTCACTTCACAGTGGGGGTTCGGCCAGTAATATGAGGTATTATTGCACTTATTTAAGGCTGAATGCTTGCTCTATAGCTATTGCCACTGACAAGCTTAATGTTATTTTCTACAAACTGACACAATTGTTTCCATATACAGTAAATCAAAGGAAATCAGTTTCGGGTCATTATTATCAAGGTCGCTTCGAAAATAAAAACAACAAAAAAACATTTTGAATACTTAGGCCTTTATATTTAGCTACTATACTAATGCTGGTTTTTTTTATCCTTTTAATGCAGCTATCAAATGAAAAACTTTGTTATGGTCAGTGCTGATTTGGAACTATTCCTGACTTTAATGTTTACATAGTTCGGTTTCACATGGCAATGTTAAAATTTTTTGTTAAACCCAATATGTTGAATAATCCAATGTATCTTCAGGTGTAGCCGTTTGTACTTGTTGTATAGATCCGTTGGAAATGCCTGACTTGGCATGTTTAACATTTTGAATATTTAGACCGTTATCCTTAGCTGCTATAATAATGCTGGGTTTTCTTATCCGTCTAGTGAAGCTAACAAATGAAAAACTTTGCCATATCAAATTTTTTCATTTGTTAGCTGCACTAGACGGATAAGAAAACCCAGCAAAAACAAAAAAACATATTAACACACGTGGAGAAAAATATAAAATTTAACACCTGTGTTTTTGTCTACACAGAAAGAAGTTCCTTATGATGCTTTAATATTCCAGTATTTATGATGAAGTAGTTTTCTATTCTACCTTTGGCAAAGGACTTTCTCAATATTAAAGTCCGTAAAATTTCCTTACGCAATAAATTTACGAGAGAACACCGCTCAAATTGTGTTAATTAAAAGTTCATTAAGAGTAAATGGATTGTTAACTGGCTGTTGATGAAGATTCTCGCCTTGCGGACGGAGACTTAATGAAGCGAGACCAAGACAGTGGAGAGGAGCACGTCCTCTTCACTGTGCTAACCCTCAGATGGCCTTTACTGGATGCAGACGGCGGTGATTCTATCCACTATTCCATAAGGAGAAAAGTGTTGAAGCATCGATTGATATAGGTCCTAATGTAAAAATATATTGAAAAAATTGACAGCTTAATAGACACTATACTTACGATACGCACATAAATGATTCTCCACAGATACTAACAAGCTTAAATTCACTAACATCCTGAAAATAATGAAATAATATACGTATAACCAGTTTTGCCTACAAGAAAACATATAGCAGATTCGAATATTTACACTTAACAGCAGTACTGACAAGCAGTAACACCGAAAGCAATAACATACGATTTCTCGTATCCGTATATGAACAAATTTAAAAGAATTGCTGCCATTTAGGGGGTAGCCCAGAACGTAATCTTAACATTGCGGCAAAGACTGAAATGCAAATCCTGTAATGTAATGTAAATCGTGGATTGTGTTGTATAAAATCATTGAAAGTACATCAACTGAAATAGTTACAGTAACATGGATCGCATATTTTCAGATACACTATGTCAGAACTGGCTGTTAAAATGTGTTCTAAATTTTATTGATTACGTATATTTCAATTATTGTAATTATAGCAGTAGTTCAGAAAAAATAGTATGAAATTGTTAACAGCTTTTATCCAAAAACACAGTAAATGATTTTCCGTGAACGATGACTTTGTAGTGTATCCATAAAATACATTTTCGGTTTTAACCATCGGGTGATGTTATTATAAATGTAGAACTAACACTACAAATATTAACACTATCAAAAGTTAACGAATACCGCAGAGAGTGGCTTCCATATCTTTGTGTTTTGTTACACCAAACGGCAGCAATTACGTGAAGACTACACTGCATATTTTTTTTAAATTTACAGTTTTCTTCCTTCTGTTACTATTTTGCGGTTTATGTAACGAGGCACATACCTAAAAATGTTAATGTATACAAAGTCACTGAATGAGTTTCAGATACTATTAACAGTGAAAATGGTATTTATCATTAATTTTTCCGTTCTCTTTCTACGATTTCTGCGGATTATGGTTTTTTAGTATTACTACAAGAGTTAAACTCGTCGTTCAAACATCACTGGTCATCTTGACCGGAATAGGATAAGAGAAATTAAAAAAGCCGGTGGAATTAATATTGTTGAGAGTAAAATTGAATTTATGCACATGATAAATACCGAGAACACATATAGCGATTCGTTATTCAGTTATTATTTTAACTGGCATTAATTGCCTTTCGTAAACAAAAGCGTTTTCATTTCTCAGTCTTATTAATCTATCAGTTTTTTGGTGTTGTTGGTAATTACACAGAAAGTGCGCAGTGTAGAAAGATTGCAATTGTATTATCGGATAACAAAGGGCCTCTGTATCTGCCACAATCAATTAGAAATTAAATGTCCAGTCTTTGGGATTTTTAAGAACATTGAAATGGGCGAGTTTTCGACCTGAAGTGAAATTCAAATATATAAATGCAACTGAATTAAATAGCCTAACATTGTAAGAGTAGGAATTATATACGTATGTAGGTCATATTATTAAATTTTATTATTCTGTCGCACATTAATAGAGAGATAATGGAAATTTCTCTTAAAAGCTAGAGTTATAGGTTTATTCATGTTTATAATTTATCTTTACTGGAAGTCACAAATCAAATACAATTTAACTCCCATATTCGTAGTATATGGTACACATAAATGGACTTATCGCAATACATTACATACAGGTACCTTATAATAATAAAAACAAAATTAAAAGCAACATTGTTAGGATCTTCTATGTAATGTACCGTTTCTTAATACACACCTTCTCAAGAGTGCTATTTCTAAGAATTACATCTTATTTGTCTGCTTATGTAACTTATACGAAATTTCATACAGCGCAATTTAAAACAATTCCTACATTAGAATTACTATTTGAAACTTACAAAAATTGCTTCCTTGAAACTAAAAGAGAAATAACTTATGGAATATAAAATTATCGGTGTTAGATTTTTATTTGGTCTTGTTTTAAGTATGCAGTTTCTCAATGAATTCGTTGATTAGATAAAATATTACCACAATTTTTGCATAGATCTTCTTGTACATATTTATTTTTTCTGTTCCATTTGTGGAATATCTGTCTTGACCGCTTATTGTATATTTATAAACGCTTCTGTTGGTTACGGTGTTACATCATCTATTCATTATTAGAACCATTATTTTTTATGTATAAAACTTAAAGTGTTAGTATTTTATTTTATTGATATATATGACTATTCGAATCTCTTTGTTTATTTTTTCTGCATTTTTTACTGTCTTTCCAAGTATCAATGTGCTTCTCCTCACACCATTTTAGCATGTAAGCAACTCTATACAGATACAAAATAAAGTGACTGTTAATAAAGAATTAACAGGACAAATTACATTCTGAGAATATTTAGCAAACCTACAGTGTCCAGTTTTAAGTGTAATATGGAAGAACTGTATGCATAAAAAAACAGAATGAATAGAAACTCATTGTACACTTTCTTTAACTGGACATGGATTTTACACGATCTTTAACATTTTTTCTGCAAATTATCTCCTTTTACGTTTGTAAATCGGTTCGCTGTTGACTGCGATTATTTAATAGCATATCTCTGGTAATATTGGAATAAATTTTAATTAACTAATTATGTCCACCACGACCGCCATATAATGTAATTGTAATCAGCTATTGGTAAATATGAAGTCAACTGGGTGTATCACTGTTTACTACATTTTGAAACTGGAATGAAAAATCTGTGGTGTACCGAAAAACGCCACTACAGTTAAAAATTTAATCATGCCCTCCTGTATCTAATGGTTTGATTTACTCCGAAAGATTTAGACTCGAGAGATAGAGAAAGAAAATTTTAGTAATCATCCATTAATGAGTAATTGGTGAGTAAAAGTTCTCGCAAACTGTGCTATTACCGGATAATTCACTAGCCCGTGGATGTACAGGATCCTGAACAATACTTCTTTACGTCTTTTTACATTTTAGAAACATGCTTCACAACGTATTCATTATTCTTGGATTTTCTCTTTTAATTGCGGATCATAGATTATTTATTACTGTATAGCTACAGAATAGGATTAAATTTTTTAGCTGGTCTCTGTTTCCTGTAGTTAAGCTCTGTGAATAGTCGTGCATCGCGTTTGATGCGATCATATATCGTAGTAAACGAACATATTTAAATAAACGAAATTTAAAACTCTCACAGAATAACGTATTTACAATAGTAAGATTTGGATATTTTTCAGTGATTTTCTCAAACCCTTGTCGAGAGAAGGTATTTTTGAGCGCCATCATTCATTTGGTTTCATTTGTAATAGTCTCTTTAGTGGTGGCTCTACTTTAAAAGTTGTATGCAGCTGCGCATCTCCGTTTCTTTATACAGGCAAACCAAGCTTTTGTATAAAGAAACGGAGATGCGCAGCTGCATACCATATTAACAAATGTAAATAGTAAGTAACCATTAGCTATAAAAATATCTCATAAAAAATATGCTCATAATTTGTAATAATAGGATAAAAATGTATATAAAACTGTATATGAAAACTGTAACACAGATTCGTCGCTGATGATACCTCGATGAGAGGTGAAACGCGTACGACGTAGCAATAAATAAATTGATCAGTTGCATTGGCGTGTTCATTCAACTAGTAACTATAACATGGCTTGTGTCACTGCCACTCCAGAGTCTGTAGATATATCAGTTGATGGCTGAAACCCTCATTTGAACTGGTTTCATATATGTTCTAAGGAACACATTGCAGGATAAGAGAAGGTATCGACGCAAAATAGGCAGTCCTTCAAAACCCGTACTGTGTAGCAGAATTATCCTGTTGAATAAAAGGCCGGAAGTATTAACGCTACGAAAGAAAGTACGTACCGCTGTAGCGTTACTTACTTCCAGGTAACTGTCAGTGAGGATGGATATCAATCGCAGATTACTCCACAAACCATAACGCCACCAGTTTTGCAGGCGTGGCATGTCACTCAACATCTGAGTCCAAATTTATTTCCCTTTTCTTACAAACGAGAAAATATATTTACTTAGTCCTCCCAATTATTCTCGATTTTCTGCACTGCACATGTTAAATGTGGTATATTTCACGTAAATATGAATAAATCTAAGACCCACACAACGTATCATTTCAATGTTAAGATCCAATTTTTTATATGTTTTTTGTGTTTTTTTTTATCAGAGTGGTATAGAGTCAATAAAGTTGTATTGAAAAAATTTAGAAACAAATATTTTGGCTATAGCTTAAAGTAAATTAGGTTTAGCGTGATATCTTCAGGAACATTATTATCTTCAAACATACTGGTTACCATTTTACAGGTAAGCACTCTGCAAACAAAACAAGATAATTTTTGCAAGACAACATTTTAAAACCGCATATTCAACATTGTGCAAACTACAGTTTTTACATAAAGCCTCCACGTAGTAATACTGGTAAAACGTATATGGAGATTACATGGGGATGAAGCTTTACGGGTGAGCAGAAGGCTGGTGTATAAGTAATGAGGAATAAAGTGTTACAAGACGTCTGCAGGCGGGGCCAAGACTAATCCCACAGATTACTTCAGTCTGACGTTTTCCGGACAGCGGAAAGAGCGCCGACAGTGATGGGAGAAGAAAACCGCTGAAGTTGGAAACGATACGAGAGCCGTTGCTCGACAAACTGCCACTCACTACCGGAACTCCGCAAACTTCCGCCTCTGGCTGCCAATAATAGAACTCTGGCTTGTGGCCACGAAGTGGCCGAGAGACAAGACACAGATCACAACAAAATTTGTGACACACTGGACAAAAGAGTTTTTTTATTAGCCGTGAGGAATGTTTCTTTGTTTGTATACTTTGCCAAACTTCCAGTATCGAAAAAGCAAGTAACTTCATGTGAAACTTTTATTCAGTTTTAAACCCTATTGAGACAGTTAAGACATTGTAACGTTGCCTGCTTTAAGTTCCGGAATTTTCAAGTTAGTTTCGATAGATGGTGGTCGACAGTTCCAGTTACTATTTTGTTTTCCAAAGACTTGTGTGGAGTGAGAGTTTTCTACATTGTTGCTGATCATTGCTCCGTTGTTGGGAACTTAAAACTTGGCAACCGCAAAGTGTTATTCGACAGAGTGTACCTCGAAGGCCGGCACAGGGTTCCACCCATTTTCTTACTTCACCCCTAATCGTCGTCATAACACACTAGACTGAATGCACACTCCATCATAACCATTAACACAAACAGCAACACTTATTTATGGTATGGACAAACCAATTAAATTTACCCGAAAAGCCAGAATAATAAGGCCTAAATTAGATTGTTTACAGATGACATAATGATATATAAAAGTATCAGCGAGGTAGAGGACTGTAAACAGCTGCAGGGTGATCTGGACAGGACATCTTGTTGGGATTGTAAACATGGGATGAAGATAAATGCAAAGAAGAGTCAGCTTATTAGGTACACAAATAAAAAAATAAAGGTTGATTATGATTATGAGGTGGGGAAAAAATTGCTTGTTAAAGGCTTGAAATATACATATCTTGACATTACATTTGATAACAAGCTTAACTGGGCAGGACAGATTGGACAGGTGGTAGGAAAAGGTTTCAACATTCTGCACTTGTTGCAGAGAGTGTTGAGAGGATGTACGAGAGAATTAAAGGAATCGGGTTACAAAATTTTGGTCAGATTATTGCTTGAATATGGTAGTGTAGTATGGGACACACATTTTGAATATCGAATACAGGAGTTGGAGTGGGTGCAAAAAAGGGCTGCTAGATTTGTTTCTGGAAATTATCGCAGAACGCAATCAGTAATAGATATGATAAAAGATATGGAATGGGATTCATTGGAAGACAAGAGGAGGGCGTAGAGAGTCATTGGAGTGAACAAGGCGTATATTGGTGATGAATATTAGTGTAAGAATTAAAAGTAATGTATGGAAGGGGAAAGATTACCATGACCACAAGCTCGCAATCAACTTTATGCACGAGGGTGTAGGAAGATTCTCTTTTTTACGTTAGGGTGTCAGAGATTGAAATGAGTTAACAAGAGAAAAGATGAATAATTTACCGAAAACGTTACCAGATTTTAAAGTTGAAATTTGTGGAGGTCAAATGTAGCTGTGTGCAGGAAAGGAGGAAGATTGGTGCGTAGGGGAATTACCGCCGGAGAGTGCGCTCCATTGCTGTTTTAATTAAAGTATATTAAATTAAATGAACAACAGGTCTGGAAGCGCTTTGATTCCGTTTACACTCTGAAATTTGGACTGGTACCAAATTTTGATGATAAATAGAAGAAGAATGCTTCTGTTTCTACGCCGAGTTATTCATCAGCTTTTTTCTTCTCCTGAAACCTGTTCTCACATTTATATTCATTTCTTTAAGTTAAAGTACTTTAAATTTTTTCTTTGATATAAAGCATAATATTTAGGTCAAATTAAGTAAATATTAGAAATACGTTTAATTGTTTCAGAACCGAAACATCAGTGGGTTCTGATTTTTGGGGCCCCTCCAGGGTGGCCGTGTGCCCCCTCCAGCGATGGGTCCGTGAAATTTTGCCTATCCTACCACCTTATTGTTACGCCACTGCTTACACGAATATCAACACCAGTCTATGATCATCACTGGACCTAAGAATGTACAGCTTAAAGTTATTGTGAAGTAGGCAAGTGATAACAGAAAAAGGCGATGGACATAAATAGTTGCGTTTTATAACACCGGAAATGGGGCAGAACCAATCACCGCATCCCACAAATCCTATTATAGAACTTCCTTTTTGCAGCAATATGTAAAACTTTTAGCAAGTATTTTAGTATAACGAAATACACGGTGTCCAGAAAAGGACTCCCTGATTTCAAAATTAAATATCTCGAAAACAAAGATCGATAGAGGAATGCAGTAAACGGTATGTTTATTGTGACAGCTGTAAGAAGTGTATACAGCAGTGTGAAATAATAGTTACAAAAGCTGCTAACAGATGGCGCTGTAATCGCCATACGTAATGCCTAAATAGTGATCCGAAGCTCAGGGCGATCAGTTCCACCATTGAAACGTGCCAATGGTGAACATTTTGAAAACATTGTGATGTGATTGTTTGCAAAGATTGTTTTCATACGATTATTTCACTTATGTATGCTGATATGAGCGTACAGCGCCATCTGTTAGCAGCTTTTGTAACTATTATTACACACTGTTGTATACACTTCTTACAGTTGTCACAATAAACATACCGTTTACTGCATTCCTCTATCGATCTTTGTTTTCGAGATATTTAATTTTGAAATCAGGGAGTCCTTTTCTGGACACCCTGTATGTGGAGGACATAGTAAACAAAAATTCTAGGATGTGATAAAAAAATACCCTGCTGGCGAAAGAGCATGTTACCCTGAATTACCTAGAAGTAGTCTTTTGTTTTACCGCTCTGTTCAAGCTAGATATAGATAAAGATTTTAAAAATAAACTCCGATTCAGCTTCACCATAATGTTATACTTGAGTTTTGGCTCAGTACTCCCAAACTGAGTGTTCTATGAATACTGCCAGGTGGCAAGTGTTGCAACATCGGCGACGGGGAGTTAATTAGCACACTAGGCTTGTGGGTGATGAGCTGTGTACGGATCTATGTCTTGCTGGTAGTACGTAGCGTGCACTACAACGAGATAATCTCCCGCAACCAGAGATACAGTGCATAATTGTCGTCTCTGTGCGATTACAGATTACCTTCCCGAGCCCTCACCGTAATTAATGAAAATCCCAGTTGTTACGGACTCTTTGTAATGAGACACTAGTTTCTCTCTCATTTAATTATCACTTTAGATCAACAAGGCGTTAACGGCTTTAGTGAATCTGAAGTACATTTAACACTCTTTCAACAGAATATCAAGTTCAAAGAGTGGTTTCAAGTATCGTAAATTACTTCCATGTTTATGAATTGATATTTATAATTAATGAATATTTATTAATCATTCTAGGATTGTTGTGTAAGAGTTCCGGTTGATTCGTTGAAGCATTGAATGTGTTGTTTGCTGGCGTACTGCATTTCCTTCAAGAATTTTGTAGCATTAAAGACTTCACGCATACCTAACCAAGCGAACGTAGCGTTGTGGGCCGTGTAATATGCTTAACAGTTTCGCAGTTATAGCCTTCAACGATAGTTTTTTTTCTTCGTAATAATATCGTATCTCGATGGGAAAGTTTATTAAAATCTCGAGTTTTCTAAGCTCTTTCGTTGTTCTCTGGGTCAAAACTCAAATTCGATAATTTAATTAAAGGTGCATTTAAGCGATACTTAAAGTTTCATTTACAAAATGATTCATTACATTTTCAGTTATAGTGACATAATATAGCGATTGTACTTTTTTTTGAAAATTTTACTTAATTATATCCGTCATTCTCAACAACTATTGTACCCTTGGTACAGAAAACTTTCGGTTTAATGAGGGTGTAAATATGATGTACCGACCGAGTCACAGGGTATCCTCACAATATGTTAAAGTGAGGTATTTGCATAAATGAGTTGCCCAAGCAGCAAGACTGCTTATAATTTTGAAGGCGTTTGTAGAATATTGTCGAACATTAGAACATACTGGAACAAACATTTATTTTGCTCAAGGAGCTGAAAGCAGACGACATGTACGTTTATACTGAAATTGAGAAAACTGAAATTCATGGTATGCCTAAGTATTTGCAAAAAATATACGTATCACCAAACAAAATATTCGTTGTTTCATAGCCCCTATCTAGAAAAACAGTATAAAAATTCGATATCTGAATTTAAATGAAGGTGCTTCCCGGGTAGGAGTACCGTTGGAGACAATCACTCAGGAAAATATGAACATGATACGTAAGTTCACGATGACAAACAAGTTTTTAATAGTTCGGAAGACTGAGGAGAGAGATAACAGGTATTTCCAGAAGAACAGTGAAGGACGTTATGACAGAGTCCTTAGAGACTGGAAGGGTTTTCGCCTATTTTATTCAGAAACCTCGTACAGTAAATAACAGGCAATGAGGAGTCAGGTGTTTGCGGAAAATTTAGCCATCTTTGTAAACAATACAGTAGATTTGATTGGACGATTTGTAACTAAGAATTAGAAATGACCTCATAACTTTGTACCAGAATTAATGCAAAATTCGTTGCAGCGTAATTGAAACATTTGTCCGCCTTCAAAAAAGATCAAGATGTTTCCTTCAAGTTGTTTCTTTCTGCAGAGAACGTGATGGTATCAGTTCCCTTGGATTCTGATTGTGTAAGAGAGGTTTCATTGATGAACGTAAGGGTAGCGTATAAACTCTATTTCTGTCATCTGCTAGTATTGAATCAATGTTCTTTATGATTTATGGTATAAATGGTTATTGGTTGAATGTATATAATAGTATGTTTTATTGAACGACATGTTATATTGTAATTTAAAATTGAAAAATTGTCGTTTGATCAACTGGATCATTGTGGGGATTTGTTTTCAGGAAAATTATTTAGCATTTGGCAAGCCATCAGACTAATCAGGAATTAACGCTAGAAAGTCGCATCCTGGAGAACGCAAGTTCATATTCCGTTCTGGACATCACAATTTCGGTGTTCCGAGGTTTCCAAAAAGCAATCCAGAAAAATGCCGGGATTGTTCCTGCCAAATGTCATTTTCCGTTTTTCCTCTGTGCTCCACTCGACGTCGACGAGGCGTAAAGCCCGAAGGGGAAAAAGGATTAGCGAAGACATTTTTGAAAAAGTAGTGCGAACGACACTGGTAGTGTGTCCATGTTGAATAAGGAAGATTCGTAAGAAATTAAAAATTTCAGATTCTCTTTTTCACTGTAGATAAATAGTTTTTTAATACGCTATTGTTGCATCGTTTCATACCAAACTTTTCAGAACTGCATTGATAGTATACATTTCGGTAATTATTGTGTACCACCAATTGTTCCTAACTGTATGATTACAAAAAAGGTATTCCTGTCAGTAAGAGTAGCTGTCCTCGAACATTTCAACACAGATTACTTCAGACGTTCAAACAAATTTAGTGCTTACAACATTGCCCCACATTGTTAACGTTTTGAGGGTGTGCCTGACATTTCCTACGGGATACGAAATAGCGTGCCAGTTAATATATTCGAAGTCCTACTATCTACCAGTCGATTGTCCACTCATTCATTAAGGCTCTAGCCACTTTAATTAAAGGCGGCGATTTTCAGAATTATAGAATGGTAATGAATCGGTATTAGTTCGCAGGAAGAGAATGAAATTGAGTCATAATTTTAGTTTCTAACAGTTTCAGATGAATCTTAGCAGGACCGTAACTTTACAAAGTACGGAAAACAATTAAGTTTTTTTTTTCGCTTTTGGGAATATTATCCACACTAATCACCTCCAGTGTACACCTGTACAATTTTTTTTATTATTATTCTAATGCTGGTTTCTCTCATATTGTTTCTTAATATATATATGTTATTTTTTCATATAAATGCATACATGGAGAACTTGAAACTTCTTTCTTCCTTACTGCTGCAGACAAGGTTTTTATTGGATGTCGATTCCTCTCCTATAGTAGCCATCTTAACCTTACCCGCTAAACCTACCTAGCACAGGGACCTACAGTTTAGCGTGGAATTCCAACCGGGTAAGTAGCGGCTTAAACACCTTTGAAAATCCCGCTGAGACAGGGATTCGAGTCAGGGATTTTCCGATCCCCAGTCAGACGACTTAACCACTGAGCTACCTGACCGCTTATCCAGTAACGTAAAATTGTTATGGTTGTAATGAGGATTCTGAAAGTAATTTGGTCTGAGAATATTTTCGTTTTGAATTGACAATTTTCTTGTATTACCACAATGATAGGATAGTCCATAAATCGAGTAATACAAAATGTTGACCGAACAACGAGCCTATGATATTATGTGCTCTTCCCTACCTGAATTACCGAGAGTGGTGGTGTAACGGTTAGCGTTCTGGCCTTGCATTCGGGAGGACACCTGTTCGAATCCCCGTCCGGGCATCCAGATTTGGGTTTTCCATGGTTTTCTAAATCACTCCAGCCAAATGCCGGGATGCTTCGTTCAAAAAAAAGGCCATGGCGGAATTCCTTCCCATTTCTTGCCCCCCTCCCCCCAAACTTTCCCGTCTCTAAAGACCTCTCTGTTAAGAGACGTTAAGCAGTTAAAAAAAGGATTGTTACTACAGTTAATGCAATTTAGTTGAAGACTAAAAAAACCTGGCCTATCGACAAACACAGTACCGGTAATTTAAGATCAACCCTGAACTGATAGAAATGCTGATTATAATCTATGCCTTTTCAGTCATACTGTAACAGCCTTCAAATCCAGCCTTCTGTCAATTCTAATATTAGGAATTAAGTATAGAGAGATGAAAGTTGATTAATTCGTACATTTATTCATGTGTATGAATACTGCTTTTATGAAAGGATACTCTGTAAATGATGTGTAATATAATTAGAAACAGTAAAATGTGTGCGACATTAAATGAATGCTTTTAATTATAAAATATGCTGTACGCCACGGTGTTTTGAGGATAATTTTCAGCTATTTGGAGTGGTTTACATTGTCCGTTTCATGTTTAAATGCATGCAAAAAGCTTTAATTTTAAAGTGTTTCCTATTGACTGTGATTGATTTTCTGTCGGTAGTAATTGTCCTTGCATGAATTTGACTGTCAACGGTGATAGTGAGCCGCGGAAGTGCTGGTAATTGTTTTTCAGAAGTTCCAGGATTCATTTTAAGAGTAGTTCAGTAATTTTTATTCGCTGGTTTTTGTAATGTACTTTAGTATCTGTGGACGAAGTTGATGCCTATCCGTGTTTTGCTATGTGGCTAGATGAAAAGTGTGTCATCGGTCTTGTTATTTCATTGAGCTATTAAATCAATTCAGAAGTCTTGTTAATCAATAACATTCGGTGAAAGGTAGAAATTACCTGGTGACCTGACTATTGTAACCTGTTAATTGAAGAACTAATTAAACAAACTGCAGTCAGTGTTATATGAAAGGACTATCCAGCGATATCCTTGCCAACACCCTGATACATTAATGGTATATATTGATCTTCTGACTGCTTGTAGTAGTAGGACAAAAATCATTAATTAAGGCATGGATACAATTTTTTATAGTAACTGCAATACGGCTATTGGAACTCAACAAGCGGCAATAATTTTACCTTTCTTGCTAATAAAATAGACTTTCCGATTTTGACAACTTTTCTATGGAATATGTGAAATGAATATTTTACAACTTTTCTGGTACCAGAATCAACTTCTGGCAGCATCAATCGGAGGAAACAATTCAGGAACCTCCTTGCTGTTCATTCGGCGGAAAAGTGCGAGATGAATCTTTTCCAATCGCACGTCCGCTGAATTTCAATTTGGTTGAGGCGGGCGAGCGGGTGCGAAGCAGCGATCGAACAAGCCAATAAACTTCCGTGTAGTCCCTCCTGAATGGGGCCGGAAAACAATACTACGGAATTTCTGGAATACACGTTTGTGCAGTTACAATGAACTTCACACGCGGAGAGTATCATGGCGCAATGTGACACGTACTTGGGTTTTACACAGCACATACTGACACTTGTATCTCCCGTAACCAACCCTTTATTCCACAACACAAAGGCCTGTGGACTTTTTACTTTTAAATAGAGGTTCACCGCATGTCGACGTCGTCATTACAGCCACGTGGCAATTCTGGATCAAAAAGGAAAACTGCCATGGTGTTTGTGAAAGAAACATTCTACCATTTTTCTCGAGAAATTTCGGAAAATCATGGAAAACCATTATCTGGATATGTGATCAGGAATTGGACACCTACCCTCTATAATTCCAAACCGAACATTCACCGCTCGTCATCAGGTTTGGTGTGATTGATGATTAACTCCTAATCACTACACTGTACACCAAAATACTTGGGTTTCTGCAAAATCCTTCTGACAGTACTTATGAATACATTTAATTTTTACCGTCCTTCTGCTGGTGATTTAAAAACTGAGAACCAGTTCGTTTACTTTCGCAAGAGGTTGTCGTCAGTTCTGACATATGGTTTCACCTATTTTGCTTCTGCCTTTCTCGTACAAAATGCATTTAGAAAATTGAGCAATTGGTCACTCAACAACTCAAAAATAATTACTGTGAAACCATATAACTTAATGTGTAATAGTTTTTGGTAGAAAGGTGTTTTTCCGGATTGCAGTCTACGCTAAAGTCATTAGTATCTGGAATGCAGAAATTGCAGTTAGTGGTGTTTGTTAGTGAAATTGGTAAAGGGAAAACTTCGCTTCCAAGAGCGACCGATAATTGTTTTTCAATAAAGCAATTCAGGATTATGTTATGCAAACGAAATGCCTAAAGTATTTGAAAAATGTGTATTAATCTGCAAGATATCTTATATTAAACTCTCTTCAGTGCATAGAAGTTCACCTAACAAAAGAACATGTCAACTGAATGATAATCATGCAATACTAGACCGAAAAAATAATGAAGCCGTAAAATATAAAGGTACTAAGATATAGCGTCCAAAAATTGTTTCCAACATTAATGTTGATTTTAAATATAACAAGTTTTGTGGATAACAATACAAATGGAAAAAGTGTATTTATGTATTTCTTTCTTAAACAACAGAAAAAAAACTTTCAAATATTGTATCGGACATTCAGCTGATAAACATCTAAATATACATAACACCACTGATTATACTGTTTTAAGTGATTTAAATCCAATCAAGCGTAAAAATTTCACACAAAGCCACCAGAGATAACATTATCCAGCGTGCTAGCAAACGTCCGAGAAACGCAGTATTCTTGGAAACATTTTCTGTTTCTATTAAATAGGCTGTTCGTCCTGTGACTTGAGTTTTTCTTTAGTTTTACTTATTTGGAAAATCTTGTCTAGGAACATATCTCCCACCTTGTTACGTAACCATGCAAGTTAAATGGAGTAAAATCGTTGATACTGTAATTTTAGAAAGAATCACTCATTCTGCATCCAGCTATCAATTTCTCAGGCGAAAAACTTCTAGTCATTACTCATAAATGCTTAACGATGTTCGTAGGATTGGCTCTGTGAGTTGTTGGTACATTTAAGCCACGTGAGTTAGGCATGTAGCACTTTCCTCTAAACCAACTCATTTACGTTCTGAAACTCGAATTTGCATACCTGGAGAGAGAAAAAATGGGGTTTTGAAGGAGAGCTGTTTCGCTTGTTGATGAAAGCTGCCTGGAGAGCTCACTAATGTTAGTTGAGTGCGGTGCCTACGCAAGGCCCGGTTTACATCTTAGTAGGGTGTGAAACAGCTAATACAAACATAATTAATATGCAGGCAGTATCTCAGCTGCTTTCTTCCGTATTTATTACGTCATTATCCATGTACATTTATCGTACTTTAAGTGCCTGTTACGTATAATAAGTGGATCAGTAATCAGAAGAAGGCAGTGCGAAATTATTTGACTCCTACTCTTCAGAAACACACTGCAGGCTTTGCCAAGGGATTTAATATGTCGCTACAATCGAATGAAACATCACAACTGTCAAAGAAGCGCGGTCTTCATACACATAACGGAGAAGCTTGGGACATGTCCAGGGTATTCACTCTGGTGGTTAGGAACTGAGTATCATCGCTTCTCCTACTCTAAGGGCCAAGAACTATAAATAGATCGTTATTCGCTACAAAAAATGATGCATGCCCTCGTTTATACACACAGAACACAAAGTGGTGGGTGAATTTTCCCATTTTCTACCGGTAGCCAAATTATATCAAAGTAATTTCAAGTATTCACATTCGGATGAATTAACAATAGGAGTGCCCTTTAGATTGATAAATAATTTTATATCTCGTTATATATTCCAGAACCAACAAATTAAATTGCACTATTGCTGAATGAAAACTTACTAACTCAAATCTTTAAATACTGATAATTTTGTGATGAATATATTTAAAGTTTCGATAGATAAGTAGGAGGTAAACAGCGGTTTCGCTCCCTATAATTATCTCGCCCTGCGGCCGCTTCCCCTATAATTAGGCGCCACCGCCCTGTAATTATCTACCTGGCTGCCGGCGCCGCTTACCGTCCTTATCTTTGTAGGTCACGCGCCCCGCCCCCTGCGGCCGCTTCCCCTATAATTAGGCGCCACCGGCCTGTCATTATCTTTGTAGGTCACCCGCCCCGCCCCTGCAGGTGTGCAGGTCGCTTCCCCTCCTATATCCAGAACACCCATGCCGGTTCTGTATTAAATAGGTCAGGCGCCGCGCCCCCTGCAGCCACGCCGGCGCCTCTCACCGTAATTATCTTTGTAGGTCACGCGCCCCGCCCCTGCAGCCACGCCGGCGCCTCTCACCGTAATTATCTTTGTAGGTCACGCGCCCCGCCCCTGCAGCCACGCCGGCGCCTCTATCTTTGTAGTTCACCCGCCCCACCACTGCAGCCACGATGGCGCTGCTCACAGTCATTATCTTGGGGTGCCTCTATAAAAGAAGCGTCGTAACAGGAACTAAGCCAGTTGTATCTGAACTTACACAGAGACAATGTCTTCGCAAAGCATTGAAGATTTGCCTTCTCTCGATGACGTGAATCTGCAAGGTAATTATTTTTTCATACATTGCCAGTTTCAATTATTTATATTTTATTTATTTAACAAAATTTATATAGTCTTTTAAACTATGCTATCTTTTTTTTTAGATTTACTGTCTGAAGGAGCCACTAGTGATGGAAGTCTGTTGGTTTTCGGCTCCAACGAATGGAATTGGGAATTATTTGATAAATATCTCAGTAAGTTTTTTTTTTATTTCATTTAATTAACATAGCGTTTTATCCTATATTACTTTAAACTTTTTGTTTTTACAGATATGCCATCTGAAGAACTAGAGTTCGAGGGTATACCTACCACTAGTACTTACGATGTACCCATGCAAATGAATGGTAAGTTATTTATTTCATATATTCCTTGTAATTAGATGTCAGCTTTATTCTGATAGCTTTCTATCGTTTCATGAGTATAATTTTTCATTTAACAAAAATCCATGTACTGTTTTAACTTAATATTGAATATTTTTTTTTCATAGATTTGCTGGAGAGTGATGAAATTAACGTGCCCAGTAAACGGAGGATGGTTCATTCCATGCAACCAAATGGTAAGTCTCACTTTGATTTTTTTTATTATATTCCATGTAGCTAGGATTCCAGCTTAATTCTCATTGGTTTCAGGTACTTCTGAAGGCATGGATGATACTGATCCACCCAGGTTTTTGCAATTTGCAGAGCCAGCGAGTCATGAGACTTTATCTGGTGCAGGCTTGGAACAGGAATTAGCTGATTGTGAGTACATTATACTTTATATTTTTTTGTAATTACCTTTTTTCTTTACATCATGTTTTTTTTTTTTTTTTTTTTTTTTTTTTTTTTTTTTTTTTTTTTTTTTTTATAGATATGGCACAGTATGATGGTTTACCAACCACAAATGTTTATGACTGGGAACAAGACTTAATTAATAGTGAGTACAATACACATAAAAATTAATTTAACAAAATGTGTTTAACGTTTTGACCTAAATTATCTTTCTTTTTATAGATTTTCCACGGTATGAGGAACCTAGGAGGACTCATTCCATACAACCGAATGGTACGTTTCACTTCGTTATTTATTCATACATTCCATGTAATTAGATGTCAGCTTTATTCTCATTGGTTTCTATCTTTGCAGAGCCGCCCGCAGAGATGAATGCCGCCGTCGTGTCCGGACCTGCTCCGCCCATGTGGAGACCTTGGGAAATGCAGGACTCAACCGATAGGCGAAACCCAACACCCGGACCTAGCAGGCAGGGCTCAGGAGTGGCAGGCCCTAGTAGCCGGGGCTCAGGAGTATCAGGCCCTAGCAGGCAGGCCGCAGGAGTGGCAGGCCCTAGCAGGCAGCAGCAGCCAAATATATCATGTGCAGCAACGAGGGGTGAGTGTCCAGACGCAACGCGCTTAATCCTTGAAGATAGGCAGAGTGCTTTTAAAAATAGAATCTATAGGTTAACGCGTTAACCTAAGCTAACATGTAACATGCTGGTCCGCCTAACCTAAATTATCTACAATAACCTCAATTACTGTAAGGGTTTCATGGTTTTTTAGCCCAAGACTGGGGTTAATCTCAATAACCTCAATTAGTGCAAGGGTGTCATGTTATCTTAACCCCAAAACTGTGGTTAACCTTTAGTTCATCGCACTCTCGTTACCGCTATTTCCCATCACACGCGGTCTCAATTTATGAAAAAATAAGGGTTAACTTGAGCTTGCAATAACTTATCCCACCTCATTCCTTCATAAGGCAGGCCCCAGCATGTTATGTCTTAGCTTATGTGTTAATCTCTAGTGCATCCCACCCTCATTATATATAAAGTTATCGCTTCTCATGCACTCCCAATTTTACAAATAATAAGAATTAACCTGAACTTACGCTAACTTATTCCACCTTCATGATAGTGGTTTTATTATGACTTGTGTGTGCGTTAATGTGTCTGATACGTTATGTCAGCACCTTTGATCGAATACATTCAGTTCTGTGATGCACACATATTTTGCTTTCATCCTTTGCTCACCCTATCATGATTGGAAGATTGTATGCGTTTTGAATACTCATCACATAGTTTTTGATCGCCTTTGATCGATAACATCTGTAGTTTTCATCCTTTGCACTCCCTGACGGTAATGTGATGTGTGTATGTTGGAATGGGGCCGTGAAGGTTTGTCTGGGGGAAACTGTCGCTATAGCGGAAACATACATTTTTTGTACATATATGACACTTTTCTGTAGCCAAGTGTAGTAATGAAAACACATGATATAGTTGTGCACTGCACTCTGTGGTGCACGCAGGTGTAATTGTCATGTCAACCAACGACATCTTGTTTTGGAAGGAAATTACGTAATTTTGGCAATATTTTACGTATTTTAATCATTTTTTTACCGATTTTCATGAAATTTAAGGGAATTTATAGGATTTTCATGCTTCTACTGAAACTGTATATTTTTCACGAAATTATGCTTCTCTCTTTGCTCCCTGTAATGTTCGATACTTTGTTCTATTTCTTTGACTGGTCGATTTTTATTATTTTTTTTATCTATTTTGCACATTTTCACACTTTTTAATAAAATTCGTGGAAAGTGGCACATACTTAGTACTTATATCCGGCAAAATTTATGTCTTATCGTGTATTGGTTGTCTATTACGATTGGGGTCTTAAGACTGTAAGTGATGAAGGACTCATGAAAAATAAGTTGATAAAGGATTTTTTAATGGATGGTGGGTCAAAAATAAAACAAAGTGAATCATGTACAATGTGTTTTTTTCTATTTATACTTTTTCACATGCATAAAAAATAATGTACAATATTTCTTTTTAATAAACATATATATATATCTACAAATTTTTTTTAATTTATATAAATCGTAATGATACTCCAAGAACACAGCAGCAACCAATTTATTTCTCTATATTTAGCAAACTTTATAATTTTTTACAATTTACAGATCATATCTGCAATATACCGATTTTTCACAATATTTAGACAAACTTACAGAGCATTTCGCTCAACAAACCTTATAGTTTAACAGTGTTTTCGGGCTATGCACAGCTTATTGATTTTCTGTACACATATACAAATGACTCGATATAAACCAATAGTGCACTGCATTTAAGTTTCTCTCTCTATACAACACACAAAAGATTTTTTTTTTTTTTTTTAAAAAAAATTATTTACACCAGCGGTCTAAGCACAAAACAATAGTGCACCGCATTTACATTTATATATGTACAACACATCTATTTACAATTTTTGCAGCAGTCTATACAGTGCACTATGTATATACACGGAATAAACGGTATATTTTATCTTCACTCAAACAATATTTACAAACATTCACTCATTATTTACAGAATCAGGAACACACTTGTGCCCCCACGGTAGGGTCTCTATGCCGTCGGGGAAAATATACCGCTTATTATCCGTCCTAGACAGACCCAGTTTGGATATTTGTTGTGTATTCACAATATGGAGGGAGGAGCCTATTCTTCGCTGCAGATGGAATTTTGGCATGGCTCCATGAAGGCAATTTACATAGTCTTACCATCTGCAGCTTGCGTGTGACGGAGCGAGGCAAACCCTTAGCCCGTCTAGAGGTTTGACCCGACTCTAGCCGGAATGTGTACATCTTCGATCGTAACCCAGCAAACTCCACAATAGGGATGCCGTTCGCCTCGTCCTTCATAACACCGACGACCTTTTCGTTATGGGACTCTATCCCGAAAGGGTTGTCGGTGCTATACCCAGACGTGTCAAACTCATCCTTGTTGTGGAGCATTACTTCATATGGATCACAGTTCATCATATAAATGAAGCTGTCCGTGTCCATATAAAGCAGCTTGGGGCTTCCAAAGCGAGGAATAGCGAATTCATAATGAAATCGATACATCCTCACTTTGGAAAGGTCAAGAATACACATTCCGACATACACAGGTTTATTATAGAGGATCCGCACTTTCCCCATTTCCAGAACTACAAAGTCTTCACGAAAACGGTCATGTGTTTCAATCTGGGTGATGCTACGTATTTGCGGGCACCGCGGCGACCCGGCCAACCTGGTACACAATTTCACGTCGCGGTTGTCTACGAAATCCTCCATTGTTTTGCCGAAATGAATTGTTCATCAGTTTATAGAAATCTCTCTCGAAATCTGTGTTAGCTTGTCGACGAGAACCGTAGTTGAGAGAGATGTAGTCTTTCAACCACGGTGACTGGTTGAAAGAAATCGCGCGATGTATTTTACTCACTTGCAACCCCAACTCTACACATTGCTGGAGGACTCGGTAATGGAGGACGTACTGTACCTTGTTCTCCAGTGTGGTCATCAACTTGGGGAGCGTGGAACCAACTGGGGCTTTGTGCTCTGGACATGGCGGTAGGTCTGCTAGAACGTCGTGTTTGTCCTGAGGAATCGTAAGGTCTACCTCCAACACGAATCCCCTGGGTGAATCAGACGCAACGCTCATAAAATCTATGCTCGCAATCTGCTCGGCCGACAACCACTGAAACCCACAAGAGGGTAGATACTCGGACATGGCCCAGCCGTACAAATTGTTAACATCGAAATACATGATAAAATTGTCTGGCGCCTCGCGGTTGTACTCCGACATGTACTTGTTATTTGCCTTGGCGTACCTATGGACGCATTGACAAATACCACCGCGTATTCCACGTTCGAAAAGGAGCAGCATGTCGATATCGGTCAGAAGGTCCAATTCAACATGTGTGCTCTTTAACATGGCCTGCCACGAAAGGCCTGGGGATGTAAAGTAGTGGGCAGGGTCCAGGGTGTATTTCCTCAAACATACACTCCTAAATTTCTCAAACAGATCTGCAAGTAACCGGCCACATCTGTTTCCATGTACAGACTGCATATTCACGTAAAGTATTGATCTGGAAAGTCTGCACACTTGTGTCGCGTGCTCGTAATCGGCATCTGAAATTTCAGACTCCGACAGCGAACTATAAAATTTTGATTTTGGAGGAAGCGTGGCCTCGTCGAGTTTATCCCACGAATCCATATATTCGTAAGGGAAGACTCCTTTCCGCTTAACTAATTGAACTTCTCGGGGTCGTCAAAATGAGCACTAGTAATGCCCATGGTCGCCGTCCTCAAGGTATCAACAGTTTGTCTCTAATGGGTGCCTGCCATAATCGGTAAGAGTCCAGAAAACCTTAACGTAATTGAAGTACGTTCAACCTTTTTGAAAAAGAAATGTAGCGTCAGTGTTTATGGCGAAGTCCATCCATCCCATCGCCGGTCGAGGTCGGATAATGCCATAACTATAAAGTGTGCGTCATACCAGAAAATTATGAAAAGAAAATGGGTATGAACTTTTTAGTCTTAAACTGCAAATTGCAGTCATTGTGTGCAGCCCCCCTAAATTTACCTGTGATATGACAATGATCGCGAACTTTAACAGTCCCCGGTTCGATGTCTTCTCACAGATGTGGCATACAGTAGCAGCAGCAAACTTTGCTCCTTGCTCATCTGTCATTACAAGGGGAATACACTCCTTGTAAATTTCATCAACTTCCTCGGCAAGCTCGACAAGTTGTTCCACAAGCCATTTCTCGGGGTTTGGGCCCGAGAAGGAGTTGAATCGTGACAGACTAGGTACGCATTCACAAACGACCTGGTATGCCGCAGCGAATGGGGTGTGTTTCTGGACATTGGTTGAGTGAGAGGCGTTGGGTGGGGGACTGCATGAATCATAAGGTTCTAATAAACTTTCAAAATCCGCGTAAACGACGACGGGCACACGCTGCTTGTGTGCAAAATCCTTAAACTTTAAGGTTTTATCGTCATCGCCGGGCAAATCTACTCTTACTGGATCTGCCCTTGCGCAATCGATCTCGTGACGGTACAGAAGATCTTTGCTGCCAAAATGCTGCAGACATCTGTTGCATATGTACATAGCATGCTCGTAGTTACTTAATGAAGATCTAACTAGCCGCGATAAGTTGCGAATCCAACAGTAATGGGAATTCCCACTGCTATCAGTATGCAGTAACATGTTAATGTGGTTATCGCGTTTGTCTGCAGTTAAGTGTAAGGGCCCGACAACTTCATTCCTACCTTTAATAAGATCCAGACCAAAAACATTTACTGAAATGCCTGAATTTTGCCTCTCGAATTTGGAAATATCTGCGAGTTTTACCGGAAACTCAATACCTGAGAAATCGAATTTATGGCTTGCGAATGCCTCTCTGTAATATCTAACTTTATATGCGTGTTTATGCGGCGCCTGTACTTGAGCTGCAAGGAGAGTCCAAAGGAAACATAACTCATCATTGTTTTGCACGTTGACTATAGCCAGTTTTCTTTGGATATCAACTGGAAGAGCAACATGGGAAGACCATCGATAGAACGGTTGAAAATGTGCAATGTTTATGTCGAGGGAAATTAATCTCTCGAGGGTTTTTCCAGAATCCCTCTCCTGAAACTCTTCCAATTTAGTCGTGATCTCCGATTTCACACAGATCTTATACCAATCAGGCAGGTGAGTGCTGGTTGTGACTTCACACATTTTGGTAAGAAAATACAAATTTGCGGAAACGATATTTAACTCCTTCTGAACTGCAAACGATGTTGCCAGCCCAACCTGAACCTTTACAGCCGGGGTGGACCGGCAACTAACAATTTCGCGGACTTTATTTGCCAAAAGATCATAACATGCATCAATGAAGTTAATTGGTCCAATAAAAATTTTCAGAATTTTGAATGGTTCCGGTATAGATTCTATTTTTAAAAGCACTCTGCCTATCCTCAAGGAATAAGCGCGTTGCGTCTGGACACTCACCCCTCGTTGCTGCACATGATATATTTGGCTGCTGCTGCCTGCTAGGGCCTGCCACTCCTGCGGCCTGCCTGCTAGGGCCTGATACTCCTGAGCCCCGGCTACTAGGGCCTGCCACTCCTGAGCCCTGCCTGCTAGGTCCGGGTGTTGGGTTTCGCCTATCGGTTGAGTCCTGCATTTCCCAAGGTCTCCACATGGGCGGAGCAGGTCCGGACACGACGGCGGCATTCATCTCTGCGGGCGGCTCTGCAAAGATAGAAACCAATGAGAATAAAGCTGACATCTAATTACATGGAATGTATGAATAAATAACGAAGTGAAACGTACCATTCGGTTGTATGGAATGAGTCCTCCTAGGTTCCTCATACCGTGGAAAATCTATAAAAAGAAAGATAATTTAGGTCAAAACGTTAAACACATTTTTGTTAAATTAATTTTTATGTGTATTGTACTCACTATTAATTAAGTCTTGTTCCCAGTCATAAACATTTGTGGTTGGTAAACCATCATACTGTGCCATATCTAAAAAAAAAAAAAAAAAAAAAAAAAAAAAAAAAAAACATGATGTAAAGAAAAAAGGTAATTACAAAAATATAAAGTATAATGTACTCACAATCAGCTAATTCCTGTTCCAAGCCTGCACCAGATAAAGTCTCATGACTCGCTGGCTCTGCAAATTGCAAAAACCTGGGTGGATCAGTATCATCCATGCCTTCAGAAGTACCTGAAACCAATGAGAATTAAGCTGGAATCCTAGCTAGTACATGGAATATAATTAAAAAAATATCAAAGTGAGACTTACCATTTGGTTGCATGGAATGAACCATCCTCCGTTTACTGGGCACGTTAATTTCATCACTCTCCAGCAAATCTATGAAAAAAAAATATTCAATATTAAGTTAAAACAGTACATGGATTTTTGTTAAATGAAAAATTATACTCATGAAACGATAGAAAGCTATCAGAATAAAGCTGACATCTAATTACAAGGAATATATGAAATAAATAACTTACCATTCATTTGCATGGGTACATCGTAAGTAGGTATACCCTCGAACTCTAGTTCTTCAGATGGCATATCTGTAAAAACAAAAAGTTAGGATAAAACGCTATGTTAATTAAATGAAATAAAAAAAAAACTTACTGAGATATTTATCAAATAATTCCCAATTCCATTCGTTGGAGCCGAAAACCAACAGACTTCCATCACTAGTGGCTCCTTCAGACAGTAAATCTAAAAAAGATAGCATAGTTTAAAAGACTATATAAATTTTGTTAAATAAATAAAATATAAATAATTGAAACTGGCAATGTATGAAAAAATAATTACCTTGCAGATTCACGTCATCGAGAGAAGGCAAATCTTCAATGCTTTGCGAAGTCATTGTCTCTGTGTAAGTTCAGATACAACTGGCTTAGTTCCTGTTACGACGCTTCTTTTATAGAGGCCTGCACCCCAAGATAATGACTGTGAGCAGCGCCATCGTGGCTGCAGTGGTGGGGCGGGTGAACTACAAAGATAGAGGCGCCGGCGTGGCTGCAGGGGCGGGGCGCGTGACCTACTAAGATAATTACGGTGAGAGGCGCCGGCGTGGCTGCAGGGGCGGGGCGCGTGACCTACAAAGATAATTACGGTGAGAGGCGCCGGCGTGGCTGCAGGGGGCGCGGCGCCTGACCTATTTAATACAGAACCGGCATGGGTGTTCTGGATATAGGAGGGGAAGCGACCTGCACACCTGCAGGGGCGGGGCGGGTGACCTACAAAGATAATGACAGGCCGGTGGCGCCTAATTATAGGGGAAGCGGCCGCAGGGGGCGGGGCGCGTGACCTACAAAGATAATGACGGTAAGCGGCGCCGGCAGCCAGGTAGATAATTACAGGGCGGTGGCGCCTAATTATAGGGGAAGCGGCCGCAGGGCGAGATAATTATAGGGGGCGAAACCGCTGTTTACTTCCTACTTAGATAGATGAAATGGGCGGCGCACAAAAAATAGTGTGTATCTTTAGAAACAAAATAAACCAATTATTGGTGCTTTAGTTTAACTCATTTGATTTTATTGTGTATTTTTTATGTTTCTTTCGCTATACTGAATTGGTACAGGTAATAGGAATTTCCAATTTATTCTCGTAAGCAAGTAAAAACTATTAAAAATTTAAGGCACACTTCTATAGATTACAGAATATTTTATCTATCCTCAATCTTTATTTTGTATCTAGAGATGGCTGTATCAGTATTAAAAATTTTCGTTAATAACTAGCAACTAACCTTGTCAAAAATAACTGGTGGAATGCAGACCTCAGGCTGACAACTTAAATAAATTTTATCTGCTTAAATAATTCGTTCCCTCTGTTGTATATAAAGATACTAATATTTCTGCATGAAAATAGAATCACTGTATCGCGATATGAACGTAATTCGAAATTTATTTCCTTACTGTAACAGCGATCAGCACATATAATAAAGCCACCTACATACAATAAATGTAAATAACCCGAAGTAACTAATAAACAAAAAATAAACTAACTAAAATAGTTCTGCATGCAACAGTGATTAATAATGGCGACTCTTCTCAATGTAAATACACCTTCTCATGTTGCCACGTGATTTTCAGTGAAAATAATGCAATTTAGCCTAAAATATTTTTTAAGCAGTTTAGGTACACCCAAGCAAAAATGGATTGAAAACATATACCCACTAATTCAAAACGATGTACCGAATACTCACTGTTCTAGATTAGCTTAAATGACAAGTGCTTGCATTAAAGTAACGTTCTGCGCTCGCGTGGAATGTCAAGTGCGCATGCGTATATCTTTATGTACGCATATACACAACGTTGCGGTTGCACGCACACTAAACACCTAGCGGGTATTTTGTAACGCCTAAAGTGTGACGCTAACAAATTTCTCACTACCGCGAGGAAAGAAGTTTCACTTCAAAAATAAAAAAGTTTCGTATGAGCTCTTAAATTACTGGAAGCTTTTAGATATGAGATCTAATTCTGAATTTAGCGAATATTGACAGGCAGATAGACCGAATTTGTTATCACTGCCACATAGAAACGTATAATTACTAACGTATAAGTTATTTACTGATGGCGCTGTAGAATTTTTAACACTAGAGCGAAGAAAGTAGGGCGTGGTAGAGATCCATTCCAATAGACAGTGGTCGTTTCTGCTGGTAAGATGTTTTTTTTTGTTTTGCAAAAATAATAAATAAATCGCTGACTGTATGGAAACGAGTGCAGTGTATTGATAAGGAGGAAGAACATTCTGAGAAATAGCAGTAGTTAATAAAATACTTGAATGGTAGCTCCACGAAAAATAATTTCTAGCACATTTCTGAATTATTGAATACCTTAATATGGCTTTAATAAATAAAAGGAGATACTGAAAGACTCAAGATAACGGTAGACGTCATCAACAACAAGGAGGACTGATTCATGTTTCACAGCTTCAGGTATTCCAACTAAAGTTACAAACTTTCTATTTTTCTGGCTTTACGCATTATCAACGTCGAGGTAATTAAAGGCAGGGAAGGATTGGGGTCAAGACGCGGGAGAATAGAGGAAGGCCAAGAGCATTCGCATTATGAAGTTCTGGGAAGAGAAAAGAAGGGCACTGTAGTTTTCGGTTCGAAGCTGTCTAGAAATGGTCAAATTCTAAATAAATAAATAAAGATTTCATCCTAATTTCAGCATTTGTATTAATACTGTACCAGTCTTTTTTATTAAATACCTGAACTGCGTTTAGACAATCATAATGGGCACCTGAATAGACAGGTTACCTCCCTCACAAACACTGTTCCACATTACGGGTGTGCTTGGAGCTAGTGGTACCATACAGCTGGTGCCCATTCCGTATTGCTGTCTCTCTGTTCTCTGTGTCCGGCGTCTCCTTGTTCGCCTTCCGGGTGACAGGTAACGCCACTTCCGGTGGCGATCGGTGCCCCGGCGGCCCATTGTGTCCTCCCAAATGGTGTTCCGATCTGGAAGTGGGCTGTCCCCCGCTTCTATAGACACGGCTGTAACAGCGGGCGGAGTATATATCACCGAAATGCATCGGGTACAGCAAAATCCAGACCGATGCCATGGCGTACCTGGAACGAAATAAACTTGTCAATGAGAAAAAATTAAACTTTAGCGTACAATTACTTTTTTAAATGTTTTGAGCTGCTAACTTTTGGGTTTGGCATTCTGGAGGACGCGGGTTCTGTCCTCTTCCAACCGTCATGATTTAAGATTTATATAATATCTCTTAAAAAATTCCATTGCCGCAATTTCTTTCCGTTCCCGGTTTCCAAACCTCTCCTATTTCTGATGACCTTTATGTCGAGGAGCAGTAAAGCCCTTATAAAAATTAAATACCATATCGTTGTAGTATATGTTTCCTCGGAGATTATTCTTGTTTTTATAACAGTTGCTACGGTTAAGTCGCTTGCGTCGGCATGGGGGATTCAAGAGGTCAGACATATCAGCCATAAGCTTTGTTTTACGGCAGTTCTGATTATGCATCAGAACGAAGTTTTTCTCGGAGGAATTGATGTAATGTTTGCGGGTGACTTGCCCACTGGACAAGACCTTTACGCACGAAAATTCTGTCGCCGTCTTCTTCGCCAGAGTTCCATCGCCGTAATATCGAGTGTAAATGCCTTATTCACTCGGCTAGTCACCAGAAAACATTATATTAATTCTTATTATGGTTTGCAAGTGTTTTCACATACCTCATAGTATCAATATTAGTGGAGAATGGATATGCGATATATAATCTCTCGACTGGGAATAAGGTCGTTAAGTCTCGCAAGTGGGAGAAAGAACAAGACTTATTCGTATCCCGAGTCATGAATATAACTATCTTGATTGGAAGAAATGCTGTCTTCGTGACTTCCGAAGTTGGCGCACAAAATAATTAGCAGCAGGTCAAATGCTGTGCTTGACAACTTATAGCGGATAAGAACTATGATCACAGGAATGTAACATCTTCCGGCGGCGGCAGGACACGTCAAATGACCGAGAATACAGTGTAATGAATAAAATGTCGACTCATTACAGTTTTTTAATAACTGCGACGAAAAAACAGAAATATTGAGCTGTCGTGGACATGCAGATTTCGGCTCGTCTCGCTTACTCATGTGAAGGCTCCCATAAATAATTTGGACAGTGCTCAAGAGAAATTTCAGACAATAGACAGAATGAGTCCATTCATCTGACTCACCTGCGTTAAGAGGTCTGCAGCGGAGGGTAGGCTAGTTTTTATGAGTAGCGTCAGCGACTTTAGAACGTGTAGGAGTACTGTTTGTGGAAGGGGTGACAGAAGGCAAGATTTGGCTCGTGTAGCAAAGATAGGCGGAAAAGAGCTTCGCAGGCCTTTAAATGTTGCAAATAAGAACAGGATTTCAAATAAGTACAGCCAAAGAGACTTTTCTCTGTGTTCTTGTTTTGGTGGCGGCACTGGATGGAAGGGGAAGCCGGGACACAACGGTGTAGACCGCCGCGGCGGTGGTTGCGGAAAGGGGCAAGTGGTCTTCAGGCTGTGTAAAGGCGCGGACAACAGGCGCCGTACACGATTCCGATAAGTACTGAGGGCAGCACTTGTGGCCACAGTGAGTGTGTTGCCCACAACTCCAGAGGGAACGTGGAGTGTTTTATCGGTGTCTGCCGACATACAGTGTGTCGATATTTCAACGTAGCACTACAATAGTGCATCGAGTTGATATCTACACTACACCATGTGGATGAGTGGTGGTAGTGATAGCCAAACAAACAGCGGTGAAATTTTCGCACATCCAAATGGTAATATACGAACTATAATGTTTCCAATGCATTGTTTCATTTCCAGGAAAACGAACACGATTGAGTGGCGTTCGCATTTGTTTTATTTAATGTTTTATTTTGATAATTGGTGGGACATTTCATGACCTATCTGATGTTGGTATGAGTCTCACGATAGAGACAAAGACTGAATTTGTGCTTGCATTTCTTTTGAATAAAGATAATAAAATTTTGAGTTTTGATCTTGATGCATAATTGTCATATGACGTTCATAAATAAATGTTAAATTGTGAAATCTCAAATATTATATTTTTCAATGTAAAATACGAAGCTATCCCTTTATAATTAGATATCAATAATCAATCACTCTAGTATATTTTTTTATTTATTATTTCAATAGTGAATAATATTCCGATCAAACTATGTAAGTGTGGTAAAACCTGCCCAGTAACGAAGCTAAGAAAATATTTAAAAAAACAAAAAAAAAACTAACCGGACTCTAATGGATGAATAATATATTCAATAAAGTTCCTATAATCACAAATTAGCGTTATTTTATTTTTAAAATTCGAAGTTGATGATTTGTTTACTAGCCAGCGTGATCGTAAATACTGAATTTATTTTAGTAGAATCATTAAACATTTATTCATGTCACCATATTTTGTTAAAAAAAGACTGCCTCTTCTATTCTTTCAAAATCCCAAATTTTAGTTACATTAATTTCCGCACTCCAAGAGTATCTTTCTTTCTTCCTCTCGTAGGATAAAATTTATTTCCTTTGGAGCTGATTCCCTGTCACCTTTTTAGTAATTTCTTGTGGCGTCACTTAATTGCGAGACTCAGGGCAAATTGGATTTTAATATTCGCAGAGACCAAATTACAGCAGATCGAAAAAAGCTCGTTGTGGCCATTTGTATGCAAATAAGCACAAAATTTAAAGTGCCAGTGGAATATTAGCTCGCATTCCATAAAGCAGAATATCACTCACGTCTTCTGACCTTGGTGTTGGATGGATGTGGTGAATATCAATTTCACCCACAGAGGATACCACGATTCTGTATTGTTAATAACCTTTCAGGCCCTGGCTAACGGTCCAAAACAAAAACGGTCAGCCCCGAGATGGACTAAACTCCCAGCTAGTACATCAATAATATTTTTTTAATTGTTGGTTAATAACACTCAACCTAATCTCCGGATAAAAGGAAATGTTTATCTATGGTATCAAGCAACGTTTGACACAGATTATGCATATAAAACGTTATTTTACTGTGTTCATAATCAATTACATCTTATACATTGTATCAGCTGACGTATCTTAGCAGATGTTTCCCTGTAGTGAATTACAGGAACAATCTCAACATCATGGGAAATGCACCGTGTTGTAAGATGTTGAATAAGTACAAACAAATGAGATTGAATACCTTTAACCGTTACAATTTGTTGTAATAAAAATATCCAGTCACCGCATGATGTAGGACATTCAAGCAATCTTACGGAAAGGTTATAAATTATCTGCGAATCATACACAATATGGTGTAAAGGCAGCCGCTGTGTTAGGCTTAATCGATGTTTTCTCGGCTATTCGGTTGCTGTGGAGTTAAAAAGTGAAAAATTTAGCGTATGGATCGATATTCCAAAGCTTTCTCAAAGTTCTACCCAAGTAAAACTACAGAGAATTACAGAAGAAATGTTAATTTCTTATCATTTGTAGCGGCGGTATCCGTACAGCAGAGATTACAAGTACAGAACTGGCTTCGTAACTGTCATTTATCAGAACTATTGGCTGGATGTCAACTATAATAGCGGCTACGAGAAACTCATATCAGTCGATGAGATCAGATGCGCTATAGATATTTCTCGTCTCCTATGGTAGAAGCCAGTTGACGTGTGTTGCTTGTAGCACTTTATGCATATAACGTCTCATAATATTTTTGCGTAATCAGGAATTTACGTTGATGTTGGATAATCAGAGACGGATAAAGATTGGGTGCAAGGAATGCAAGAGAATTCGGATATAGCATCATGAGAAATCATCCCGGCATTCGCCTGAAATTACTTCAGGAAACCATGGAAAACCGAAAAAGCTAGCAAGACTGGAAATTACGAATTAAATGTAAATGTCTTCAAACGTTAGAATCATTAAAACTCTTACTCACTGAATTTTTATTCCACATAGAATTTTTGTTTACCTGTATTGCTTTTCTCTTCCTCGAACGTTTTATACATTAGTCAAGACAAATCAACGGCCTTCCTTCACGCATTTTCATGATAGTATTATCCCTTATCTGTTAATTTTGTTTACAACTAGTTGATATTTACATAAATTGTTACCTTATAAACTTTTGTATTTTATTTTAAATCAATAGCTTTAAAAATTTAAAGGACTTGCTACTTTTTAAATTGTTCCGCAATTCCGATTATTGAACCAAGAGATATAGAATATCGTTAATTTCGATTATAACTACCCTTAATCATAATTTTGATGCTGTACCTATAAAATCGAATTTACAATTCTACAATTCGTCGTATTCTGTAGAACTTTAAAGCATCGCATTTGCGAAAAATGATCTTCCTCTTGTCTGTTTTTGATCGGTTTGAATACATTTTTATTCTTTCCCGACTAAAACCTTTATGCACACATAATAGAATTTTGTGTACGACTATGGACTTAACTGGTTTTATATCTTTGAAAACTTTACATGTTGTGTAAGCAAGTTATTTTATTTACGGCGTCAGGGCTGTTTTGCCTCTTCAAACAGGAATTGTGTTGTTCCTGAATGTATGCTGGGTACTTTAGATTATTTTAAATTCAACAGATAATCTTACATGTTGATTACAAGATTCAAATAATCTGTAAGGAAGCTCGTAATAATATTCCTGTATGCGATGAGGTTTTACTAACTTGTAAATTGCAGGTTAAACTTATCAAATCAACCTAAGACCTTTTGTTGTGTTTTCTACTAACAAATAGTATTTTGTCCTTAATTTCCAATATACTTGAAGCCAACATTTTTTTCATGTTCCATTTCGACCATTTCTATGTAAGAAATTACTTTTGTGCTAAAATCAGATATTTTTTGTCAGTGGATTTTCACTCTTGACTATGGTTTTCATACTGTACTAATTTTAATTGCATTTGTCACTCTTTTCTGAAAATTTTCGTCCCTAATTTTGTGAAGGATTAATTTAAAAACCCAAAAGCATTTTCTGTATGCTTGTTTAGTAAATATGAAGTGGATAAGAAAGTTTTACTCAGTCGAACGGTTATAATTATGATTTATAGTGGACGTAATCGAAAATAATGATAATTTTCCACGAAAAAAATGATAATAGTAATCTGCCACGAAATCCCTTGTAATGAGTAGGATCAGCTGTGCTTTTTGAATAATAGCTGAATACATAATTGAAACATTTAAAGTGAAACTCGAAATCAAACTAAATCATCGTATGGCATTGATGGCCGGGAGATCCTGAAGGGTTTTTTGACCGCCAAGTAACAGAATTTTTGATTTGCTGCGTAATGCGCGCCTTGTCATGGCTTACTAACCTAAACAGGTAATACTACGTTGCACAGGGTACCGTTGTTTTATGTTGAATCAGAACCACTGAATTGGTCTGGCACTTCATATTATCAGCAAGCTGTGCCAGACTAAAGTCAGGCGGAGAATCTTTGAAAATCTCAGCCGAGACAGCGATTCTAACATTGGACCTTTCGATCTCCTAGTAGACGCCTTAACCAATACGCCACCATACCACTCTGCTTGTGTACTAATAAGGGAGACAGGTTCATGTTATAGCAAACACCTGTAGACATTAATTAGAAGCCATGAATCTGATAAGTTTAGAAGTTGCGTGAAAATTTATTCGTCACATTCATGTGGATCTCTGATGCATAGTAAATTGAAGTATTTTCAAGACCATTCTCTTACCGCCTAATTAGCTAATATTAAAATTTTTAGTGTTTATATTCCTTGTGTGCCATTTTTTTATTAATTGTTTTTGTGATCAGAACTGCCGTGGTATGAATTGTTACTTTGCATCCTTTCCGTAGTCGTCGGTTTGAATATTCATTCTGTGATGCACACTGATCAGCCAGAACATTATGACCACTTACCTAATAGCCGGTATGTCCGCCTTTTGCACGGATAATAGCGGCGTCGCGTCCTGGTAGGTCGCTGGTGGGAGTTGGCACCATATCTGCACACGCAAGTCACCTGATTCCATTAAATTCCGGGGAGGGGCCGATGATCTCTGACGCCACGTTCAATCACATCCCAGATGTGTTCGATCGGGTTCAGATCTGGGGAGTTGGGGGGAGGGGGGGGGCATCACATCAACTGCAACTCGCCACTGTGTTCCTTGAACCACTCCATCACACTCCTGACCTTGTGACATGGTGCATTATCTTGTTGAAAAATACCACTGCCGTTGCGAAACATGGTCGTCATGAAGGGGTGCACGTGGTCTGCAACCAGTGTATGATACTTATTGGCCATAATGGTGCCTTGCAAGAGCTTCAAGATACCTAAGTGAATGTTCTCCAATGCATAACTGAGCCGCCGCCAGGTTCTTTCCGCCCCGCAGTAAAGGTGTCAAGAAGCTGTTCCTCTGGTGAACAACGAATTCACACCCTCCCATCGGCATGGTGAAGAAGGTATCGGTATTCATCAGACCGTGCAACGCTCCGCTACTGCGCCAACGTCCACCGACGATAGTCACGTGCCCATTTCAGTCGTAATTGCTGATGTCTTGGTGTTAACATTGGCACATGCATGGGTCATCGGCTGTGGAGGACCATAGTTAGGTGACGATGTTTATATCGATAGTAGATAGGTGGTCATAATATTCTAGCTGATCAGTGTAAATTATTCTACCTTCATTTTTTATTGCCTCTTAACCTTTTGGTTCCTATAATTATATCTACCTAGCAATTTTCTTCTTGAGTTGATTAACTTCATTATATATGATTCGATTTTCATTTTAAAATTTTTAAAACTTCTGACTCAGATAATGTTGTGGTGGGTGCCTTGGTGGGCAAACCACGTTACAATTATCTTTCATACCTTTATGATTAATAATTGTGGATTTTTAATTTTAATTTTTATGAAGGAGTGAAAATTTATCAATTTTGCAAGAATTTCGACGTTAGTTGGAATTCAGGTAAATTGTCACAATATGACATTTATTTTCTTATCACTGGCGATTACAAGTCCGAGCGAATTTACCGTTAACATTAACACAAATTGGCAAAGTCATAAAAGCAACGCTCAGAGTTACAATTAGCCGTCATGGGCAAGCAAACAATCATATATTTACTTTTAAATATCTCAGAATCAAAATGCAAGAAATAATGACAACTGGAAACAATGAAAAATACAAGTTATGACTACCTCAGACAAAGGCATCATAACACTGTGACTTTACAGTTAAAAAGAAAATCATGGGCGCCAGAATGAACAATATATCATTCGAAAATAACTAGTTCTGGCAAATTATGCCGCTAGCTCAGGGGTTTTTACAATTACAAAGTGAGAACATGGACCTATCCTCTCAAAGTCGCTTACGGGTTCTGTTTCACGGAATGCACAATCACATGGCTTGGTCGTAATCAATTACCATTGTAGTTCTGCGTCTGATGTCTGTGATGAGTGTAGCGGACCCACGATATGTGAGATTATCTCACAAGTCGGCTATAGGCATCTCTGGTCTGGCAATGCGCATCATCGCATTACCGGCTGAGTTGCGGTGATAACCTTGCTCCAGCAAGGCAAGCTGCAGTTAGCGAAAGAAGTCAACTTTCCAAGTGAAACCTCAGACTGGTGCGATCGAAGTTAGAATGTCAGCTCCTCGCTCTTCGGTCCACGAGGAAACTTCTTGCTCCGCCCATTTGTAGTCTCGAAGCTCACATACAACAAAAATTCCCAGGATTTTGAGTTATACGCTCATTTTGATTGGACCTTCAGGTCGGCACCTAATGTCACGTGATATCCTCGATATGTGATTTGGCCAAAGAATCCAACAGAAGTCGGACATATTCGGCTAAGTTCGCCGGGGCGAGAGAACATTCGGGTTTCTGACGGCAGGCTTTTCCCGCTCGGTGAGTGACCCATCCCCAGGGAGCAGTGTGTGTGGTCTGGCAAATCCCAAATCCGCGACGTCCTGTCCCCATGGCTCGGAAAGACCAAGATTAGCTTCTAGCCTACATAGCTCAATAACTCTTTAATATTCGCTTTGCTACGATACACTGTATTAGTTCACCATTTCATTACAGTCCTCACTTGGAATCTTGCGTACTTTATAAAATTACAACAAAAATCTATTCACGTGGTCGCCCAAGATTTATGTAAATTACTCTTATATTATTACATATATAATAAAAATGCACCTTGTAACGTGGCGACAGCGCGGCTTGTTACAATATGGCCGGCCGTTGGTGAAAATGAAATTATGGTACAATAATTTTATTTTTTTAACTACCTAATTCTATCTCCATTGTGACTCAACAAAAACTTAAGCATTTTTATAATTACATAAATTTTAAATGTGATTCCAAAAACCATCGGTATTCCTGCCTTGTAAGGTGAATTTATAACGGGAGCATATGTCCTTTTGGCCGTCTTACAATTCTTTACAAACAGAAGCACGTGAATTCAGGTAGCCTTCCCAAATACAAAGTTAAATTAAACACAATACTAAAATATACATGAAAATAAATTATTTACATACATGTTTAAATAATAATCTTGAAAATAACTTGTATCAAATCTTATCATTAAATTAATAAAATGAAACACATTAATAAAACAAAACATTGTCAGAACACTTATGCAGAAAGTGGTTGAACTATACATTGTATTTACAATTTAGCGTGATGTTTTACTCATGTGCATAAAAATAATTCTGCCTTCAACAAACATCCATAAAGATGCTAGAGGTGAGCGTAAAATATCTCATTACATTGCGCGGTTTTAATCTCAAAACAACGGAATAGTTTAGTCGGATTCGGTGACGTGATTTTCGTCATGACCGACGGTTAATTCAATAAGCATTTCAGAGAAGATGTGCCCGTGTTCATGGTCAAATATCACTAACTGTAATCTTAGATTTTAATGACGTGGCATTTACTTATAATTCAACGTGGTGTGGAATGAACGATGTAAGTACATGTTTTAGTTTGTTACGTAAATTATGAACCTTACTCGTTGAATGTTAGGTGGTCTCCTAATTAGTCTTTCATTGGTCGACATCTCTAACTTGTAATATACCGTCTGTGAAGTGATTGCGAATTTCATGGCGAAAGGAAACTGTATTTGCTCATGGGTATATGTAATGGAATTTCTATAAAATTTACCATTCCCATATGAGACATTATACACATTATGCGGTTTGACGTGAACTTTCATCATCGTCAACCAAAGTCGCTGCAGCATCTTTGGCATACAAGCGGACCCGAAATATAACCATTCGCACATAAATTGAAAGGATAATGAATAGCGTAACTATCATTCCTCGGTAATATTACGATTCCTTCACAATGGGTCTATTGATGACTCGAGATTATCTCGACATTCAAAGAATAAAATTTTCTCCCCTTTTTTTTTTTTTTATTTAGGATTTATTATAACCCTCTTAACATGTCCGTATACTCCACGTTTTATGCCGAAAATGCATCCCAGTTAGCGAATATTTTCTTTTATACACTTATGCTTCTTTAGCTTGTATGAAAAGGTCGTAAGCTTTGTGCATAGAACGGTACGATCTCAGGTTTTCCGTTTGCCAATACAAAGCAATTTTGAGATTTCAAGCTAGCAGAATACTATGAATCTATATAAAGCAACAATATAAACCTTGAAATTATTTTCGTTGAGTGCACACAATTCTGAGCAAAACATGTGCTGTCCAACAATAGTTTTAATCTAATTCACGGAATACTATACAATTTACAGTAAGGGTACGCGAAATACCGCTAAAACGAGGCGTGAAACTTTTGTTTTCTTTCCCATTCATTCTTGGGTATGCGCTACCTGCCAGAATTCTAGGAACCTGCCGGTTGAGTTCAGCTGCCTACCTGCGTTAATGACCTCAGCTGTTCGATGGTAGCTGTTTCCCACTCTTTCGAAACCGTTACTTTGTATGAAATGGCTTTAAGTTCCGGGCGTTATGAGGCCCGATCTCGGTTTGTCCGTCCGTCAACATGTAACAATTCTTCGAGATCACTCTGGCAACCGAATAAGGCCAGAAATATAGCAGGAAAAACGTCGATATCACCAATAATCTTATTGTTCACGTCTTCACCATCTGTGCAATTATCATATACAAAATTCCTTTTCAATTGAAGTTAGCATCAAATATAATTACCTTAACTTGCAAAGTTAGCTGAATTATTGAATATATCCCGTAAATAAAGTTTTTCCCCTTAGCCTTTACAAATGCAGTCGCCTTTAACTTTTTGCTCTTCGACTTCGCTCTATCGTTAGCAAATAACAGCAAGGTATTGTGAAAACTATCCTGTGTATCTGTAACCCTTCAACTTATGATTCCTAATTTCTGTGATGACTAATACAATTTGAGAAAATCTTTCTGGCAAGGTTTCGTGTTCTATAGGGAATTATCTATGGCACTATCGCTACCCTTGATAGATACACAAAACAAAGAAGTAAATTACGTTGACGAGATAACTTGCGATCTTCGATCAACACAGACAAAGCGATATTACGCTCGCTGTACACTTCTGCTCAGAAAAGATATAATGCAACTACCTAAGGTAAAACGTTACATCGAACTCATGCATCACAAAATGTTGAAACCCTTTTCGTTTATGTCACAGAATACATCTTAGAAAGCATATCACAATATTTGTATCGCTGTCAGATTCATTGTGATTGCGAAGACAAGAAATCGTGCTTGCTACTGGCGCTTCATTTTCCGCGAGTGCGTATCAATTTATTTGGCTCAGGAAACCATTTAATATTTCAAGATTTTTATCAAATCAAGTCCAATTAACAGCGTGAAAGTCAAAAGTGACTATTAATATTTCACGTGGACAAAATATAAAGTTCGGAATAGCGAAATAAGCATTACAAATTCCGACTATGGAAACATCCTAAGTAGCTTTACTGTAAGGTGCAACTTTGGTAACTGGAATTTTAATTTTCCGTTTATCTAATCTTTCCAGCAAAACAGACGGTTTAGACTAGCGGAACTGGCATCGGCGTTTTTTCAAGCATGATTAATTTCGGTAAGGCGTCTAACCTAATAGAATGTATACTGTACTGTACATTTAATTTTTTTTTTTTTTTTTTTTTTTTTTTTTTTATGATCCAAATCGGTCAATTCATAGTCAGCCCTTTCGTCATCGTATTTGGCATGCTACACAACTTGTTGAACAATGCCTACAAGATGAATTTGAGACGTCCATGGATCTTCCTCTGGAAAATAGTTCTGCGTCGTGAATATTCGTCTTTACTGCTTTCAACAACAGGATTTCGAAGGACGTAGAAGCTTGAGCCTACAAGGTCACAGACGTCCGGCGGTTTGTGCCCGACAGCTAATGACATTCCTGGAACAGGTATAGTGTCCGTCGACCGACGCTGCACTTACTAACTGGTCCAGCTGACAATTGCGTCTTTTCTGACCGCAAGGAATGAACAAATTGCGTAGTGTTCCACACAAAGTTACGGACAGAAAAACTCCACGCGATGTTGATAGGCTGTGAATTCTGAGACTGATTTCGCATTTCTCCTAGATGATTGGAAAACTTGCCGACGCTGTCTGCTTTCAAGAACGACATGTACTGTACATCTTTCCTCTCCTGCCCTACAAATGTCTTATGCTTTACTGACAGTTTGCACTTAACTGTGGATCCAAGACAACTGAAATTGTTGTGTTTCTTGATTTCAGATATTTTTGCGTACAAACTGACAATTTCACTGACTAAGAGTTGAGTAGTGACTTTAACAACCGACTCACTCGCAGTCTGTAATATCGCATTCGGAGGATTTTGTGGAGGACTAAAATTACTACGTTCGGCTTCCAGAAATTCGTCCAGTGACAATTTCAACTCGGTTTGTGCCGTCTTAACGAGCTCAACGAACTTGCCACGGCAGTCATCTCTGAGCTAAGTTTTCGGATGTTTTGTTCGCTTTGGTCTTTGACTCTTGAACAAATTCCGAAATTTGCCCTAGGTTTTGGCCGTTCTCGTTTCGCATCTGTTCAATGGACAGTCGGTAGCGTCAAGTCTTTTAGTCAACTGTTGCATTACCCGATTGCAAAGAAGCACAGGTAGTTTTTACTTCTTCTGTGTCCCTTTCCAGCTTAGAAACAATTTTAGTTATCTCAGACTTGAATTCAGATATTTCTTTTGTGACCTCAGAACGGAAGGTGGATAATTTTCCGTCCAAATTTGTTAATATCGCAGCTTGCGAATCAAAACTCTGCTTAAGCAAATCCGAATTTCTCTTATTTTCCTCCTTTTGTGAATCAAAACGCTTGTTATTTCCAGAAATTGCTGGCTTGATTGTTGTTTTTGTGAATTAACTTCCTGCATTAGTTGTTGAGTCGATTGGCCTAGTGCAGTCAACATGTTTAGAACTTGCTGTGATAGGAGCGACGACTCTACGGGAATATGTGATATTTGTTGGGTCTGTTCTGAATGTGAGAGCGTATTCTCTGTCATCTCACCGACAGGTGACGGAAAATTTTCCATATCTTCCTGTGGCGACAAAGTAGACTGCGAACTATATGAATGGGTCGGAACTTCAGAACTTACGTTCCCTCCACAGCAGCCAATATTTCGCTTTGTTCCGTTAACTGAACCTGATCGTTCATGATTTCGGGAGAGTTTTGCTTATCAGACTGATCTTCCATATCGAAATCTTTTATCGTACGAGATCGTAGCTTCATATGAACACACAACGAATGAATTTACACCGCAATTGTGCAATGACGAAATCTAGATTCACTAACAACAAAAATACCGCGAATTTCAATACACACAAATACATATACCCCTCCAAAATACAGCAAGAGAAAAGCAACGATGAATCATGCAACACAACACCATGAAAGCAGACTTACTTTCAAACACATGGGCAAAACATGCGTGTCTTTAATTTTCTTACAAGCTACCATGCATTAAGAAATCAACACTGACGTTACTCATTTAAAATTTTTTAAACATGATCACAAAATTGTTACAATACAAAGTGTATTGCATCTCAATTGAAATACACAAATGAACTTCCTTTTAATGCGTTGAAACAAAATAAATTTTATGCATTGAAACAAAATGAACTTTATGCATTAAAATATAAGTGAAACATCAAAATAAAATCTTGTATGAATATCTATTGACTACAAGAATGATAAAACAGCCAAAAACCATGTGCAACATTCCATGAAACTTTCTGAATTTGGGCTCCAAATTATTAATTTGAATTAGTGCCACCAAGTTCGCAGACATTAAGAAGTAATGTCTCATCTGGCACCAGCGTTGGGCGACATTATGTGGTGGGTGCCTTGGTGGGCAAACCACGTTACAATTATCTTTCATACCTTTATGATTAATAATTGTGGATTTTTAATTTTAATTTTTATGAAGGAGTGAAAATTTATTTAATTTTGCAAGAATCTCGACGTTAGTTGGAATTTAGGAAAAATTGTCACAATATGACATTTATTTTCTTATCACTGGCGATTACAAGTCTGAGCGAATTTACCGTTAACATTAACACAAATTGGCAAAATCATAAAAGCAACGCTCAGAGTTACAATTAGCCGTCATGGCAAGCAAACAATTGTATATTTACTTTTAAATATCTCAGAATCAAAATGCAAGAAATAATGACAACTGGAAACAATGAAAAATACAAGTTATGACTACCTCAGACAAAGGCACATCATAATACTTTTTGTGACTTTACAGTTAAAAAGAAAATCATGGGCGCCAGAATGAACAATATATCATTCGAAAATAACTAGTTCTGGCAAATTATGCCGCTAGCTCAGGGGTTTTTTACAATTACAAAGTGAGAACATGGACCTATCCTCTCAAAGTCGCTTACGGGTTCTGTTTCACGGAATGCACAATCACATGGCTTGGTCGTAATCAATTACCATTGTAGTTCTGCGTCTGATGTCTGTGATGAGTGTAGCGGACCCACGATATGTGAGATTATCTCACAAGTCGGCTATAGGCATCTCTGGTCTGGCAATGCGCATCATCGCATTACCGGCTGTGTTGCGGTGATAACCTTGCTCCAGCAAGGCAAGCTGCGGTTAGCGAAAGAAGTCAACTTTCCAAGTCAACCTCAGACTGGTGCGATCGAAGTTAGAATGTCAGCTCCTCGCTCTTCGGTCCACGAGGAAACTTCTTGCTCCGCCCATTTGTAGTCTCGAAGCTCACATACAACAAAAATTCCCAGGATTTTGAGTTATACGCTCATTTTGATTGGACCTTCAGGTCGGCACCTAATGTCACGTGATATCCTCGATATGTGATTTGGCCAAAGAATCCAACAGAGGTCGGACATATTCGGCTAAGTTCGCCGGGGCGAGAGAACATTCGGGTTTCGGACGGCAGGCTTTTCCCGCTCGGTGAGTGACGTTGTTGACCGCCCATCCCCAGGGAGCAGTGTGGGTGTGGTCTGGCAATCCCAAATCCGCGACGTCCTGTCCCCATGGCTCGGAAAGACCAAGATTAGCTTCTAGCCTACATAGCTCAATAACTCTTTAATATTCGCTTTGCTACGATACACTGTATAAGTTCACCATTTCATTACAGTCCTCACTTGGAATCTTGCGTACTTTATAAAATTACAACAAAAATCTATTCACGTGGTCGCCCAAGATTTATGTAAATTACTCTTATATTATTACATATATAATAAAAATGCACCTTGTAACGTGGCGACAGCGCGGCTCGTTACAGTATGTACGGGACTGAACTGTACTCAGCAATAATAGAAGATATTTCCAAATTAAAAGTTGTCTTAATTTTAGAAGTTATCTCCCTTAAGCACAATCCATCTATTTCCGTGATGTTTCAGCGGCGTTTTCACGCCGTTTGGAAAAAAAGGTCACTAAATGTTTCCCATCATGACTACATTTTGTGAATATATGAATTGTCCTACCGAAAATAACATTTTTTTTATCGGGACTGATCTTTTCTCTTATAAATAATCTGTATAATTTAAAATATAATAATGTTTCCTCCTTTTAGTTATACCCTTTACGAGATAATCAATAGAAAAAAATCTATACAGCGTTTCAAAATATCTATTTCCCGACCTCTGCCACAGAACCGACTTCGTCTCTTTTGTTGTGCTGAACATCCTACGTTTTCCCCATGTTTCAATTCTGGTGACAAATGATGAAAACAAGTCTCATCCACGGTCCTAAATCGGCGGTGTTTAGAATGCCAAAAACAATAGTTAGTGTTTTTAATAAGAATAAGTTTTTTTATCTGTTCTTAGAGATAGCGACAAATATATTGTCCAAAGATTTTCATTTCAAATTCTTCACAAACAAGCGCGATGGGTGAGTGGTAACGTTCTGATCTCCAGATTTGCGTTTTCCATGGTTTCCTCCCTCACTCCAGGCGAATGCCATGGTGGTTCCATCGAAAACGCCATGGCCGAATTGTTTCCCATTCCTTGCCCCAGACATTTACCCCATGTAATGACCTCAACATCAACGACGAGTAAAACCAAAAAAAAAAAGTCGTCTTGGAAATTGTATCCTATACGTCATCAAAAATTAATTACAGCCAAAAGAATTTAATGTACTTTAACTTGCCGGTTACCTAATACCATATCATTTAATTTAATTAATTGCGAAAGAGTATGTGCCCCGATGGAAATATCTCTAAAGACAGAACTCAACTGACGAATAGACGTCAACAGTATCGTAAGACCTGGATTTCATGAGAAAATAACGATAGATTGCAGATTTATTTTGAAGTTTTGAACACAATGTGTTGATTAAAATTTGAGTCCATGCGCCACAAAAACACTACTGGGGAAGTCGCGAAGAACGAGAATTTCCTCTGCTGCTGTGAAACGAGCCAACTGCTTTTGTTTGAAATTCCAAGCAAGAAATTTATCTTTATCGGTATTAGACGAGGCGCAAGCATTGAATCAGTTTAAAATAATTTCCTAAGAATTAATTAAAAACAATAATTAAATTAATGCAGGTACATAACGGAATTCTGCTTAAGAAAACAGAAAGCTTCGATAAAATTTCAGCGTAGGAAGATTGTGGTGTTCCTTACAAAGAGTGTACTAGCGCATTGGGACACAGTTTGCATATTTTACGGTCGAGTGGCCGGGCCTCGTTGTATCAGAGTTTCCCCATTGTTATAGAACAACAGGGCAAAAGGAGAAAGCGCCCTCCTTCCTCTTGAAACAACCCACTCGAAAACATCCGTAATCCTATTACCGTAATGGCTACGAGACGGCGGAAAACGTCTCGCTACTCCGTACTGCCCTCACCATTCGCTGATTAAATCCACAAATAAAAGTTACTAAAAGCAGTCGTTTACAATATTTTCACAATGCAATAGATGGAAGTATAGAGGTTGGTTTCCAGAAACTAATAAAACATTACATGTATCTTCAATAAAATTCAGAAACTGGAGAGCATGTAGCTGGACACTTACTTGACACTGTTTTCTTCGTGTACTGCGTAAGTGTGGGAGTCGATTTCTTCATCTTCCTCTACCTCAGCAGATAGTTTGGTCGAGTCACACTTTTATGGTAGAATATCTCGTGATAGTTTAAAAATAGACGCTGTTACCAAAGAAATGTTTAGTTACTCTCTCTCTAAAACTTCCACATAAGCTCTTCCAAACGACACTAATAACGTCCCTAATATTAATACAATACGACATTCTCCTATCGTTCGTTTATTATTTTAAGTGCTTTCCTTTGATTAATCCGAAATAATGTAAATACCACCAATCTTAATAAAATTTTACTCTGGCTATTTATATTGCACTCATGGTATTAGCATTTAAGGCTGCTTACTAAACCGAATAGTACCTACTTTCACTTTGTAATAGGAAAGTAACCACGAAATACCGCGGCTGATTCATATTTGGCACTTTGTGCTCATGTTATAGAGATTGTATTGCTAAATGTTTTTAGCTATGCAATCTAAAACTGTGCTCGAAATATTTATAAAGATGAGAATTATGTCATCCCTTGTTCATGAAATGAAATAAACTATTAGATTTATCGTTCCTCGCACAGGAAAATTTGCTACTACATAGAGGAGTAATATGATGAAAAACCAAATTGAAGCGAGTACAGAAATTCAAATTATGTTGCAGGTGAATCATATTTTTACTTTATTTTTAATCACTTAGTACTAGTAATTGACACTAGGGTCTATTATTTCAACAGCATCATTCAGATCACTACAATTGTTGAAGAGCTGCTTTCTTTCTGGTTCGAACTGTAATGACAAAACCGTTTCAAAACTCAATTTCTCTTAATCTTCCTCGAGACAATGGTTAGGGACCGTGCACAAACTACGTGGCTCGGTCCATGGGGGGGGGGGGAGGGGTTAGATGGAAGGCTACGCTGGGCTACGTGGGGGGAGGGGGTGTTCCGAGCCAGACCACGTAGCTTTCCTTTCATAACATTTTTCACAGTTAAAATGAGGAATTGAACTCACAACAGCATGTGAATACTTATTTCCATCAGTTAATTATCTCCGTATGTAATTTACAATAGTCTGACAAGAGAAAACAGTACAAAATGTCTTCTGAAATCAAAAGGGAAAAAAGCTACGTGCTACGTGGGGGGGGGGGGGGCGGTAGAGGCAAAAGCCACATAGGACTGTGGGGGGGGGGGGAGGGGGTTCACAGGAGGCCAAAATGGAGCTACGTGGTTTATGCACGCTCCCTTAGTAGTAGGGGCCAGGAAGCTGATATGGCTGCCAACCTCAGGGCCGCACACTACCACGGTCGCGTGTTCGGTTCCTACCAGGGTATATGAAACTGCACAACAGATGACACACAAACAACTGTGACTGTCGTCTTAAAACACTTATGGATGAGAGAAAACTGGTGTCACAGGATCACTTCAAGGTCACTAAGACATCTTTTGTGTCATTCACATTGGTTAAATATGTTTCCTTCGATCTCATTTGAGAATTATTTCGACGTAGTGGAAAAGTATACGTATTAAAAAAAAAAAAAAAAAAAAAAAAAAAAAAAAAAAAAAAAAAAAACATGTCGTCTTACCAGCTGAAGGTTAATCACTTACCACTTCAGAAGTATATGCAATTTCCAGTGTTCACTGCAAACACGTAACATATGGTGATTAATTGCTACATTTTTATGTAGTTAGAAAAACTCGCCGCTGATTGTAACATTTTTACTTTCTTCTGCGACAAACAAAAGCATTTGTTATTTTCAGACGTTTTATGTTGCTAGATCCCAACAAAAAAAACTATTTCACGAAGTAAAATGGGTTCTGAAGTAAAAAACTCTTTCAGTCTGGATTTATAAGTATTAAGATTTTGTAGATACCATTTAATTTCCTGCGGAGGACATTGAATAAAAAGCTGAAGTGAATCTCTGTGCGCTTGACAATGACGTTTAACCTTTACAGATGTTGCAGTTAGACCTAGCTGTAAGAGTTTAATCTATGATACTGAAACTTGTAACAGAAAAAAGTCAAGCATTATCAATGTTAATTATTTGATTTTACTTAGGTTTACTGCGAACAAACAAGAAACAATCATATGAATCATTGTTAAAATGATAACGTATACGAAATGTAACATAAATAGCAAATTCCAGTTTATTCGTCACTTAATATTGCCAAAAAGAATATTCAGTATCGAATAAACCGAGATGCGACGTATGAAGAAACGTTGGCACAATTAAAAATCAACAAAATGCATCTCAACACCAGAATAAAGGAACAAGGTATGGATTTACAGTTGCGGAAACAATTGAAAGTGGTATCCAGGTATTCGCTTAGGGAGGACGTATTAGTTTGATGTTCAGTACACGAAACTTCTTACCTTTTGTAAAATTCATGCACCATGAGAGTTTTTTAAAGTATAAAGCCACTTTTGCAGCACCACATAGAATTATAACTATGTCTGTAAGAATTGAATTTGACCGAGCGTGGTGGTGTAACGGCTAGCATTCTGGCCTCGCATTCGGGAGTTCGGCGGTTCGAATCCCCGTCCGGGCATCCAGATTTGGGTTTTCCATGGTTTACCAAATCACTCCAGGCAAGTGCCGGGATGCTTCCTTCAAAAGGCCATGGCCGAATTCCTTCCCATTCCTTGCCCCCATCCTTTCCGGTCTCTAAAGACCTCGCTGTTAAGCAGATATATATATATATAACCTGAAGAACACTAAGGTCTTTATATGTTGTGATGGCATTATAACCTTGATTTCTAAACAGTTTTTCTGCAGCATTCCCGTGGTCTACTAAAGAAGTAATATTTAAAGCACGCTTTTCTGAGTTAAATACCTCGCGTAATTGTGAAAAATTTCCGTAAGTGGGGAGTATAGAATAAATATGAAAAATATACGCACTACCTTGTTTACAATATTAGATATTCTAGCTGTTATTCCTTAATAATAAAAAAAGTTTGTAAAACTAAGTTATTAAGACGTTGCTGAATGCGTTAAAGCTGTAATCTACCGTAAGTGTAAAAGCAGAAATTTAGTCCTAATCTTTTTTAAACATAGCCTTTGAATCTGCAACAAATAGTGGATGACATTTCATGCTCTTCAGAAATCATCAAGAAGTAACTGACTGTGGGTTATTTACTATTATGTTTAAGGTTAATAGTTTATGATCAGAGTATGATACTCTTGTTTTCTGTTCGATAATATCCGGAACATTTCACAAAAACTACAGCAATCACAATGATTGCAGTATTTCTTTAAAAGTCATAAAATTCGGATACTTCCACTTTATCTCCTACGGAAATGATTCTTTCAAAATGTATCTCAACTGATACTATTCATTTAAACTTAAAATTGAGCATGCCTGGTGAGAATCGAACACATGTCCTTTGGAACGCGCTCTCCTCTGCGCCACAGAGGCACATCAACCTTTGTCCAATCTTGAAACGATTTTTTAGAAAACGCCGATGCAAAATACTACACCGTGCAAACATACGTCTAGCTGCCTCAGATTATGAATCACCAACGTCAGCAACACCAAGGGCGAGATCCTGACGCATGGGCAGCTCATGGTCTCCATACTTTCCTGTCTAAGCTGACAGCTTACAGAATGATCGCGTTAGTGACGGCGCTTGACATTGGAAAAAGGCTGAACGCTATGTCTAGTAGCGGCAGTTAATTTTTCCACCTTTATGGAGCGATGTAAATAAATTTAGAAACCTAAATGAGCAGATTTATTGTCTGA
>CM061920.1:302889613-302993658 GCA_031002005.1 Vandiemenella viatica | reverse complement strand
ATACTGTAACTTACAAATCACTGCTAACAAGTTTATCTCAGTAATACTAGGAGGTCAGATCTGACGCTGCATACGTGGAACAGCGCTGTGAGAAGGTTCAATGTGCTGATAATTCCATTACGTCATAATTGCATTTTATCCTTGACGTATTCAATTTTCCGGTATTTGACATGTTTCGTTATTGCAAAGCCGGCTTTAAGCAGTGTAAGCAGCTGGTAGAATTATTCGTGCGATAAATTTCAGGTCCGCGTGCAGCCCATTATTAAAACATAACTGCGCACGGAGTCCCCCAACCCACTCCCCTCAGTGACGAAACACGTCCTCTGTGCAGATAAATATAACAAATGAGATGCCCGCGTGGGGTGGTGTCGTTGTTGTTATTTATGGCGGTGTTGGCCTCTATCGCTGCCACTTGATGCCACCGTGGTTCACCCCAAATTGCCGGGGCCAGCGAGCACAATGGATGGTCGCCCGCCCATATCCTGCGCCTCTACTTCTTCGCAGTCAGCGCTAGGCAATTTATGGAGCAAAGAGTGCCCTGGCCTTTCTGGTCACAGCTTCCATGGCTCCACTGGTAAAGCTCTCACCAAAGAAAAGTTCAGCCAGATTTACGTTTTCGATTAATACTATTATTAATTATAAGAAGAATTTTATCAATAATTGAATAGATAAATTAATTGAAATGGCTTTATAAAGAAAACGACAAACAGAAATATTTTCCAAAATGATAACTGACCATTTCATTCTACTTGCACTGTTTCAGTTTACGATTACTAACTGAGGGAATTTCAAGTACCAGTTGAACTTGGCATCTTCAGGCTTGAGTGTCAAAATTTGCTTAAAGAGAAGGAAAACTCTTTCACTGAAATAAGTTTTATCTGGATTTGAAATATGGAACAGTTTAATATTTGTTTTGTTAGCTAAGAAACTGAGATAAATATACGGCAATTAATGTGTATCAAAATCGTCATATTTATTTTTATTTTTTTAGAATACAACAATAATCTTAAGAAAAAGTTGAAGGTAATGGATGTTAGCTTTGTAGGTAAGCTGCAATAAAAAATTTCTTAAAATTGAATTAGTGCTAGTTAAATAAATAACTATATTTTCGCAGAGAAGGTTGAAGAAAGAAGTGTTACGTAGTAAACTCCTTATTGAGGGGTAGTACTTACATTAATTCCTTGACACACAATCCATTGATAGATAAGAGGTGTAGCAGAAATTAAAAATAAGTTGATTCATAGGTAATTCATCTACCAACAAGAATTAATGGATACAAAAAAGAAAGAAAACGTGCGATGTAATCCTTAAGTCAACAAAACGAGTTTTAAATTTTTAGTTAAAATGCATCTTTGTTTCTTTTGGATTTATGCCTAGTCAACGTCGACGTCGTTAAAGTTGGAAAAGAACAGGAAGGAATTTAGCCATGGCCTTTTGAAGAAACCATCCTGACATTCACCTGAAGTGATTTCGAGAAACGATATAAAACTTAAATCTCGACGACCAGACGGGAATAGGAACCCGTGTGGGAGACCAGACCGTTACCCCTCATCCAACGTTCTCGGTCGATATTCATGCCTCTTCCGATTGTTTCAGAACGTTGTAACATGCTGTAGAGGAAGACAGAGATTAGAATATATGAAGCAGATAATTGAGGACGTGGGTTGTTAGGTGACACAATTGTTTCTCGTTTCGTTTTTTTTTTTTTAAAAAAAAAAGCTAGCTGTCATGACTTGTAAGATACATTACCTATTTGACGGATGTGTGATATGATTGTTTGACACATAAGAGTGACAGCACAAGCTGCTAACACGTTCCCCGCAGTGCAGCTCATACGATGTTTTGTTAACTAATATCTTCCACAGGAACATATTTAAACTGAATGGGATATAGTTGTCGGAAAATTATCTCTTAGAAGCCCTCCATCACCTGTGAAGAAGCATGGTAGTATCTTAAAAGAAACCGTAAGGTATCAGGAAAAATACTTTGGTTCTGTAGATTAGCTCATAATATATCAATTGTAACTGATGCAACCCTCATCCGAGAGTGATCTCTTTTCAGCTTATAATTTACGTATGTTTTAAAAATTTGAACGCTCCTGACTTTCTTGGATTGGTTATTGCCAGTCAAAAACTCATTTTAAAACTTTATGATCAATTATGTTATCTAAGTTTTTATTATCACTAATACAGGTTTCCAGTGAGCGTTAATCTCAGGAAATATTGCTTAAATCGAATAAAAAGTTGATTCTATAAATAAAAGTTTGAACAAATTATTGAACAACAATTTTAATAGCACTTGGACAAAGTTGTAGTCCAACACCAGAAACAAACACAGTTTTGCCAAACTTGGAACATTCAAAAGTTTCAAACACTAACTGGAAGTCTAAAACATTTTTTAATAGCTGTGAGGTCGTAATCACGCATACAACTCACTCACGGTTCTTGACGATCAAAATCGACCAGTAACGTAATGTTATACGTACTTATACCACACTCCCCCAAAACATAATCAGATATTCTTCCTATTTAAGATGTAGTGGACCGAATTAACACTTTTTTTCATCAAAATAATTTCTTATTGGTGTCGAGTGAACATGCTCATTTGCTTTTGCTTCAGTAGCTTTCAGACCACTTGAGTACTTCATGTACAATATATCGTACCCATCAAGGCGCGACTATCCCTAATTGAATCAACCAATCAGAAAGAGCTTCACAAATGGCAATTTAATTTAGACGAAACCAGCACAATTTTTGTGAAATTAATTATTAAAAAATTCTATAAAAAATAAATGCATTATGAAACAGATCTGTTAATTATGAATTTTAAAATTGAAAAAAACATCAAATTCTAATTTTTCGTAGTAATTGTTGACCTATATTTAGTTATTACATAGTTTCCCAGCGAAGGCCCATATAGTTCCTTCAAAATAAACTCTGTATGTAGTTATGATGGTAGTAATGTCGATTTATAGTGAAACATATCGACGCTTGCCTTAACCTGGGTATGTTATTTTTTTTTTAATGAAACTAATTTGATTGAGTTTGATATATTCAGGTGGCACAGCTGAAACAATGTTAACAGATTCAGTAAGATATCCTCGCTATTAAAATGTCTCCTTTGTAGTTTTGTATCCGCAAGAAACTAAAATAATAAATCTACAATTAAATAAACATGTTGAACCTGGTACATTTCTTGATATTTGTTGTTATATTGTAGCTGTAGAAATGCGATTCGACAGAGAACGTTGGAACAGACTACTAAGCTGACTGAAACTCTGCTGAGCGCTATAATCTGCAACCGTGCACTGAAGCCTTCAGTCTGGGCGTAGCTGAAACCCCACGACGCCGTATTTGGTGAGATTAGTCTTTGAGAGTTCTGAACGGTCGCTAAACTACCAGCAGGTGCTCAGGCCAGGGCAAGGGCCGATATGGTACAGAAATAAATCAACCTCACTAGCAGTTTAACTACAAACAGTGTTCAAATAAAAGTTTGATGCGCCTGGGAGTTCGCCAGACAATCATTCTATGCCATTACCAACTCCTCTGAAACCACTGATTGAAAAATGAGTTGCTGAAAAATAGTTTTGTCAGTCACTTGTAATAATTATCTACGTATTTATTAAATCTATAAAAATTAATATCATATTTTACTTTATACGATGCACATGGTATGAAAGAAAATATTAACGTGGGAGACCGAGCGTGGTGAGTAGGGATTGCAATCCATCTAAGCGGGATCCCGCAATCCCGCATCATTAGACAGTCTGGCGGATCCTGCACAAAGTTAAGCGGATCCGCAATCCGCCAAATCCGGCGGAAACGCGTGTCAGTCTGCGTGATTCGCTGCCCCACTCGGTCTCTATCGGATGTATTGCACTGTTTGCCTGTACCCTTCCAGCTGGTATTTGACCCGTGTTAACAGGCGTTTGTTTTTGTCAACCTTCGTGATTCGTAAGTAAATAAATACACTTTTACCTATACTATTTTTTAAATGTCGCACACATTATCTGAACTACACGGTTACAGCTTTTATTCACGGTTTCATTATTCCCATTTTCTGTATTTGCAGATAAAGTAATTGTGACAATTTCCTAATTTGAGGCTGAAAATTTGATTATTCGTTGATATGAAACTAATGTTATCGTAATTTTAACGATCGCGTACCTATTTATTTAGCAGCTATCAAAAGGAAATTGTATATCCTTTGACTTATTGTTGATTTCGCCGCTGCCTCAATGCGTTTCTTTGACGAAATCCGCCTGCTTACATGTGCCGCTAAGGCTTTCGATTAATCCCTCTTCTCCTTGTTATTATTTCGACTAAAGTTAAAAAAAGTTATAATGAAATTTTCAAGGGTGTATCGACGAATTGTGTTGTAGGAACACCATACTTCGACGGCTGCCTCCGCCGTCTTCCTCACGTGTGTAATTTCGTGTGTTTGCAATGAAATCTGGAGATACAACCTATGAGGACTTCACTGCAATCATTCACCGAGAAAGTCTCCTTTCTTAGTAAAAAATAATAATTTCCACTCTAAAAACGTCGTTACGCCACATAAGTAAAACTGAAATACTTGACAGTTTACGTGTTGGTGAGTAGTTTCTTTAAATAACATTGAATCAACTGTAAGATCAATCAAGGAATCAGGAGATATAATAATGAATCACACAAAAACAATTCTTGTTTCACTTTGTGAAATGGAATGCTTTTCTCGGTGTTATGGAACGTTTATTTAGATTTTTTTAAAAAAACTCTGGTAACTTTGCCATTAAGCAACTATATTTTTAAACATGTGTGATGTATTGTAAGGCACATAATATGACCTAAGACTCAATATTTTCCATTTTTATTATTTATGTTTTTAATGTTAAATGATAAAAATGCCTATCCATGAAGAGGAAGTAAGTAAGTAAGTATTATTTATTTAAAAATTGGTTTAGATTAGAAAACAAAAATGTAACACCTCGAAATACACTTAAGACAGGCTAAAAAGTTTTAATCTCGTTTTGCCAATCAATATATTGTTAAGTGTTAATTTTTATCATTTAACATTAAAAATTATTTATTAATTTAATTATTATTTAATTTATTAACTATGTTTTAAATATATGCGTTAAAAAACTGTTTGTACCAATCCCGCACGGATCCCGCGGGATTGGCGAAAATCCCGCACGGATCCCGCTACGGGATTGCAATCCTTAGTGGTGAGTGAGCAGTTAATGCTCTGGCCTCACATGCAAGAGGACGCCGCGCCGGCTCGAATCCCCGTCCGGGCATCCAGATTTAGGTTTTCCATGGTTTTCTCAAATCACTCCAGACGAATACCAGGAGGCTTCCTTGAAAAGGCCATGGCCGAACTGCTTCCCGTTCCTTGTCCCTTTAATTATCTCGACGTCGACAAGGCGTAAAGCCCTAATAATAATAATAAAAGATTCTATTGTGCATGATATGATTTGGAAAAGAAAGGTGGACCCTATTTGTAAAGGCGCGGTATTATTTCAGGTACTGAAGGGTGATGGGTTGTTGGACTTTCATGAAACACCAGCTTCAGTTATAATTGACCTGATAATTGAATTATAAGTTATTTCCCCTGTATTCCTGTCAGTCGCTTTATTAACTCCAGATTTTTCTGTGTCTTTGACAATCTTCAGGTGATCAATTCAAGAAATTGACGGTCTAGCGTCTGTCTTAAATATTTTGTTGTAGTAAGAGTGACTTGGATTGGAATTTACTTTCGGTTTCCCTGGTAAACTACGTTAAATGATTTAAGATACTTAGTTTTTACTCATTAACTGATTGAGTAGTAATAATTAGTAATTATAATTATTGAATATTTTGTTGCCTTCAAGAAATAGATTGAATACAGAGTTTCAAGTCAACAGGATCGATCGATTGCAAGATTTTAATAAATATCGGCCATGTGAAACTAATATAAGCTTGGAATAAAATAAGAATGCATGAATTAAAGCGGAATATTTAGTAAAGATTCCTACTAGGTTAAAATAAGGTTGACCTTATCGTTTTAAAAAGCAATAATAAAAAAATAACGAAAAAAATGGATTTCAAATCGTTAGCTTGTATTGGTTGTATTGGTCGTATTGACCTGACCACTGATTTCATACTGCATTTTTATGGAAACAAAAGTGTTTCATTCATTTATGGTTTAAAATTGATTTTTTTAGTTTAATCACTGCGCTAAAATAATTAATTAGTATTTTTTGCAGAAAATGTACTATAAATGTTTTATTTATTGGTTTCATAATAAAATGAATTAGAAAAAGGACTGAATTTATGGCGAACAAAAATATTAAATTGTTTTAATATGTAAAAAACTAGTTGGATGCAACAAGAAATTAATTTCATTTGCAAGTTATGCACATTTTATGTATATATATATATTTTTTTTAAATTCTTGTCTTAGTCGTACTTCATACTTCATCTTTTACTTTTATCCAGCTGCTATAGTAAATTTTTGTATGATAAAAAATGTTTGTGAGTTTGAGAAGCAATGGCCTCGCATTCGGAAAGACGTTGGTTGGAATACCCATCCGGCCATCCAGATTTAGGCTTTTCTTAGTTTCCTAAATTACTTCAGGCAAATGCCGGGATGGTTCCTCATAAAGACCATGGCCGAATTCCTTCAGTTCCTTGCCCCCAGTCCTTTGTCGCCACTAATGACCTCTACGCCGGCGCGGTGTAAAGCCATTAAAAAATTCAGAAGAAAATCGAGTATTCAGTAATCAATGAGCGACACTCAGTTACGCCATAGAGGTTAAATGTTTCTATTCGAAGAGAATTTACTATACAATAAATGTTTGTGGGATTAGTAGCCGGAGATCTCGACCACCTGACTGGCAAATTTTCAATTTACTGAGTAATCAGCTTTTGTCGTCGCCTATGCTAACATCAACCAATTACAGTAGAGACCTATATTTTTTCATCCAAACCAAACCTCAGAACCGAATAAAACAAATTGATATAACAAATTAATGGGTTGTTAGTGGTATTAATACAAAACAATTGATTTATAATGTACCATCCAATTACAGCCTTTAAGCTTATCTTGGTCTCGGGCCAATTAATAATGTTTCAACCGATAGCTAGTTTACATTTGGTTATTTTTCACCACCATAATTATGTGTAAAAGACGTTCCAATAATTATTCCGCAGTACCGACTCCCCGTCAATGATGTACTTTTTTATTTTATTTTTACTTCCTTTCAAACATAATAATATACCACCAACAGCAGAGGGGAACATCTCGTAGGAACAGTAATAAATGAAAAGCATTTGTCCTGTTAGGTACAGGACGGCTGGTGAAAAAGTAATGAAGAAGCCTGGCGATGCCGAATTTTACCTTTCTTTTGTCTAGATTAAGCCTCAAATACAAAATGTACTGATCTTAATAATGTCCTGTTCATTTGAATTGCATTTAATCCATCAGAACAGAAGTATACAAGACAAACATCAAACTCCTGAATAAGGTTTGTACAACACGAAATACTACCAGAAAATTGCAATAGCCATAGAAGAAGAAAATTATAAAAAACAGAATGGATACGAAATTTTTGTGGATTGAAAATACTGATTTTGAAGAAAACGTTTCTCATTCATTGTAAAGTTTATTCCCTTCCGCTTTGAACACTCCTAGTTATCTGAGAACTCATGTTATTTCCTATTTGAGAGTCAATTTTATTTGCTGTGTTCCCAAATAATTAATATAAATAAATTCCAAATAATTTTATATATTAGAGAAAAACACACATAGTGAAATGGCACAAAAGGTGCTAAAATTTATTTTTACGTATATGCAATGACGGTTGCAAATAAGATACACAGTGATTCTAATAAACACAAAAGCTGCCTGTTATCTACTGTTGAAAGTTTAAAGTGGAAGGCAGTTAAGCAGAACTGGGGAATTTATGAATTTTCTTGTCTCTGATCTTACACTGGCGTAAAAAACAAGGCTCTAAATACAATAATGAAACTATGAATTACGTGGGGTTCAAAACTAATCAGTTTGGAATCCTAAATGCCTTCTAAGCAACCATCATCGCCTACCTTTCTTTTATCATTGCCGCTTCGGCTTCTCCTGCCGCCGACTTATCCCATCATACTGCCTGTGGTCCTTGTCTTCTCCAGTGGAACCACCCCGCTCTCCCGCAGCTGGAGAGATGTGAGCTGCTGGAACTAAGCCAGATGCTGATTGGTCGGCTGTCAGCGGTGACCTGACCCATACGCCCTTTCTGAACACTCACTCAATGGTCTTGTCTGGCCGAACGGTTGCTGATTGCCTCTTCGATCGCAAATGTAGTCCGCATGGGCTCCAGGGACGATTACTCTACAATATACGAGATTACTGGAAACAACAGAGGCGGAAACATTCAGCTTTCATATGATAGTTTATATTTCTTGTTTCTTATCGGCCCTGGCTATCCGCGAGACACACAGACACCTGTGTTCTGGGATCCGAAGTGCCCTACCAGTGATAGAAACAAATTTGACAAATCCAGGGCATTTATACACGATTGGAGGGACTGTCGTGTTGCCATCTGTCTGCATATGTTCTTTGTGTGGTAATTGTAATTTTGTTGTTTTTGAAATGTATAGTTTCATGTTTGTGGGAAACCTTCAGAAAACCGCAGTCAGGACGGGCAGGTACACGGGGACGAGGACAGTCTTTAAAGATAGTGGAGATCATTACACTGACTTAGAAAAACTAGCTATCCCAAAATGGTATTGACCTAATTAGGGACTGAATGGGAACAAAATGGGAACAAAATGAAAATGATAATGGGGAACTCGCGTCCCTATTTAAAGATCGGCTTTTTCCTTAGGTGCTTTCCAATAAAAATCTATGTCCCCACTTCCTTACTGTAGCAATAATACTTTCATGTTCTTCACCTGAGCATCTTTCGTCTCATGCTCATATCTGGCACCTTGCTTTCTATTCTTTTCACTCGTTTGCTGAAATTTCTGGTGGCTCAGTGTTAAAAGCGTCTGGGTGATGATTGAAAGGTCCATGGTTCGACCCAAGGACTTGGCTGGCATTTCCATAGGCTCTTAACCCGGCATGCACCTCTGCTCGCTGTGTAATACGAAGTACGCTAGGAAGTTTCCGTGGTTCGAATTCCACGTTAAACTGTAGGTTCCATATTCCTGGAAGGATTACCTGATTATCCACGACTAGAAGCGCATTAGGCCGTGGTTTTCAGGGATATCCCTGCCAACAATGCAACACGCATTGAACTTAATTATTCATATGCTCTTCTCATTCCATAACCATTGTAACTTTCGTTTTTGACGCTGTGTTGCAATAGTTCCTTGTTTATGATCCTGCTGATATTTTTTCTATCACTTTGCTTATTCTTGCTTCTCTTACACCACTACACTAAAACCTCATCTCTATTAATTCTAGTTTCTTCACGAAATGGACGTTAGAGGTATCAGAGGATTATGAGGAAGGACAACCGAAATCCTGTTGCTCATGCACACCCTTCTCCTCTCCAGTTGTAAGTTATATAGAAACAATAAGCTTGATCCTCATCAATCTGAAATACTCGTAAAATATTTTCTAATAAGATTCTGAAGATAAACATTGATATGCTTGCTAAAGTTACGGTTTCAAAAGAGCATTCTTCTTAAAACTCATTTTACATTCCTTATGCATTTTGTGCTGCCCGTACATTTACTGTCCATTTTTACAACCCTGCATTAATATCGCCACAAAATCAATAAAGATGTTGAATGAGAATTGTTTCAGGATACCTTGTATATACTTAAATATATTACGCATCCACTGTCATAAGGGTTGCCCAATAAGATGTTTGATTAAGGCTGTACTATCTAGACACATTTCATCTTGTCTTAACATTGGCTACCTGTGTCCCATTTATCAGCGCTCTCTTTTATTGACGACCTTGCTAAAGTTCGTATTTCACCGAAATCTATTAGCACCGAAGAACAATTATGCATCAACATCCGTATGCAATATCACAATAAGGCATAATTGTTAGGTGGCCTTTTCGTTATATTGTAAGGAGCTAGAAAAAAATTCTTAATGAGTTTGATGAATTTGTTAAAATGGATTAGGTAAGTTGTTTGTGATTGACTTATTTAGTGTTGTAACCAACGCGTCTTGTGACCGCTAGTTACATTAATAAACTATATGTTTATTATTTAAAATGTGGAATATTTTAGTGGGCGTTTGGGCGCAGTGTACATTGTACGAGTGTGGAGCGGCAGATCTGAGGAATGCCAGCAGGCCGGTTCCTAGAATTAGCGAGGGGAGAATAGTGAGTGCCTAATGGAGGGGAGATTTGTGCTTGCCAGGTAGACAAACAGGGTGATCGGCGAGAGTTTTCTATTTTTGCATGTGGCACGACGAACGAGGGAAGAGATATTCAGGGCTGGTTGGCATTCACGATCGGTCGATGTGGACTGTCTATTCGTGAGTGGGACTGTTGCTGCTACCTGGATCCGGACACCCGCTATTTTGTTTGAGCAGATGAGCTCAGGCAAAGGACGACATCTGAGGAACTGTGCTACACTGGTCCATAGCAGAGAAGACCGTCATCCAATGTGTGGCGGCAGACATGTACATTCGGTAATTATACATCGCCAATGAAGGACACTGTGCTAGCTAGACTTTCAAGTTCATAGTATTGCCCAGCTACGACCCTGCAGATAAGAACTCATAGCCCGGAGCAAACATTTCATTCAGAAGTGAATAGTCAAAATGTTGAATTTGTTTACTGTTTCATTTTGTGTATTTTATATAAAATACCCTGGCGCCCACAAAAGGACAACTGATTATTTTTAACTAATTTGTTATATATGTCACGTGATTAATTGAAATAAAACCATTTGTGATTTCTCGTATAAAGTATTCACGCAAGTTCTACCTTTCATGATAATAAAATAAAATAATAAAATTAATTATAATTTTAAATCAGGTAATGAGGTCAGAACGTTACAGTGTGTATAGATGATTTCTCACTTGCATATTCGTTTCTTTTACAGATACATCAAGGATTTAGTGTAATTGACGTCACTGTGGTAAGTGTATGTTTTGTTTATTAACTTCTAACATTACTCTGCAACGTAGATTTTAAATTATATATGTAACGTTTACCTCCATATCCTTATCAACTACCGGTTTTCTTAGGCAGTGGATTTCAGGGACATGATTTCTCCTTTGTTTATTCTTCAGTGCACTATAAATTCTATAAATTTTGAATTATTGCCACTGCTGTGATCGATAAATTTATAATGATGTTTACTGCAAACAGATGCTTAAGTTGAAGAGTAATACATCTGTTTGTTTACCACTTGCCTTCATAGTTATCCTATAATAAATTATTTGTTTTTCTTATCGTCAGTTGTTTATGAAACGACATTGTCAGGAATCTACTGAAAAAAGGTTTCCTCCTACCATCTACGCTGTTATATTATGCTGTTGGAAGTATCGTTTGTTTGATGTTGTGGTGGGTGCCTTGGTGGGCAAACCACGTTACAATTATATTTCATACCTTTATGATTAATAATTGTGGATTTTTAATTTCAATCTTTATGAAGGAGTGAAAATTTATTAATTTTGCAAGAATTTCGACGTTAGTTGGAATTCAGGAAAATTGTCACAATATGACATTTATTTTCTTATCACTGGCGATTACAAGTCCGAGCGAATTTACCGTTAACATTAACACAAATTGGCAAAGTCATAAAAGCAACGCTTAGAGTTACAATTAGCCGTCATGAGCAAGCAAACAATTATATATTTACTTTTAAATATATCTCAGAATCAAAATGCAAGAAATAATGACAATTGGAAACAATAAAAAATACAAGTTATGACGACCTCAGACAAAGGTATCATAATACTGTGACTTTACAGTTAAAAAGAAAATCATGGGCGCCAGAATGAACAATATATCATTCGAAAATAACTAGTTCTGGCAAATTATGCCGCTAGCTCAGGGGTTTTTACAATTACAAAGTGAGAACATGGACCTATCCTCTCAAAGTCGCTTACGGGTTCTGTTTCACGGAATGCACAATCATATGGCTTGGTCGTAATAAATTACCATTGTAGTCCTGCGTCTGACGTCTGCGGTGACTGTAGCGGACCCACGATATGTGAGATCATCTCACAAGTCGGCGATAGGCATCTCTGGTCTGACAATGCGCATCATCGCATTACCGGCTGTGTTGCTGCGATAAGCTTGCTCCAGCAAGGCAAGCTGCCAGCCAGAAATCGTACAGCGGCAGTTGGCGAGAGAAGCCAACTTTCCAAGTAAACCTCAGACTAGACTCGCGTAGCTTGGACTCGAAGATCGAAGTCAGAATCTCCAGCTCCTCGCTCTTCGGTCCACGAGGAAACTTCTCGCTCCGCCCCTTTGCAGTCTCGAAGCTCACATACAACAGAAATTCCCAGGATTTTAAGTTATACGCTCATTTGGATTGGATCTTCAGGTCGGCACCTAATGTCACGTGATATCCCCGATGTGTGATTTGACCATCGTATCGAACGGAGGTCTGACATATTCGGCTAAGTTCGGGGACGACTCTGGCATTTCCCGCCCGGTGAGTAACCTTGTTGACCGCCTATCCCTAGGGAGCAGAGTGTGTGGTCTGGCAAATCCCAAATCCGCGACTTCTTGTCGCCAAGGTTTGGGAACACCAAGATTAGCTTCAAGCCTACATAGCTCAGTAATTCTTTAATATTCCCTTTACCAAGATACACTGTATGTTCACCATTTCATTACAGTCCTCACTTGGAATCTTGCGTACTTTATAAAATTACGACAAAAAACTATTTAGGTGGTCGCCCAAGATTTATGTAAATTACTCTTATATTATTACATATATAATAAAAATGCACCTTGTAACGTGGCGACAGCGCGGCTCGTTACAATGTGGATGAAAAAGACCAAGCACTGCTGCATGAAGATATATCTTTACTTTCTTTTTAGTTTTTTGTGGTTGCAAACTTTAACAATATGTATATTGTTTTATATTCCGAAATTGTATGAATCCTATACAAGTAACTGTGGATTTATACTGGATTATAGTTGCGAATTAGAAAATTGCGCATTTAATTTCATTGTTCCTTACGAAATAATAATCGTTTGAGAAAATGAATTTAATGTTATGATTTCATCAAGAACGTATAATACCTATTACTAAACAAATTTGAATTAAAGGGACCTAGGTAGAATAATTAGTCAGGAGCCTTCTTCGTTAAAAGAGACAACTTGTCTTAAATCTGGAAGTCGGGAATTTCTAAATGCTTCGATGCTAATGACATAGTTCTAATGCAGTTGACCATTCACCTGGTTCTTTCTTTACGACACATGACTCTTTCAATTGCATCAGAAAAAAAAAAACAGCGACACTGAAGCAGCAGATTTTGTTAACTAAATTATAAATTATTTGTTTATGTTTTAATGTATTTACCTGATTAGAACAGTGGGAATGTTAGTTACACTAAAAACAAATCTTAGGAGAAATTGTTTCCTGTATTTAGACGCCTACATTTAAAAGCGGAGAGTAAGATTTTGTAGCAATGTTCATTTTAAAGAAACGATTTATCCTTTTCTTACAAACACCAAATATTAAGTAATATCTAAAACAAGAAACTATCATTTGAATTTATGAAAGCTTCAATTTTAAAATGTATTTTTATTGTGGATGGTGTTACCAATCATCATCTAGAGGTAAAAAAAAAAATTAAGGTAATAGTCAAGCTTAGCTAATAAATTTTGTAACGTGAAGTAGCGGTCAGCTGAATAAATTAACTATAATAATAACACCATCACTGTAAAATTTTGTTTTATTATTATTATAAGGCTTTAGTGTTTCGACTGCGAGAAACAACTTAATTCTGTTTGTCTTTTTCTATTAACGGGAATCACTGAAAAACTATCTCTGAAATTTTGATAGGGTTTTGAATAATGTGCAACATATGACGCAAGGGGTAAAACAGGTTATGTTTCATTCTGATATGAAATTGGAAAGATGACAGATTTAAGATAAATGGATATAAATGTTTCGTAGAATGCGATTGGCACAAAAACAACTGATAGGATTTTGATACTCTGTCAAATTATGTACAGCCAATCATCCCGATGGTAAGATGGAATGTTTAATTTTGATTAGAAGTCGGAAAACTCAGAAATTTATGATTAAAGTTTCTACAAATTAGTTCATATTTTTCGTCAAACCTTGAAAATTACTGTTCGCATTTAAAAACGATGGCTGTCGAGATGTTTATCGTGATTTAAGTGTATAAGTGCCTTCATATCAGATGTTCAATTTTTTATCGCTGACGATATGTTAGTTATTACATAATTGGTTAAAGAGACGAAGTTGCGTGCAACTTATAGTAGGTAAATAAATCTCTTGGAGGAACATGTGGAGATGATTTTATTTGAAGATGATCCGTGGCAGTTATCGCTTTAATCATGCAGAAATGCCTGGATGATTTCTAAGTTAACTACTAAAGAGTAGCTTAAAGAATATTAAGCTAAAACGAATAGATAAATGATATTATTTTATGACAATTGTTGGATCTCTAATTTCTTCGACATACCGGTACTACAACAGTGAAACCTGTTAAATTATTATAAAGTTCCAAGGTATGTGTATTAAATAGTGTGCAAGGTAACTGCAACAAACAATCACCCTCTCGGCCGTGTCTGTTTTGCAGAATCAGGTATAATGTTCCAGGGTGCAGCCTGGTACGAGGAGCGATGTGACAGCGCAATTCGCTGTCTGGGTGTGGCGCACACGTCGCCGCCTGCAGACAGTCGTAACCTTGCATTAGGATAAAGGTTATGAACTAGAGCTCCCTTGTTCCTTGAGAAACACTGTGATCTTTTTTTCCTGTTTGTGACCTGCTTGGTACACGTCGTTAGCTGCGAGTCAAGTATCACCATTAAATACAGAGCAAGGCTACATCTGAGATCATCAAAATTTTATGGCCACCAAAATAATTGAACTTTATATACCTTCTGCTTCCACCTCTTCAGTACGACAATTAACATCCCTACGGCTACAGTTACAATGTCGCACAATCTTCTGCTTGTCTGTACGATCTGATGGAACATAAAAAAATTGTGAAATACGTCCGCTATGCACTTACCATGGTTTATAACAAAATTTATTCCACGACGTTTACAGCCCATATCTTGAAAAATACACAGCCTAATTAAATTGAGCAAAACAACATTCATTTAATTATTAAATACCTGTTCACCGATATCGTACTCGATTGAATGAACGAAAAAATTTCATTCATCTCACAAAATACTTTTAAAGGAATATTGAATGTGTAGGTAACAACAGAGAAGTAGCTCCTATCTTATCAGTTTTCTTGGATCTCCTCATTTCCTTCTGAAGTTATAATTTAATCACGTTTGAGCTCGTTTCTATCTCTCCTTGAAACTGCGACTAACTCGGAATGTTTGTATTTGTTGATGACCCACAGGCATATTTCAGTATTGTTTCAAACAATTCTCTACTAGCAATATTTGAAGTGCTGCCACTTGGCATATGCACAAATGAACAACTTTATTTTACGTTCAATAATTCAGATAAAAACTTCTTAATAGAACCGCACAGTCTAATACATCATCAACGCATGTTCAGGACTTATCGTTACAGGAATTTCGACTGCAAGAAAATTTGCAAGGCAATATTTAATTTCTTGTGGTTTCAGCGTTTCTTACTAGTTGCGCAATGCTCCTCTATTGAAGTATCCTAAAGTGACTATTAAGCAACCAAGGTATAGAGAACCCATTGTTTAACGTAGAATCAAAACCACCGAACGTCGTAGCATCTTCACGTTAGCAAAGAATAGAGCTTTGCCACAGATGAAAGTCAATTCTAAAGACCGTAAAAATTCCAGCCGAGATTGGGATTCGAAATGGCGATTTTCTGTACCATTTACAGATTACTTAACCAACGGAACCAACATACCACTCCGTGGTTCGTATTCTGTGCTAAACTGTAGGTCGTCTGTAGCCTGAAGTATTACCGAGTAAGGTGAGGCGAGGGAGCTAACATGGGTAAGGATTGTGCAGCCGATAGAAACCCTGCCACCAAGTCTTTACGACCACACGAGTTTATTTTATCACACCACTCACCAGACAATGTTAAGTGGACATACAATTAAATGGATACAAAAAGAATTCAAAATTTACGGTTTTACCCTCTGAATCTTGGGCGAAATATTATACTAATCAGGATAAAGTATGCGCTTTGTTAATTGATGGCATAAGCTATTAATATGCTATATTTCGTTGAAATTAGTTCAATAGTTTATGGGATAAACGTGCACAGAGAGAAAAAAATGGAAAATTTAATGTATTGCGCTCTGTTTCACAGAGAAGTATGTTCTAACTAGGTGACCTGAGCTGTTAATATCTGAACATTCATTGCAATCCATTGATTAGTTTCTGCCTGATATAGCATAAAAACCTTGATGCACAAACATACGTGAATCGCCACTTCGCATCCCAATCTCGGCTGGAATTTTTACGTTCACGACTTACCAATTCCATGTACAACGGACGTAAATACATGCTTTTGTAAAGCCAATCCTAACCGGATTACTGTTTATTAAGTTATCTTTAAACTCTTCATTTTAATATATTTAACCAATGGCTTCACAATTTCTCATTCACATCCCATTCACTCTTCATAATTCTAACATACCATATAATTTTAAACATCATGAAAATTCCAGCTAACACATATTATAATCCTATCATTTTTGCGGGTGTAAGGGTTTGGGAAAGACTATACTAGCCTTTTCCAACCAAATGTCAACATCTTCTTTCACGTGGTGCACCCTGTTTCCACGGACGAGGCTCTGGCGACTGATAGGTTCCCGGTATAAGGAGTCACCCACTGTTTGCCAACGGCCTCCGAAAGGAGGGCGGAAGAGCGGGGAGTGGTTCAGGGCACCTTGTTGCTCTTGGGGATCGAAACGGCCACTAAAGGCGGATGAATCAGAAATGATCAACGGCGTGGGGTATGGTACCTGCGTAAAATCGCGGTACGTATTTAGCTGCCATGGATTTGTTCCTGTGTCCAAATCGAAAAGACCAAACTTGGCACATCGCTATATTCAAAGGCTTAGTTATCACTTACAGTCGTTTGTGAACTTCACACACGATGTCCCAGGGTGATAATGGACCTGGTCATCAGGTAGAGTTTATGAGTGACTGAGTACATCCCCAGATATGGAACCGTTATCTATCAGATATGATCGACAGGGTCGTTCGTGTTCAGCACCAACCATAGTCTCGCAGTTATAAGAACCTGTCAGAACTGCTTTACAGCATGTTTCTCTTCGGTACTTTCGCCAACTACTGTAGTTGTGTCCATTTCACGTTGACTTGCTGCATCTCGCCGATTTAAATTAAGCCCCTGTGCAATCCATGTCACTTACAGAAACATATAAATAAATCTGTAGACTTTTATCAATCTGAATCAATTTTTTAATAGAATGCTTATGCCAGTTCTTTCTGCTTAAGAAACGTATCTTTAAATGGTTACAAGACTTGAGAAAATCGTTTTCATCAATAGCAATTGACTGTCTTAGTTATCGAACAGCTTATCACGTTTCGAAATAAAAAAATTTCTGTCAGTAAAAAATTGAATTAATCAGTCTTAGACGTGAAATGAACTGGACTTCAGTTACCTGATTCGTAAATGAGTTAGCTGGTGATGTGAAATGTAAAACAGTAGAAAACCAGTGAACAATTCTGTTGCGGTGCATCTTCATGCTGATTACCGTTTCAATCAATTTTACAGACATCAAAGTTCAAACTTATAGTAAAATAGTGTGTTTTGCACAGTGTTGTTCCGCACTTCAGTAAGGAATAAGTCTCTTACACGCAATTCCCATTAACGCTGCATAAATCTAAAGTGTAGTAATCAGAACGCAAGGAAACAAAAGCAACAGGATTCGCGTGTTAGTCAGTCTTAACGTTGGCCTCATTGTATTCCACCCTTCATTTATCAAGCTGTTTGGAGGAGCAAGCCTTTGTCTCCCAGTTTGCTCGATCCCTTATTTTCTTCCGCGTCGTCTCTCAAGAATGCGTTGAGAGTGACAGCGTGAATAAAGGCTTTACGCTTCTTACGCTGGGGCCAAGATTTTCCAACAGAACTGAGAAAGAAAAACAACGCTTCCGCCAACTGTCGGATCGTAAAATCATTTCCGTCACCGAAGTATGTAAAACGTACTTTCGACCTCTTATATGGCAAAGCTGAATATTTCACTAATTCTTTTTCGTAAATACAGATGGGATTTTCTTGTTGCTTTAATGCATGTGTATGAGTAATAAGTATTTTAGATTAAAAAAAAACTTATTTTAGGTGCCTAAATTGGCTTTGTTCCAATGCAAAAGTTTCAAAATAGGCTATCAAAATTACGGTTGCATTTTTAAAATTTTACAAATAAAAATTAGTTACTTTAAAATGTAACGTTGAGACGCATAATTCAGCTGAACAGTATTTAATATAATTGATTTCAGCTTTCTGGGATTAATCAAAATCAATAAAACACAGAATATGGATTTGTCACGTATTGCCTCTTGTTGGAGAAATAAATTTCGTACACACTTCTGTTGGATATTTATTTACTGATAAAAAATTCGTAAGAACGGAGACTTTCCCGGCTTATGACTGTCAGCCGACCAGTGCAGATGTCTCTACACCTTATGAAGACGACGGAGCAAATCGAAATATCGTATTTTCAATTACCACCTCATTGCAAAAAATTAATATATTACAACTTTATGTATTTTTATTTATTTATTACTTTTTCATTAAGTGTATTATTTTCACTGTGTTATTTGTAAATAGGTAGTTAAATTTACAATGCAGATACTCATGTTGGCATCATCAGCTTGTAAATTCCACAGTTTTCAGACTGTTAAGCTTTTGACGAAACACGATCCGACATTTATTTCGAACAACAAAAACGCACCATCTTTATATTTAAAATCCACTTTTTGCAATTTAAATTGTTTAGCAACCTAGTTATGTCTGTGTGAAATGTTGTATTTATTTATTTTTTCAAATTTATTGTTATTCTGATATAAATGCATAGTCTTTTAGTAATAACAAGTAGAAAGTTTGGAACTAGTGGCCTCACACAGGCTGAACGATAGGATTGCTGGACATTAGGAAAATCCAGGTCATTCTTTACTATTTACATTTCTGTCCGGTGCTCAGGATCGAAGTTCACATTTGTGATACTGTGGAAAAATGAGTGACCTATTCTTAATTATAAACTTAATAAACCAACATGTACGGCAATTACTCTACTATTCTTAGTATAATGCTTAGAAATGTTCAACATATTATTACAGTTAACCAACTAATTGTTGCACATGTGGAAATATAACATGTTTCCACTGTTTGGAGTGTATCTTGCGGATACTGGTGCTTTACGAGAACATTCGGCTCACTATAGCCTCTATGTGACAAACAACAAGCAGAGATCAACAGACAATTACCCCGCACATTTTCAGATGTGTTGTTGGAAATAAACACTCGACATAATATTTGTGTTTTTCTGAGGGAAAAACTCTTTTGTTGATATTCGAAATAAAAATATGTAAAATAGACAAAAAATGGCCCAAATGACCATTTAGTTATTTTAGGCACAATAAGACTAAAAATAACTGCCTTAAATGCTCATGAAACGTATATATACATCACTGTCTTTATGTATTTCAATCAGGAACAAAATAGGTTTTTGCCTGAAGTCCTAGTTCCATTATTAAGCATTGAATTGAAAGAAGTTTGCAGGAACTTACTGATTCGTTTCTTACATATGTCAGAGAACTAGGTAATTTTAATTGCTTACCTTTTTACTATAGCAACAACACTGGTTGTGAAATTTATTTCGCACAAGAATAGTACACTTCTATGTTCATGTTATGTGTCAGTCCCTCATTAGCAACACTGGAAATGAATCAGCTCTTTATACTGTAAAAGATTGCAGTGTTTGATACTTTACATATATGTATAAAAAAAACACAATATTCTATACTTTTGCACTGTCTTTCTATTTATATAAATAACATACGAACTAAAATTATATTTATTTACACGATTTCACTGGCAGGTGATATTCACGTCGCATTTAGAACCATACTCATTAGAATTAACACAAATTAGTGAAAATAAATAATCCTTGCCGGTTATTAAATAACTAGAAGTGTTTAAATTCATAAAGGGGAAATGAGGTTGTGTACACCGCCTGATTGTCTTATTTCAGCAGAAGTAAACTTAAGCATTGTGTTACTAAATACTTTGTTTCATTTCTTTACCTGAATTATTTGCTTGGTCCTTTGAATAAATAAGACATTCAGCAGAATAATGTACTCTTAAATTCATTGAGATCTTGAAGTCCACTAATCTATAAACTATTTTCTGTGTACTTTTACTCCTCATGTTATATTTGAACGAAATTAAGAAAGCGTCGCCATTTCTAGTTTGTGTTACAAGTAAACAGAATCCGACAAACAATAGACATGTAGTATTTATCAGACTTCTTCTGACTGAGGAGCCAGTGATAGAGGATTGTGTCGTATTTAGGCAGTTAACACACGATGAATGTTCTCCTCACCTGTTGTGTATTCAAACTCTGGCTGACTTTCCATCTTAAGGATGTTCCGTTGAGCAGAATTTAAAAACCAGTTCAGCAATCGCTTGTTAAAATTTTTATTTATCATTCTAAAATGGTGCTTGATTAGAGTAATGAAAGCGTTAATTGGTTGCACTAATTCGCGGGAGCAATTATTAGGTTGTTTCATTAGTTCAGCAACCAACGACCAGAGTTCGCGGGTGATACTTGCAAGTTAGAAGAACTTCGAAGCTTGGAGCAACGCTTTGTTCTTAATTTCTTCCACAAGAAAAGCAAAATATCTTCGGAGACAGGTGGATGAGAATTTTTCCCAGACGTAAACGTCTGGATATGGGTCGAAAATTCAAATCCACTGAAGATTATTATCTAAAATGAACCGCATTTTCGGCATCAGAATAATGAGCAACCAAAAGAATTTTCGTATCTGTCTCTTTTTACTTTAGTTCCATCTCCCTCAAGGACTACTTAAGTCACCTGAAAGATATATTATTGAAGTTGATAAATAATTTATCTGAAAAGAATATTCTGTATTAGTCCGAGAGCTGTTAAAAATTTAGGGTACATATTTGAGGAACCGCGAAAATTTGTATAACACTTCCATTGTGATTTCTGAGTATAAAATAGAAGACCTGCCTGAAGGTTATTGGGGCATAGTCCACCTTTGAATTTTTAACTTGAGGCATTTTGAATTTTTAATACCTTCAAATTTGGTATGTAATAAAATTAAAAATAAATAAGCCAGATTATTTAGTCGGGCTTAAAATTTTGCCAGGGTGCTTCAAAATTGTATTTTATAAATTTCGAAAAATGTATTTGAGGCACGCTAAGATTTACACAGGACAATATTTGCACCCAGAAATAAATAATTCTTAAAAGACAGGCGATTTGGTTGCAATTTTATTTATGAATATGTAAATAAAGTAGAAATATACACATTTATCATGGAAGCTGAACATTTAATTTGTGTTATTTGCTCAAAAAAGGGAATAATTATTGTTTTTAGTGAAAAAACTTTACAAAAAAATCGTGAAGTGGAAATTCGGCAAAAACCTGGGTTAAAATATAAAGATGTTATTTTACCACCTCAATAATGAGGTTTTGAAAAAATCTTTGATACCATCATACCGTACAAAGAGTTTATCAAGGAAACTGAATTTTATAAAAAAGTTCTAATTTCAGATTCTATAAATAATTATCGAATCTGCCGAAAAGATTATTTCAATAAATTGGGAGGGTATCAAGAAAACCGGAAACGAATTACCACAAAAATGTAAACGTACATCAAAAAGGTTTCGAAGAAATTTGCTGTTTTATTAATAAAAACATTCTTCAAAATAAAACGTTTTATTATTTCAGTTCATTATGTAATACTTATTTGGATATAATTACAAACATTGCTAGAAAGAAGGGTGAAAAATACGATAGCACATTCAGTAAAGATAATTTTGAATCAAAATTTATATATATATATAAAACTGCAAATTACATTTGTGCATAAAAAGAATTTGCTGTTCCAAAGGTCATTGTGTTAATGATGAACTATTATCATTAATAGAAGAAAAATACATTCTCCTAAAATCTTCTTTCATTTAACGAGAACAACTTTTGATATGTAATATACACCATAACCGGAAAATTTGAAAACTTCGGATTTACTGAAGGATGAATGTACGACACTACAAATAATAAAATACTTTTATTCAGTAGTAATGCTACAATTAGTATTAGATGCTATTTTTAACGAAAGACAAGAGAACACCGATGAAAATGATACAGGTAATTTGAAACATTTCTTTCATAATTGCATTATTCAATGTATTATTCATTAAATATAAATGCATTATTATTTTCAGTCAATGGTACAGAAGAAGAAGAAGAGTAGTCGAGCACTGATGAAGACTTTTCTGCAAATGATGATTATTATAATGAAAAAATCAAAACAGATGAAGAATAAAAATAATACAAAAGAAAAAATATATTTTCGTACCTACATAATTAGTTAATCAAAACGAATTTTATTTTTCTATTAATTCATTTTCAATCCTTTATACAGTACACAGAGGATAAAAAAAAATATTTTATTTGTAGAATTATATAGTTTCAAACAACTGCATGCTTGTTATGAGTCAAGTGGTCTGGCGAGAGCCATTCGCAAGGCAACACGTTTCAAATCAGCCGGCCGCCAATACACAATTCACTCGCGCTATCGTATAACATTTGTGACCACCTGGCAGGTGTAAAGTTCCAACCAAATCGCCTGTCTTTGGAGAAATATTTATTTCTAGGTGTAAATATTGTCCTGTGTAAATCTCAGCGTGCCTCAAATACGTTTTTCCGAAATTTAAAAAATACAATTTTGAAGCGGCCTGGCAAAATATTAAGCCCGACTAAATAATCTGGCTTATTTATTTTTAATTTTATTATATACCAAATTTGAAGGTATTAAAATTTCAAAATGACTCAAGTACAATTTTTGTAAATAAAAGTTTTCAAAGTTAAAAATTCAAAGGTGGACTATGCCCAAATACCCTTCAGGCATGTCTTCAATTTTGTACTCAGAAAGTACAAAGGAAGTGTTGTACTAATTTTCACGGTGCCTCAAATACCTACCCTAAATTTTTAACAGCTCTCGGACTATATGTTCAGATCAGAGGTTCATTGGTTGTACTCTAAATATAATTGATTCGCAGGTGTTGTATTCTGTTAAGTAAATTCTTACTGGTGTTCACAGACACCTGTGCAGCTGGGGCCCCGACTTATCTTAAGCCAGTGGTCGGTCCCAGAGGGTAGAGTCTTTGTAGCGGTTCTTTCAGGCTCAACGCCCCTGAGGACTCCAGCCGCACAGTGGATGGCTGCCTCCGTACTTTGCGTCTAATTAACGGCGGCGACGCCGACGGTTGGAGACCCAAACAACTGCTATGGAACAAGCTCTTGCCTCCCTCGACCCTTCTCTCTTCGTTTTAATTAAACTCCTTTCATGCGGCTGGGCTATTACACAATTAACAATTTCGTTCTTGCAGGAGGGGTTTTGTTTTTATATTTTTGCTGCATGAAAAAGCAAGCCAGATAGTACAGTCCTCTTAAGATTTAAAAATCAGTTTGAGAAAGTATGAGAAAACCTGCATACAAAAATCTTTCAAGATTCGTAATTTTTGGTTTCAGCCACAGTAGGTAGAAAAGAATAATGTTAACTAATTCCTCAGTTTAAATGAAACCTCATGTTTGTGAAAAAAATTATTTTATTGTAAAAGTCTATCCTCATAGTTCTTTATAACCTGAAGTCTTTAAATTATTTCTTCAAGGTATCTGTCAGTCTGTTTTTTATGTGTACATTTTACAGTACGTTTTATGATTGTTAACTACACAAAAATTATTAATATATCGAGCACTATACAATTTTGGGAACACATCTAATTTAGGATATTTGTGATTATTTACTAAGTCACATTTTCAGGCCTTTTTGTATTTTATTTTATTTTTCTTATAAATATCATAAAACGTTTTCATTAACTGTTGAAGTAGCTACGAATAACAGTTAAAAACAAAGAAGTTAAATAGATTTAGTTCACATTTTTTGTTCGTGACGGCGGTTTGTAAACCGGCTTTAGTTAATTTTGATACCAAACAGTTTCTTTCAAGTTTTTAATTTTTTTTCCGATCAAGGTGATTTATTTAGTTCTTTCAGCCATTTAAAAGATTTATTTGTGATATTACTGTATGTGTAATGCCTAAAACATGTATTTCAGATACAAGATGTATATATCACGTTTTAACAATTATGTTTTATAAAATATTTTTTAGTGTTTAATGATATACACAGAATGAAAATCGGAACATTTGAAACGTATTGATATAGAAGGATGCCGAAAATTAAGAGTAGACTACACATAAAGTATGAAATGAACATCTTTCGAAAATAATTGGTGAGAAATTTTTTTTATAGAAGATTATTGCAGAAAGAAGATACGGGATGGTGGGTCACATTTAAAGAAATGTGGGATTGGTTTTTTGATTAGTGAAAGGGCAGTAGCAGGTAAGAACTGAAGAGGAAGACAAAAACAACCGAAATATGTCGCTTAAATTTATTCCATATGTTAGGGACAAAACAATACAGAAATGATCAGAGTAACACAGCTGTACATGTACTTTGACCTTGAGACTTCAGTACAGTGAGAAGCCTCTTGACGTTGAGGCATAAAATCAAAGAAAGTCTGGAGAGCACACCAACACGCGATTTGTAGGCGCTCCTTTAAAGAATTGGCAATGGTTGCAGTGGGACCAGGAAGAACAATTGCCAAACGACCATAATCCAGACATATTTGATGGGCAACATGTCGGTCGAATATGCAGGCGATGAAAGCAGTGATAACCATTGTTCTTCGAAAAACATTTGTACATTCGTCGCTACATGTGACCGGGAATTGTGCTACTGAAATATGGCATGTAGAGCCGTTTGCAGAAGGGCAGCGCCTCGGACTACAAAACCTGCATTATGTAGCGGTTGCTGTTCAAATTGTCCTCAATAGGCAGGAGGTGAGATCTCATATAACCAATGGTGCCCCAAACTATCGCACCCACCGCTATGCTGACCAACAATGCGGTCTGTCCGTGTTCATCACAGTGGTGACTAACATACATGCAATCCTCATTGTAGGACAAGCTGAAGCGGGTCTCGTCAGAAAACACTATATTTTGTCACTTAGCACACCAGTAAAGGCGTTCACATGTCCATTGCAATCTGAGATGTTCGTTGCTTCTGGTCAATAGCAACCAGTCCACACTGTCGACAGAGACATGTCCACAGCCGCTGCAATGCCCCAATGTTGAGCCAATACTGTGGACGAAGTTGTCCTGTCGGTTACGGCCATGCGGACAAGATGACCCTCTTCTACCCACAGCTTCCACACATGCATCACCGTCACAGCGGCGTGCCCTGTGCGAACCTGAATGTCGGGGAACGACAGTTCGTTTCCCGGAGACCAATCATTCGGCAAATTTCGATCTGAATTGCATGAAGATATTGCACCTTTCGACGAGATATGCCATTTCCACAACGTTTGACGCATCTGCGCCGACTGAGCGTTGCGTAGCACTGATGGTTTGGTCACTCAAGATAGAACGCTGCTGAGCCTATGTAAAGACCATCTCTCCGCAATCTTATTCATGTTATATGATTCAATGTTCTACACATTCTCAGAAAATAAAATAAAAATGTATTGATACTCTACAATCAAATTATTGTAAGACTTTATCCAAGGCTTGAGGTTGTCTGAACGATTTATTTCTTGCACTACGTTTGTTAGTGTCGGTTCTTCAGAACGAAAGTAAAATTCATCAGAGCAGCATAATATGGAAAAATAATTTGATAAGAAGATTACGACTCGTGTTTGTGTGAATAAAATTTAATTAAAGAGGACAGAGGTGTAAATTAAAATTTACGTTTATATACCAGAGGATTAAATATAAGTTTAAAAGCTGCAATATTATGAAGTAGCTTCATTATCTTGTTGATCATTTCAGCAATGTTGGAGGATAAATAAAAACTATAAAATAAATTTTGTGAATTTCTGCTAACAGTCGAGTTAAACCATGTTCTAATAAGTTTAATTCCAATTTAAAGATGGGATGGTTTATATTTAAATTACTAGATTGAAATTTCCAGGTTGTCAATATTTAATTGCTCTAATAGTCCAGGCACTTTTCTATTAATGATATGTAAAATTACCTTTCTAGAAACTTCAGACATGGTAAATAAATCGTTATACCATTCTATTAGGTGGATTATTAAATTTAACACATAGGTTGGGATATGTGAAAAATTCAGGCTATTCTACATTCCAATTATAAAAATCAACTGAGGTTAGACTTTTCGAAGACATTTACTCAGCTTGGAAAAGAAAAAAAAAAAATTTGCCAACCACATTACAACATGAAACAACTCTGATTGCTGTACATGGACCTCAGCTTTAACATTTCCGGGAGCACGAGTGTATTTTTAATCTACTTCTGGGTCTTAATGTGGCACTGGATATGAAAGACTAATGTAATGTCACTTATCATTTCCGTTACTAGTTGATGAAGATTGCTTTCTGCGTCGATCTTGACAGTTTTCTTCACCAATAAAATGATTTACACTCGTGTTCTAAAAATCTGACGTCTACATGGTCATGGTTGTTCGTTAATAAACTAGATCAAACAAATTTCACTGGCCCGGGATACACGTCCGTTCGTATCGGAATACCACCATCGAGTCCTCGTCGATGCATTGTGTAATCACTGAGTTCACTTCACTCGATAGCTTCCGATAAGGTGCGCTGATTTTCCCGCCCCTGAGGTGTGCGAACAAAACGAGGCGATAAAGCAACGGCCACCATTTTATAAGCTACGCCAGTACCTCGGCGCCTGTTAGTATTACTGCCGGTTCATCAGAAACCGAGCCACATTCCTAGAATATTTTGTAATACCAAATAAATTAACCAAAAACTAATGACAGCAGAGTCGTGGCAATACAAGCTGCATCGTAATACAACATCCATCGACGAAAGGAAAGGTTGATGGTGAGGGATCGGGTAGAATTTCGATATTGGTACGTGATTGATTACATTCCTCAACGGAGAGCGGTGAACGAGCGTTAACGCTCGGGCCTTCCGTTCGGGAGGCCATCGGTTCAACTTTCCAGATTCCTATTTACCACAGTTTCCCGGAGTCACTCCAAAAGCATGCATCCTTGAAAAATATGGGACGCATTCTTTCCAGTTTCTAATTCTCTCCCGTCTTTCATGAACTAGATATCAACGAGCCAGATGAGTCAGCAAGTGTCATTTTATTTAACGGCTATGTCACTTTATAACTGAAACTGCTGATTCGCCACAGATATACTCACCCAAGGTGACTCAATTCTACGCTATCAGTACCCGATGATTGAAGATGGTTTACGTTACTTTCGGCATTTGTTGTTTATATATGAAGGTAAATTATGCTTGCTTATTTTTTATTGTTGTTAGAACTATCAAAATATTATAAATAAACTACTGGTGTTCCTCGTAACAGATCTCTTTGTAGGACAGAGCACTTTGCGTCGAGAAAATTTAGATCCAGTTTGAAGCACCCGTTTCTAATTTCACAATCCTACAGTCGGGTACGCCTGGTAATTTTACCGTCTTAAGGACATCGTTTTTTTTTTTTTTTTATTTATTTTTTTTTATTTTTTTTTTTTTATTTATTTATTTTTTTTTTTCAGCAAATCTGAGTCAACATAGTGCAGTAACTAGAATATTTTCTCTCTTACTTCTTTCAATCCTATTCGTAGCATCTGGAAGAATAAGTAAATTTTGTGCTGAAAGTAAAAATTATTTAGTTAACTCACCGTTGCTGAAGTGAGTCTAAATAATGATAAATAATATTAAATAAAATATTTTAAATAGACTATATTGCCAGTGTGTTGACTGCTTTGATGTATTCCTTCATTTTTCCTACATAATCTCATAATCTCAACATACGAGACTCTATCTGTAAAACCCTTCACCAAATCTGTTTCAGTTACAATACATTTACGTTTCGGACTTCAACTTCCACCTTCCCGGCTCAATTTAGAACCAGAGCTTCACTTACTTAAAGCTCCGTGCTCCATACATATATATTTTTAAATCCCATTCATTGTTTCAAAGCAAATAATGCCTCATTTTAAAAATCTTTTTTTTTTTCTTATCGTTCTCGCTTGGAATATCAGCTGCAATTTTCCTTTTTAAATGAAAAATTTGTTTTTCTGTTACACCTACCTTGCTGTTACGTTTCGTTTACACTTCAGGCTTTCCTGTTGCTTTGATTTCTATTCGATCCGAATTTAGTAATATTTTAATGCCAGTCAGTAACTGTTAAGTTAGTAGACTGTCGTCTAGTAACAAAAGGATCTCCTCAGGGAATAAAATCCTGCTGATTGTTGTCTTTGAACTGCAATAAAGTAAGTAAGGTTGTTTGCAGGATAAATTAAGATATACAACTGGATCAAAAGAGGAGAAGACTCTCAACAGCTGCAGGGTGACCTGGATAGAATATTTAAATCTACATCTACATCTACATATATACTCTGCAATTCACAAAATTGTGGGTGGCAGAGGGTGCTCAGCACCAAAGCTAATCTCTTTGCTGTGCATTCCAATCCCTAATGGTACGAGGGAAAAAAGAATTCATATATGAATCAGTCCGGCACCTTATTTCTCTAATTTTATCTTTCCTGTCCTTCCGACTCAAATAGGTTGGTGGAAGAAGTATTTCACTACACTCATGAGTGAAAGTTGGAGTACGCATGTTTTCCAATAAGTTTAAACGAAACGTGTGTCGTCTATCTACCAGAGACTCCCAACCTAATCTACTAATCAGTTCTGTGACGCTTTCATAAGGACTGTAGCAAGCGGTCACGGTAGGTCTGTATGGAATGAAGGTGAATGGCAAGAAGAGAAACCTAAAAGTTGTTCATGATTGTAGGGTGGGATGAGAATTGCTTGTTGAAAGCTTGATATGTGGAAAAACGTTTGATAATAAACTCAACTGGGCAGAGCACGATGTGATACTGGTAGAAAAAGGTTACAAAATCCTTCATTTTGCGTGAAGTGGGGATCACATTTTGGGTATAAAATACAGAAGTTGGTGGACGTGCAAAGAAGAGCAGCTGGATTTGTGGAAATTATCGCAGGATCCAGTAAATAAGAGATATGATAAAGGAGCTGGATTCGAAGTCATTGGAAGACAGGAGATGGGTGAAGAGAGTGCTCGTAATGTACTGTACAAGACATATCTTGGTGATGCGGCTTCGAAGGATATTGGTCGAAGAATTAGGAATAGTGCTTGGAAGGGAAATGATGACCATGACTACAAGCTGGCACTCAATTGTTGCATGATGGAGTGTGAACTAAAATTCGTATATCGCAAAAGTAGATGGGGGAAGAATTTAACACTCAAATTATATAAAATAATAAAAAAGGGTAATTAGATTACTAAGGGAATAAGTCACTGGAGCGTTTGCTCCATTACAATTAAATTAATGATATTCTTTCCTTCGGTATACTCAAAAGGCAATGCTTTGGTTGCTATTTACAATTTTATTTTTCTTACTGAATAATCTGATTGATACACTTCCTGTTGCTTTGAAATTTGTCTTCATCGTCGGCGAGACTGGAAACCGATGTAAAAAAAACCTCATTTTATTAACACAGCAAGCCTAATCCACTCCCCGCCTGGCAATTTATTTTTTGCGTAAGCGGGCGCTGTGAACGTAGCACACAGTAGTAAACCTACTGCTCGACGTTCTGCTGGTAGCGGCTGTCGCTCGTAAATTTGTCAGTGTCCCAGCCGGCTGCTCTGTGGTCTCCCGTTGCTGCGGATGTTAACATCCTTACGAAAACTGACAGTAAATAGGATCACGCTCGATAAAACCCGACTCTGTAGCTCCAACTGCTCCCCTGTTTTACTTAACAGGCTGTCAATTCAGACGCGGGTCATTAGGGAGGGAAAGCGATTGTAGTTGTACTGCAAAAACGAGGAAAGATAGATTCATTTATTAAAATATATTCTTTATTATAAAAATAATTTACATTCTGTTATTATTCAATACGCTCTTCTTTCTTTTTAATTGTCTGGAACTTTACTTCCAATAGCTTAGATTCGCTTGAGTAATAAATTATTGGACAAAAAATGTTTTCGATCGTTTAGACTGCGGTTTAATATCAATACGTTAATCGTTGTCTGTATAAAGTTTATTCCTTTTAAAGAGAGCCATGTTGAACCATGTGTTTTGTAGCTATATTCTTCCATGGACTCAAAACTTAACATGCGTTATAAAAAAGTATGTTTTCCATGCTATGGATCCACTACATGCTTGAGATGCTTCTATAAGATTATCTTTCATATTCTCAAATTTGCCTTCCGTCCTTCCTATTATAGCTTCACAATAATCCTTTCGGTGTACAAGGTTTTGTAAGAAAGTTTACTAATATTCAATTCATATGAAACTTTTGATTATTGGTCTGTTATTCAGATATTGCTGCCTTAATAATCAAATTCAGTTTATACCTCCTCTGCATCTCCTACTTTTTGAATGAATTTATGGTTTCTATTTTCTTTCACTTGTATATTTAGAATTTTTAACACAATTGCTTCTTCGTGTTATTTCCTGGAATCTCGTCGGTTAAATTCATAATACAGTTGTGCTTTCCGGCAATGTAGCATATTTATTCTCTTTTGACCTCAATTCTGATACAGATTTTTTTTACATTTTCTTGAGGAAACTTTATTATTAGAGGTAACCCTCTGCAGTATTCCGTTATGCTCTTTTTTTTTACTATTTTTTGTACCTATTGATTCTATTATTTTATAAGCGGAAGAAGATGACTGCCTAGTTATTTATTTTTTATGCTTAATTGTAGTTCAAACATAGTTAAGAACAATAGTTGAAACATTAACAGGATTACTCTAATAATAATTAAGCCATCGTCAACGGTTATCATATTCAACTGTTTGTATCCATCTTTTTTTATCTAGGATTTTCGCCAGATAAATAAAAACTACGACAAGTTATTAAATAATTGCATGTAATAATTTTTTTCTTGGTTCAAAATTCTGTCCAGAATTCGGTCTTGATTTAGAACAGAGCTTTTTTCTCGTTTCTTGCGTAGTTCGTTCCCTCAGTTCTAACTTTTCCAATCCAGTCTTTTTACTCTACATTTGTATAACTATTAATGTTACCGCATTCTAAACATTCATCTTCATCTTCATCTTCATTTGTTATCTGCTGTAACCAATAAAAAGTTTATTAATTTGCATGCTTAAAATGTGTCATGGTCTGTTTTTGGTAAACATTTCCAACAAATTAATTCAAATTTGTAAATCCTTATTTCCGAACCGATTTACTTAACTTCTTTCTGTAACGCAACATTTGGAAGACTAGGGTTGTTTTCCTCGCTGCTTTCGGAAGCAATAGTTTCATATTGGATGACTGAATTCCAGAAAAGTTTCTAAAGTTACTTTTTATAACTTAACTGAATGTTAATTTTTATTTCCCAAAAGAAAGTTTTCTCTGTTTCTGTCAGCCTTTTCGTTCTGTGTCGTAGATCATTCTACATCCTAGCAAAACTCAGTAAATACTGTAGTTACTGTTTGCATTAGATCATATCTCTGTACAGCATGCAACACCAATTAATAATAACATATAAATAAATCTGCATCCGAAATTTATCTGTATAAGCAATTTGTGAATTAATCGGCTAGTTATGTGGGACAGTTTTCACACACGTAGACTGATAATAGGTGACAAATAATTCTTGAAAATCTTTTAATAACTACACAATAATTCCTTAAGCAATTGCTAATCAGTTTAAACAGTGTGTGTAATCTTCTAAGTTAGCATGAATGGAAAGTAGAGATAGTATTATTTTTTTAATGATGGATATTTTATTACTTATAGACCATTTAGAATTTGGAAATGAATCATAAACTAAAAGGTACTGACATATATGATACATTCAAACAGAGGAGTGACTAAATGCTTCACTTGTGTTTACTATATTTCATACTGATATGATAAATTGTTTTATTTCTTTGCCTGCTAACTTTGTTTGTATAAATCCATGTGTTCAATTTTTTTTATATTACATTCTGATATTACTTTGATCGTTATTAAACTTTATGTATTTCGATGTTACCATTGATTTAAATAATTCGAAGTTAGTGAGCTGATAGTTCAGTTACGAGCTGGAATTCCGGAGGAAATTCTAATTATTTTGCCGCGAAAATTCTAATTATGTTCAGTACAGCGAAAATTGGTATTAGCAGCAAATTTACATTGGTCATGGCATGAAATTACTCCACATTACAGAGTTTTTAAACAATTATAGAATTTTATACGTACAATAAATTTAATTAAATCCAAAAGGCAAAAAATATTTCTTTAGAAATTTTACATTTACTCCTGCAATCTCCGAAAACCAAAGATTGCTCACGATGAAAAGAAAATAATTTAAAAATAACAGCGAATCATAACAAACATACCTTGGAGTTTTATTATAACAATAAATATCCTTGTTCCTAAACATTTTTATTTCAGTTTTTGTGTATGTAAAATTGGTAAATTGCAATGATGCGTTTTTAAGCTCCTATAAATCTTCACGTTTCTTTTTTGATCCCTGTATCTGACGTTTGATACACGAACAACATGAATTAGACTATGTTTGAACTATGTTGTTTGTGGGAATTTTAGTACTTTTATTATATTGCAAAAATACCTTCTGTAAGTCATAGAAGAGTTTTATTTATTTCTTCCAGACTTGTGCCAACATTGACATTCTGTTATATACATTCGGAAGTGTTTCTAAGAAACTACCAACAGTTACCGTCAATTATTATTGATTTAATGAATAATTCAGTGATGAGGATAATAAACAATGAAATAAAACTCCAAATGGTTTCAATTAAATTACCTCTTTCCTTTCATTGTACAATTAAGTAATTCAAAATATACATAACTTTTAATGTAATGCTTTATCAATAATTATTGTTTGGTAAAATTGACTGCTTGCAGTAAAAAAAAGTAGAATCCATTGTATCAATAACATAAAAGGTAAAAATGACGTTGATAATTCTGACTTCTTCTATTTGACTGGGTAATTTAAGTATTGTTAGTTGCTTCTAAGTAATGACAGCAGGAGAAGATTTAATTGCAAAGTGTGGAAATTTTATCAATATTCCCTGCTTTGGTTCACGCCATTTTAACTGTTTAACAGTTCACTGAAGATCCATCACTAAGTGAGACAGACATTCCAAGATTGAGACCATGATGAAACTGAAAGATACATTACACAGTTATCTATAAAAATGACGACTTATACTAAATAGAGTAGAAGCAGCGCTTGACGGTCAGTTGGAAGGATATCAAAGCGGATTTAAAAAGGATAGCTCTTTCTCAGAACAGACTTTCAATCTGAATTGCACAATCTGTCACAAAATCGTGAATTCCAAATGCATAGTAGTAAAATTTATAGATTCTAAAAATGTTTTTGACTCTGTGGATATAGAAATTCTAGATAAAGTAATCCGGGAACTTAGAGTTGAAACAAAATTAGCAAATCTATTCCGTGAAAATCTCAAACACACGTCAACGGCATCATAGAGAAAATAGTAAGAATTTGGAATGTTACATCAAAACAACGTGTGCTGTCACTGGGGAGGAAGAACAAGGGTGTTGAAATAAACTGTATCGAAGTTGCAAAGGATTTTTTCTTACTCTGAGAAAACTTGACAAACGTAACAGTACAACTTGTAACACCACAGCGGGAATTATGTGAATGCCTGCGAGTAAATGACTATTAATTTGTAATCAGTAAGTAAGTGTCGATATGTTTCTGAATGTGGGATATCGCAGGTGCGATGTAGAAGATCCTAGGAGGTTGAGTAGTTGTACAGTAGCGTGGAAAATTTGGAAAATGGTTGAGAAAAATTATGCTTTACAACAAAGGATGTACAAGATGGAAAGAGACTACATACGGCGTAAATAGCAACATTTAACAAAACGTGTTAGCTAAAAATATTGAAATACAACCCAACACCACAGCAATCACACGGAAATATCTTTATGCAAGCGAATGTCTGGTACTGAATAACAAATTTCACAAATTAGAAATACTAGAAAGATTTTTTTTAACACAAAATACCTGGTCTGCTAAGAACTACGAATACTGGAAATTAAGAAGTAATTCTGAAACTTATCACAACTTAGAAAACATAACATAATCAATACGGAAGAGGCTTCTGCTATTTTTTTAACATTTGTATGGAACTAGCTGATACCCGCGACTTCGTACGCGGGGATTAAGAATTTCTTTGCCAGAATTGAATATAGAAAGTTGTTGGTAACGAAGGATTGGTCCCAAGCAACACCGAGCCAAAATAATATGACAGGAAAGCCATCACTATATCAATCTACCGTCGAACCTGTCTCTTGAAGAGAATCAATTTCCAATATATTTAAAAACAGAAAAGGTGAGGGGATGTGGGGGGGGGGGAGGGGTGTTAATTAAGAGCAGGTTTGTTTCAGATTGGTCTTTTCTTCTTTCTTTAGCATGAGCATCCGATTCTTGGGTTCCAATAACTTTAGCTGCTCGTGCTCTGCTAGAGCTACAACTTAGGCCAGTTTACGCCCGCAAGGCAAGTCAGAAAAGAAAGCAAAATAAACTGGAGCCAGAAACATTTAAGCAGACACAAAGTAATAGACAGAGAATATTTACATCTACACTAAATAATACGGTTTTTCACTAAATGAAATTTATTAAGAAATTATACACTAACATAATGCGCAAGAAGCACACCTTGAGCAACCGACGTAACGTTACAGACTAACACATACATCCGTCACCATTCGATAAGTTCTCAAAATTTCGTGACTACAACAGTTAATCATACCGAAAAAACAAATGTCTCGTGCCCTCTCTACAGATTTTCTTGTCAAATTCCGTCAATATCGGTAGAGGCATTTAATCGTCAAAACGTAATAAAAAGAGAGAGACTTACTTCCGCATTTATAGTATTATTACTGCAGTTCACACACACACACTGACTACAAATCACCCCTGAGCGATCAATATAACGTAAAAAAGTGTACACTTACAGCATTGCAAGATTACCTACGATTTGTCTTGCATTGCACCCTAAATTTGTGATATGTACAGTTTAACATTCAAACCGAATAACTTACGATCAAAAACAATTTTTAAAAATCTTTGCGTCCACGGTGATTTGAACCGGAAACCAAGATCCAAACATCAGTAAGCAAGCGCTTTAACTACTGAGCTACCTGACCGCTGTATCGAAAGGCAATACAGAGACATAGACATTCAGCGGGTCTGTCTATCGCCGTTCAGTAATTTTTCGAAATTATAAGACAACATGTATTATTTATACAGATAATTTTTCAACCAAATGTAGACAGTATTTCTCTCCTTGTTTCAGAGGATAACTGTGCAAAGTTTCATCGAGATCGGATAAAAACTGTGGATTTATATGAAGAACAAACAAACATACATTCATCTTTATATATATATAGATGGAAGACAATAGTTAAACCTAAGTTCTCTCCTCAACTCGAATGTTGGTTGGATTCTCAAAAATTAGACTTACTAAGCCTGGTAACAGAGGTAGGACGGACAGTTCCTTTCATCCTTACCCAACTTAACCCAGCAATCCTACAGGGTAAAGGGGACTTACATTTTAGTGAGTAATCCGAAACATGGAAGCATTATGGGGTTCTACGCATTACGCAGAAAGTTGTGCCAGAGATGAAGGGCGGATTTTCCATTAACTTTGGAACAAAAAATGAACAACTTGAATTTATAAAGGAAGATTTTCAAAGAAACAATATAACTGAGAAAGAAGTAACAGAGAGAGAAATTTTTTTAAGAAAGAAGCGTTGAAAATGGAAGAATCTCTAGGTAGGAGGAAAAGAAATCCGGACATAAATGGTCTGAAGAGAGGAAAAAGATAGATAGTAAGAAAATGAATGTGTCCAGGAAGAAGAAGAAGTAATAACAGAGATCGAAGAACTGAAACTGACTTCTGGTCCTTAGAAGACTCCATTGGAAAGAAAGTGGAAGAAGACCTATGTTACAATAGAATTGCTATTGAGATTAATATCAACTATAGGTTTGCCATTTTTTGGAGAAATTATTACTGAATTTTCGTGTGTTTCGTATCTTCAATACATGTTGGTAACTTATAATAAAATTGGAATTTTCTCAACAATTCAACTAAATAATAAGTAGTTTTCACAAATATTGTGATTTTTGTGGCAATCAAGTTGTTGGAAGAACTCTTTGCTGACTGACATGAAAGTGTACTTAAAGACTGACACATACAAAAATACTATACCAAAAAATAATTATGTATTAAAATTTTAAAGCAGAAGTTTTAACTATTATTGTGTGTTATTGATTCTACGGTATTCAGCTAAGAATGAGGTGAGAGTTCACTTATAGAATCGACGATATATTATGGCGTATAGAGATCACCAAATTTTCGCATTAGTAATAGGTGTTTATGATGAGTATTGTAAATACTGAAAAATTTACTAACTTTATTGTTTCGTTTGGCTTTCTCAATTCCTAAAATAGCCACTATTACTATGTTACCACGTGTTTCTTTATCGGTTAATGTCTTAGCACGCTTGTTTCTTTCTATATTAGAGTGCTTAATCTATTCCTGCAGTTCTGAGAAAGGAACAATGTTAGCTCGAATGTATAAATTGGTTTTCGTAGTAACAGTTGTCCGTTATATATTCTCACTACGTATACGTGCACACATCTCATTCAACTAAATGTCACAAAACATTGGCATATCTTTTAATTACTTCTGTATTGAATGCAAATTGGTATACGAGGAAATTGTCATAAATGGAAAACGTTTGCATGCAATCAATTTTATATCATAACTGATATCTAAAGTTGTATGAAATATGGCATGTTCCAATAGTGTTTTATTTTGGTTGGGGTACTGTCAAAAAGAGATTCCAATTTAATAACGCCTATGTAGTCTTTCATAATTGAGCTTTGTCTTTGAGTTTATTACTTTTTTTTAATAATAACTCTACATTCACGTATTCAGCCATGTTTGATGGAGGCTGATTCTTTTAGGTTTCACTGTTGAAGCATCCAGATATCACCGATGATCGTTCTCAATCATGTAAATCTGAATAATTTTTCAATTTAAAGAAAGACCAAAACGGTATTTCGCTAATCTGCATAACATATTTTCAACGTACTGTAGGTTTAATTAAAAGAAATTTTTTTTTTTATTTGTTTCTTTGAAGGACGAAATTTCTTGCAACGAACTCTCCGCTATATTCAAAATATCTGTGTAGTAAAAATTCAGAATTTTAGTTGAAAAGTTATTAGCGCGGTCAACTTTTTCATTTCAAAGCATTGCATAAATCACTTGTTACGGAAGCTTAGATAAATTTTTTCACCTAAAATGTCAGCTGGTTATGCTCAAAATGTAAATTTCTTGACACTAACATTCTAACAAACATGTAAAATCTACATCAGTAAAAACTAAAAACGTTAAAACTACATTAGAACTGAGTATTAAACGGCTGACAAATGTAGCGTAAAGATATTAGCTAAACGGGAATAATGCTCGATTTGGCAGATGAATTGCGTTATAAAGTTGGTCGTTTTACTTATAACTAGTATTCCCTAAGCAGAAATCAATGTTACTGATTAATTTTTCCAGATAAAATAAAAAAAAAAAATGGTTCAAACAACATAATCGGAAAATTAAGAGACGGCAAGAAATGGGAAAGAATTCGCTCATGAACTTTTGTAGGAACCATCCATCACCTGTAGTGATTTCGGGAAAACATGGAAAATTTAAATCAGGATGGCTAGACGGAGATTTGAAACCGAGTCCTTCAGAATGATAGATCCAAGCGTTGCCGCTCAACCACGAAGCTCGATTGCTTGAATCGAGTCAGAACCAGTATTCAGAATCACTAAGTTTAATAAGAATAAAGATCTAACATTACTGTAATTCTTTCTCCGTACGTTTATCCGTACGCTTCGACAAATCTTACCTTAAAAAGCTATGAAACTTCTTTGTTAGCACTTAAGAGGTTCGGGATGATCAGTTTATTTATTTAGTTTTCTTAGAGTTTGGTGTAAATGCGCAAGTGGTACTTAAGCAACGTGAAATCCTAATTTTTGTTACTAGACAAAGTTGTGTCTGAATTTCACTTGTTTGTTCTGCATCATCGTATTATTCTGCAAAGTTTAGGTCTAACAAGCGATGCAGGCTTCTGAGAACAATTTCAGTGCATGGTAGACGAGTTGAGACATGTTTGCCCCAGAGTAACAGAACTTCTGAGTCCTGCAAGCGCGCCTACAAGTACCTGTCTCTCCATAAATCTCCGTTAACACGTGGTCCCACGGGGGACCCATGCATGTATAAATCGCGGCGGCGAGGTAATTTGCGCGCCCCGTCTCCGAGAGGCATTACTTCAGCCGTGACAGTCAACAAACGGACGCGAGAGAGACAAATTGTCCCTCGAAGACCCAAGATTCTGTATCCGCATAAAGTTAGCCAGCGGGAAACTTATTCCCCGCGATATCCTCTCACAACTCCACCATCCATCCATCCCACTCCACTCTACATCACTGCCCCCCCACCACCAGCCCAGTGTCACCCGCAGCCCCTTCCTCTCGCTCATCCTCTGGCAGAACATTTACTTTTCTGCAGAAACTGTTAGCATTTTCCGGAGCGGGCGCAAGAAAGCCTGCGCACAGTGGCGACAAAATGGATTTCTAGAGGCGAAAGGGGTGGCCCAGAGTGAGTGTATCCAAGTGCGGGGGCAGACCACGGCGCTTGCGTCAATATTGGGCCTGGGGGCGCACAGTCCTGCAAGTGGCAGTCCGCAAAGGAGGCTTCCTATGCTCAGACAGAGCAGCACTCTTACTTTGCCACAGTCCAGATTGTGGTAAAAGATCAGGAAGATCAACTGTCACACCTTACATCAGCAACAATGTAATAACGTTTCCACGCGCTAAAATTAAATTACCCAATACATCGAGCGTTAAGACTCGGCATCGTGGGTGAAGTCTTTTGTCCATTCCGTCCGATTCCTCACTTTCTAACATTTTTTTTTCTTTTTAATGCTTTACGTCTCAACGTAGTTATTATAGGAGGAAGCAGATGGTATGCAATGAACTAGAAGGATTTAGGCTATGAAATTTTGTTAAAAACATCCAAGTCATTTTGTAAAACAATCGAAAACCAAGATCTGGATGGTCGGAAGAAGATTTGAAACCGCGTCTTCCATAATTTCAGGCCCTTGCGTTACAGTTCATCCATCAGGTTTGTTCATGTATTTAAAGATTGAACGTCTGATGAACCTATCAAGAGCTGATTTGCTGACGTGATACTGAAAATTTGACAGTATCGAAGTATGTAAGATAATTTTAAGGGGAAAAAGTTAAATTCAACTCCTAGCAACAGGCAAGCTGGAAAGCTCGATGGCATTAAAAGTTTCAATAGGTCGCATAATGCCAGCATTGCCTGAAAAAATTGTGTGTTAAGGGAACACTTGCAGTATTCGCTTAAGAAAAAACCGGTACCTTTGTGTAAAATATATGATTGTTTATAAATCTCAGCTCTTTCTCACACTTTGCGTTTGAAATAAACTCTAAGGACTGAAACGATTTTAGAGTCCTCTCATATAAACTAAAACATTTTTACTGAATTTTCACTGTCTTTATGGCTGCAAATAATCTACCAATTTGGTTGTTGGCTTTAATATGTCGCCCATTACTATTCCGAAAAGTGTTCTGAAAATTCTCGAAGTTTTTTTCCGTGAGTGGGTCTTCAATTCCCGTTATAGTGTAGTAATGCGGCTCATTTTGCCTCACTGAATACTAAGCAAATTAGCATTCGTTGCGTACTGCATATCTGCAGAATGATAGTACGTGTCGACAGTATACCATGCTAAAATCATCATGCACATCTTACAAACGGCTTACCATAAACTCATAATTGCCAGTGTATGTGTAGATCAAGAAACGAATTTCACACCGTTTTTAATAGTTTACTTTCTAACATGCCATAGACAGTCCACTACCTCATGTTTCAACTAATCTTGACTAGTATAAATCACATAATAGAGATATGTTTTCTACTCTGAAACCACTTCAACACAGATGTAGAGAAAATGAAATGATTTGTGAAGTACATGCAATCCTATGTAAAATTTGTCCATATGCATGACTGACAGCGAACATTATGTCCATAAACTTGAAGTTCTGTAAAGATGTTACTTTTTTGGTAACAAATTTCTGGTGTCAGAGAACTGCACCCCGTAAGTTAAGATAAGGTAGCTAAAATAATTTGTATGAACCCTATTTTTATTGCTTCTGTCTTGTAAAAGTGGTAATTGCAGTTATTACTGATCAGAGAGTACTTATTTTTCTCTCTATTATTTCCTAATCAGTTTTCTACTGTAATCTTTACAAATGATAGTAATTCTGCACTATCTTCTTAAAAATACATATTTCACTAATCAGCAAAAAACACACAGGTTGCCGACAAGAATTTATAGTTAATTCCCCTTCTTTGGTTTCGAGGAGGCATTGCTTGCCAAAAAGCGAGACTCTAGCTATGGAGAATGGACTGTTCCCGTCAGAAGTTTGTACAAATACCTTCCGATGGTTTTAACGAATAGGTATCGAATTAGTTGACGACCCATAAACAATTAAGATGCTACTTTAAATTTGAAATAAAGTGCCATAAAAGTTTTCAGTGTTGTATCGTTTTGAGAGATTAGTATCCCATATCTTATGTTTATTACTATTTAGGTAGTATTTTTTCACGGTATAACACATGTTAAGTTAACCTTATTGAGATTTTTTTTAAACTACCACCCTCACATTTGACGAAAAATGCAATATAATCCTCTCATTCAGCTGCAACTATTGCTGTAAATACTTGTAAGAATTTTAGGAAAGTTAGTAGCTATAATTTAAAATTATATCATATTAAAAAATTGTTTCAAAGAAAAAATAATTCAAAAATTAGAAACATTATTTGCATTACTAGATTATTTATTTCTCGTGTCCAGGACATAACATTACAAGTTGAAACAAAACAAATAAAATTAATTAATATTAAGCTTGTGGACTATAGAACAAAATTAAATGGAGTGTGACTAGAATTCCGCAATCCTGATGACCTTTTCATTTGCCCTAAAAAAAAAATGTAATGGCATTAAATTACATCATATTGTAAAACGCAACGAATACGTAAAACACTTGATTTCTTACTCTCTTAAACGCTCAGTAAAAGCTTTACTTATTGAGGTTAAATAATATTGTATGTCTTGACATTTTTCTTAATTACTATTTTATATTTGCTGTTTGATATGACGGTCGTAAAGGTGTAGATTGATCACGGATGCTAGAGAATTATAAAACGCTTGATGGTAGGATGCAAGGCAATTTAAAATATTAATGCTGGTTCTAAATTTTTCTTTTGAAAATTATGTATTATTGGCACTTCACATCTACAGGTTAATTTTCCCCCTTTGATCTCTTTGAATTCATGAATTATTTTCATACACAGTAAATAACTAGTGTCACAAAGCAGTATTCGACGTTCGTGTTGAAATGTCGCAGAGAAATGAGGTCAGATGCGTTGGACGTCTTGATGGCTATTCTGGCGGGAGGGACAATAGCTGCCAATAGCAGCAGTTCTCTCGCTATTCCACCGGTCGGTTACCCAAATTCATGCCCAAACAAGATATTTACCAAAGCTTGCTGCGGAGGGCTTTCTTTTGTGTCATTATAGACAGTACTACCAGTTACATAATAATAAACCTGAAACGTGGAAATGATTTATAGATTTTTGAGGTGGAAGCGCCTTTAAATCTTCTATCTTACTGGGGAATTGCAGAAATTCTTACAATAATGTAGTTTGTTGTACCATCTCGAAATATTTCGTCTACATCCATAATTCATCGATAGCCAGACAACCAAAGAATTAGTTCCGCACCATAGTTTGGCACAGTGTTTCTCAAAGTGGGATTCGCCAGTTGATCGTAGGGGTAAAGCCTGCCATACACACTCATGCTTGCCGATCGTTTTGCTTGCACAGTCTCAAGTTGCAATGCAAGATGGAGTGTGTGTGGGGACAAGTCGATCGACTTAATTGTTGTGTTCCGTCAATTGTTTGGCTTGAAGGCATGAAGAGTGCTCTTGATTTTCCGTGCGCGTTCTACTTGCCGTCCAGCTAAACGGTGTGTGTGTGTGTACTTCCGTCTTGCATTACGTCTTCTTAGTAGTAGAGATGGGCAGGTCCGAGATTTTAAAGGAGTCGGGTCCGGATGTACATCCAGCGCTGCGGACCTGCATCCAGGTTCCGTGTCCGCGGACCTGTATGGGTCCGGCTCTACAATCGGGCGGGCGGAGTGTACGGCGGAACTGGATCTGTGCGGACCTACATCCAGTTACGTGTCCGGCGGAGTTGTATGGTCCGGTTCTACAATCGAGCGCGCGGAGTGTATGGCGGAACTGGATGTGTACGGACCTACATCCAAATACGTGTCCGGCGGACCTGTATGGGTCCGAACCTACAATCGAGCATATGGTGGATACAAATCCTACCAAGGAGAACTGCAGTATGAGTTATATCGTGTTTATCCATTAATTTATGAAATGAAAGAATATTAATTCTGATAATTTTGTTTTATTTTTGTCTGAAACTCACAATCGTACGTAATATTAGAAAATCACAGCATAATCAGACTTGATAATGATAAAAGTAAAAGTAAAATTACTGTGGGCTTCTATAAGAATAAAATGAAATCATTTCTTAATAATGTTTAAGTACTACTAAAAAAAATCGAAAGTCTTTGTTAACTATTAGTTTTTTTTTTTTTTTTTACTAAAAATGAAATTATTCAAGAGTCAACATTTTTAGATAAATATTGACTTTCCACAATATACCAGCTTAAGAAACAGTTTATTATAAATGAACAAAAAACAAAATTGCAAGTATAACTTATTTCAAATTGTGAGCGAGAAATTACGTGAGATTTGTTCTTATATAATGTATAGTTTTTGCTCTGTACACTATGTGAAACTGTTTTGATTGAGTGAATAAAACGTTGTCGTGAATGCTAAATCGAGTGCGATACAATGCATTTTAATCAAACAGTAATATTTATGTTTTGCCAGCTACCATAAAGTGTTTTTGGTGCTTTCAAAATCTTTATTTTATTTTGTGCAATTTCAGAAACTTTTAATTTCTTTGTAATTTTATTTAAAATTATTTCCAATTTAGTTGAAAGTATTTTTAAGCAAGATTTAATTCTTAGTAATAATAACCGATTGTTTGAGCCATTGTTAGACGTTCGAGAAACGGCTGGATTATAAAATATTTCTGTAAAAGCGGCCAGCAGAGTAGCTCGCAATAATGTCACATAATCATTTATATAATATATTACTAGCTGTTACCCGCGACTTCGTACGCGTGGATTTAGAATTTGATTGCTAGAATTGGATATACAAAGCTGAAAATTATCTAAGATGTCCCAAACAACACTGAGTCGGCATAATATGACGGGAACGCCATCGATATACCATTCTACCGTCGAACCTGTCTCATGACTAAAACTGTTATTCATATCGGAAAAAGTATCCTATTTCGTTCCCAAATATACAAAGTATTTCCTTGTCATCGGTATACACACATATTAATCAAAACGTAAAAAAAAGAGGGAGACTCACTTTCGCATACACAATATTATTTAGTTTAGATCACACAAAAACTACCTGTGGAACCATTATACCGTGAATAAAGTTAACGCTTTCTACCGCCAAAGATTTGCCAGAACATGGTATCCTTACTATAAAATCCTAGGCTTGGCTCAAACTATGAAAAACAATTCATAAAAATATTTGTACCCAATGGGATTAGATCCCAGAGCAACGCTGAAAGATTAATATGAAGCAAACTCGTTACCACTACGCCACCCTAACATTGCCTGAGTTAAGTGGGCATTACAAATATACATATATATTATGCGTTTGTCTTTTACAGATGAGATAGTTTTCATAATTTAATGACAATATGTTCTTATTTATACATAATATAGTATCCCATCTCGATCCTAATGTCAACAGCATCTTCCTGTCAAATTTCATCACGATCGGAGTATCCGTTTAGCCCAAGGAACGTAACAAACAGACATAAAGACAGACAGAGTTACTTTCGCATTTATAATATTAGTATAGATATGTATAATGTTCCTTGGAAACTCTACGAACCATGTTTCTGCAATAAAGAGATGTTAAATGTATTATCTGATTTGTCCTTAAGCCATCAGAATTCAGAAAGTTTAAAATTCTAGAGACTTTGTGATCAATCAAACTGAACGTTAAAAGTTTAATAATACTACAAGGCATTAAAATTACAAGTTAAATTATAAGTCCATTCTTATTTAGCACGTAAAACATTCCTCACCTTAGAAGCATGAACCCGACCAATAAAGTACTACCGGGTTTTAGCTACCCATTGACATTTAATAGTTATTGTAATTATCTACTAGCAGTCAGACATTAAGAAATAGTTTTTCATTTATAATCTCATCTTTAAACAGAACTGTAATCCAATCGTACAGTAAATGACATTAAACTCTTCAAAACATAGATTTCAAATCGAAACTGTAATGAAAAATTGCATTCCAGCTCCGCGTTGCAGGTCCGGCCGTGGTTCAACCTCCGGCCACGCGAGAACTGTGGCGCTGTTACAGGTCCGGCTGGAAGCAGATCCGACAAGCTCTCGGATGTACATCCATCCCTCGCGCAAGTGATACGGGTCCGCGGAACTGCATCCATCCGGACCTACCCATCTCTACTTAGTAGAGTATGAATGATATTAGACTACTGTCGCCAGGGGCGTAGCTACAATGGGGCTAGGCGGTGCAGTGCACCGGGGCCCTCACGTTCAGGGGGCCCCTAAGTGCACCTCTAGGGGCCCTCAAGCGTAGTTTAGAGGGCCCACGAGATTTCGCGGCAAACTGGCGACATTTTTTTTTTTTTTTTTATCTTTACCGTCGTCTAAGGGGCCCCTGAGACCCTCACTAAGGGCCCCCTGAGACCCTCACTAAGGGCCCCCTGAGACCCTCACTAAGAGCCCCCGCTGCTCAGGCAGAGCCCCAACCACTGCTCAGGGGCCCCTAAAGAACAATTCAAGGGCCCCCATCCTCAGTTCAGGGGGCCCCTACCAGCACACAAAGCCAAAAAATAGGTCGCCCGTTTGGCCTGAGGGCCCAAAATAATTTTTTTGCGCCGGGGCCCTTGTTGACCCACTGACTGTCGCATGAATTTCTAACTGAATTTATTGATTTATACAGACAAAATGAATGTCTGTGGAAAATCGAAAGTAAAGATTATTTAAACAAACAGAAAAAAGTGCTGCATATGATATTCTTATCAATAAATTGAAAGAAGTTGATGAGCACGCAAATAAAGAAACTGTTATTAAACCAGTGAATTCATTAAGAACTTGTTTTCGGTAGGAACAGAAGAAATATAATGAATCGCGTAGATCTGGGTGTGGTATCAAAAACATCGAAAAGCGAAATTTGTGGTATTTCGACAAGTTGCTGTTTCTTACTGATCAAGAAAAGCCAAGACAGGATGGCATAGACAACATTGAATACACAACTGCGGGTTCAGTTAATGAGCTATGTAAAAATATAATTTTATTAGCAACCACAATTATGTATATAGTTACATTATACATATAAAATGTTAAACTATAGTTGCTGAAGTTTTAGTATTATGGAAAGATCATAAAATGGGTTCTTTATTTTGAGAAGGATAGGTATAGGTTTCAATTGGCATAAACCATGTTATCTTGTTAATGAACCTCTCTCTCACAGTTAAAATATTCCAAAATTGATGTGACTAAATTGTGTTCGCTTCAATAACCACTGTTTTCACCATTTCTGTTCCATTTTTTCTTTCTAATTAGCAGAACAATAGCCGCAGCAACAACTAATTTCTGCGCGTCAGCCATATTGACATTTAGCAACTGACAGCTAAATGAAGTAGTAGACGGAGTGTGTATGGGCTCAATTGCGTTCCGTCAAATGTTTCGTCTTGCATTACAACTTGAGACTGCACAAGCAAAACGATCGACAAGGATGAGTGTGTATGGCAGGCTTTACGCGACACGATTCACGTAATGGTGGACAGCCTATTTCAAGCTTATAAGGGTGCGTTTTAGTTGGAGCTGCGATAAACGATGAGAGCGGTGATACTAGCAAAGCTAAGAATTGAAACATTGTCGACAATTGAGAAGTTCATACGGCCGGTTACACACTGGGTGGTTTCGTCCCCGCCGGAAATTTCTCCGTCGCCGCCATTCAGGTAGGTTTTTTTTTTTTTTTTTGCAATTTCATTCCTCCCAGCTGAAGGCTGGGAGGCGAGCTGCTGGAGAGTCACGGAGACTCTTTTCAGCCAAACTATACTACAGGGAAGGAAGGGGGATGGAAGGTCGGCCGTGGCCTTGTATGGAACCATCCCAGCATTGGTCTAGAGTAAGAGGAAAATCACGGAAAACCTCAGTCAGGATAACCGAACCAAGTTTGACCCCGATCCTCCCGAATGGCAAGTAGCAGTGCGAAAACGCACTGCCCAAGCCTTGGCGCAAGGGATCAAATGGGAGCTTACATACTGGGCAGTCGACGGCAGGTATGCTGCCGCGCGCTGCCACTACATTCGACGGTTGTTTGACCGCCCCAGTCCAGACAGTGGCCCACGTGGTCAGATAGGCGCTTGCACACTCCGCGGATTTTCAACCACTTGTGCGTTTTCAGTCTGTGTAAAGTTATCATTTTTTGAATTTAAAAATCGTAATATGAGTTAAGTGGAGATAGATAATGATATTCTCATTTCGTTAGTGGAAGCTAGACCAGTTTTAAGAGACAAAACAGTGATTTCTTTTAAAGATCGGGACGCTACGGTACCAGGAACGCTTGGAAAGAAGTGTGCCTTGAAAGTGGGATGATTTTGACGAAATGGAAAAATTAGGAAAAATGCCTTTCGATAGTAAACTATTTATCACGTTTTTACATACATTTTTACCGCTTCAACTTGAACTAGAATATTGAATCATATTTTATAGAAAGAGTTTGATGTTTAATAGTATATAACTGTGTCCTTATATCTTAGACATTTGCCAAGGAACACTTTCAACATTTTTTTTTTTAACACAGCACTGACGAATACAGTGAGACAAGCTGTTTAGTAAATTCGGCCTCATCTTCGCAATTTACTTTCGATTTTTCTTTGTAAAGTAATAATTTTTAAAACACTCAACATATTACAACTTCGGCAAAAATGTTTAACTAGTCGATTGTACTTGTAAGAATAAAAGCAAAGTAGTGTAAACTCAACAGTGATTAGTCGATTACACAGTGAAGTATATGTATTAGTTACAAATATAATATATTAGCCATTATATGGCATAGTGTATTTTTCAAACTTGTACACCTATTCGTATTCACCCAAAGGAGTTTTCACCCTAATTAACATTAAAAAAATATAGGGGATTGGAATTATATAAAATTAAATGTTTATCAATGGTAGTTCCATGAGAAATCTGCTTACTTCAAGGTGATTTCCAACATTTCCACACGTTAAATACCATACTCGTTTGAATGCCGAACTTAAATTTCACAAGCAATTGTCGAAATAAACATCCCAAAATAACTGAAAAACTTGGTGTCGTCGTTCCTCAAATATTCTGTTCTCCTTTGGTTTTACCTTTTCCTATTTCTATGGCGACTGAACCGTCAAAATAACAATTTCAAAACCTAACTACGAAGTAATAAACGCTAAATTAACTAAATTAAATTCTAATTTCTCAAAATGAAACTCGAGTCATCAAAAGCAAGATACTGACGCCCGACCACGTCATCTTTTACCTGCTCTTCGTAGCAGCGGAGGTCTTACCGCTGAAATAGCAGCGGACGTTCTACCGGTGGAATGTGTTACTGGAGCAGCGCGAAGAGCAACGCGTAGTAGCAGAGCAGCGATGAGAGCGACGCTAATCGCTGGGAGCATTTTCTTCGCTACTATCGCGGATGCCTGTCGACCGTTTGATAGGTGAAATTTTTAGTAGGTCCCATTTGTGGTACTGTAAATACAAAAATAACCATAATAGATTCATTCTAGACAAATTGAAGGACGAAATAACCACTAAATATAATACAACACAAAATTATAAAACGTTTTTAATTACTACGATGTCCGTAATATGAAACTCATTTTAATGTGTTTGCATTATAAACATAAGATTAAAGTAAAAAAAATAAAGATAAAATATTAATACACCCAAGGAGAAATGGTACATAGCTTACTGAAAAAAAATCTAGTAAAGTAGAAATTCGTGTTAATTTATTTCGAATTGTAACAATAGCAGATTTTATATACCGTAAGATGCGGAATTTTCTGCAGCTTAGTTTGGCCTTCCAGTATTTCTTGGTGTCAAATTCTTATGATTTGAAATGCTAGTTTCTTTAAGTTGATGTTCAATACCTTCTCTGTCAATAATAACATTATGTAGCAAACAAATTGTCAGCTACGTCTACAGAAGTTTCTGTTGTTGTGGCTAAAATTCTCCATTTAGAACAAATTATGCCAAAGACACATTTGACGGTTCTTCATGTTCTTGACAACCTACCATTAAACTATCTGCCTGCATCTAAATATTGTCCATAAGGCTATAATAAATTATTTAAAAATGGATAAGCTCTGTCACCTATAAAAAAAATGAGGTTTAGTGATTTCAGAATTTGGCAGATGGATTTTGAATATTCAATCTTCCATCTATTAAAGATACATACAGAGCAACAGATCTAGCTGTTCCACCGTCACTCTGTTTACCAAAATCTACAGCTTCAATTTTTATAAATTTATAGTTAGTGTTGATCTATCTTTGCAGAACAATAGAAAACAATACTTGTATTTATGGAACATCAAGCCAGAGTGTGCTGAACAAGTAACTCTGGCATGTTTTCCATCGATAGCACCCATGCAATTCGGCAAATTACAAATATTGTAATCATCTGCACCTATTTCTTTTTTAAGAAATCCTGTTCCTCTGGAATTATCATATGTAGTGGTTGAAATATTTTCCATAATTATTTCTCTTACAATTTCTAAAACTGTTGCAATGCAACTCCCATACGAAAGGAATATGCTAGATTTCTACCACGCACAATGGTGGTTACTATCACTCATTGTTGCCAGTAGTGGAACTACATATCGTGGTGCGTGTTTTGAGCAGCTGATCACCTGGGAGAAGGCCTATCTGGAAACGACCATGGACCTGGCGTAACAAGAAACGTGATTCATCCAACCAGGGCGACATGTTTTACATTGATCCACGGTCCAATCTCGATGATCTCATGTCCACTGCATTCGTTGATCGGTAATGTCGTTGGGTCACACATAGAAACGCTTAGGGGCCGATCTGAAATGGAGTCCCATGTTCATCAACTTGCACTGTAAGGTGTGCTCCGTAACACGTGCCTGCGTCAGCATTGTACTCTGCCGTAAATCTGTTATGGATCGCCCCATCTACTGCTTTGCATAGGGGGAAAGCCTCCGATCTGCACGTTCTGTAATGAGGCGTGGATGCCCACCACCTTCTCGCCTACTCGTGGTTTCACCGTCCTTCAACAACATTCCATGATGCTCAGTACTGCAGCACGACAGAAGTCGACCAGCATCGCCGTTCCCGAGATGCTCGTTCCCAAGTACCAGACCATACTAATTAGAGATTTGCAAAGTGACTGAAGTCAGTGGATTTCCCCTTAGCCACATGTATCGTCGCTAGAATGACTACCCATGTATCTCTGCTTTGCTTATATATTTTTCCTTACCACATGACTTACTTACAACGCCACCAGATGGCATTTAATTTCGCGGCGGACAGTGGTCATAATTTTTGTCTCATCAGCGTATAAATTCACTATGTAAAACAATAGTGCCAAACATTGTAGTGAAGTTATATAAGGTTGAAGATAGAAATGAAGAAAATTCATCTCATAATTGGCCTGTACAAGTTAAAAACGAAGTGATATACAATTTTTAAGTATGTTAAAAGGTGTCACGAATGTAAGAAAGTAAACGATGGTAGAGCGCATCAATGACAACCCAAGTACATCTGTCGCAAAGACTCAAAACTTGTGAGAGCCGCATTACTTTACAAAGTAACTCAAGACTAATCCTAAGATACTCCACACATTGAGGCGAAAAAAATGCGTGGCTGCATGGAAAGTGTGCGGTGAGAGAAGAGACGTATTAACCTACATTCCAAACAATCCTTAAAGATTTTTATGCAGTAGTACACATCCTGAACAGTGGTAAATCTGGTTGGCAGCTAACATTATGACGTGAAGCACGCAATAAATTATGACATTTAGTATGTAACAATTGGTTGGAAGAGAAGTATACATCGACATGAAGATTTTTTAAAAAAAAAGTTTTTCACACACTAGAAGGAAATACTGAATAAAAATGAAAATACTATTGTGGTCTGACAGAATATATTAAGTTCTGATTTTTGAAATAGGATTATCGACGTATTCTCATTTAATTTACTAGAATGGTCTTCGACCCATAAATGGGTTGCACCACTATGTTGGAGATTTGCTAGGGCCTGTTTTAGAGGCAATAATTTCGAACGATTGTGTTAATGTTGCAAGTATGTGCATGACTATAGTGACCGTTGTTGAGAATAGTGAGATGAGTAAACGAAAGACAGTGCCAACCCAACCAGTCGTACTCTTCCGAAACATACTGCATGAGCCATCAATCCGAACGTCCTCATCGGGGAGTGAATCAACATCAGCACTGTCATATGGCCTCACTGCACATACACTGCGGAGATGTTGGGTTGTAAACCAAAACATTGGTATATTATATGGTGATTGTGAATCCTGGCCCACCGTCTTCGCTATCCCGCTGTCCAATTCCCGAAAAAATGTAAAAATATTTAGTGGGATTGGGGCTCGTACCAACAAGACAGCGGAAGGCGACGGATAGAATCATGAAGCCGAAAGAACCTGAGTCAACTGGCGGTGCATTGGTTTATAAGTGAGGAAAGTAATCATTCATTCGCATGTGGTACCTTGCTTCAATCGGTTTATATAAACAAGGCAGTGTTTGTAGTGTAAGTTGCCTATAACACCACAATGATGCTCTATGAAAATATTATTATTATAATAAAAACTGCTTACTGCTGTTTGTTTATTAAATTAAAATGTTACTTTTTAATATCTGTATTACGCATAATGATCGTTTCAGTCCCAAAGGTAACAGCTGGGTTTACGGGGACTGCCTGCTTCTTCACAAACGCATTCACTTTCGGGTGCTGATTTTAGTTGAATCCAGCAAACATGATATATCTTCTTGTGAAATTATTTCACAATTGATGCGAAGTAGATGGAATAATGAGGCAATAGTGTACGGAGGGACATGACGAAATTATAAGGGTTCCGCTTATAGCGATTTTGAGTTTGGAATGTTAGAAACATATTTCAGAATACCCTCAATTGTTTTTCTTTCTTTATTAAATCCTGTATTTCCTGTAATATTAAAACTTTTCTGTACCCTGTTTGACAATAATAATAATAATCATTTAAACATACACGTATAATGTGTAATCCTCAACACTTTGGCTGCTTCGTTTGATATAATTAAACTATTTTAGCTCTATTTCGTCAGTTCTAGACGCCATTGCTTGTCTAAATATCCAAGTAACGTAATACACAAAACGTTTAACTGATTTACACATTTCTATCACTACTTCGTGCGGTTTCTGTTCATGAGATGCTTGAAAGAGCTGTCAACACGTTTACATCGTTAAGAATTTCCTTATTTCGTCCGTGATAACGATTCTGAACTTCAAGGATCATTATTCCCCCACGATATCCTTGTTCTTATTATTAATACTTTTCCGACATATATCCACAGGATTACTGCAGCTACTATCATCCGCTATAATTTGTTCTGTTTCAAGATCGAATAATGTTTTACTGATTCTTGTTAATTTTGTATAATTTCTCCCAATATATCTTCTACTTATTATGATAATTGTTCTGGACATTTTAATAATGTTTGTGAAGGAAAAAATGTAGTAGGCTCTGTAATACTACTTGTCCTGAAGCAATTATTGGTGAACGAAGTGATTTTAGATTTTAATTAAATGAATAATGCTGTGAACATTACATTCGTACGAAATAATTTGAATCGAAGAAATCCATGATTAATGTATTGACTGCGAAACAAATGTAAGGCACTTGAACAAACTAAAATATGCATTCAAAATTTTGTTGCTGTAACAACTGATTGCTATCTGAATGGTCCCTGGTTGCGATTCATTAGTTAAGAATTTCTTGTATCTCGATGGTTGTTTAGGTGCGTGAAGTATATTTCTTAATTGAGAGAAAGCGCAATTCGTTTCCATGAGTGTCGATTTTAGCATTTGTTGGTAGAGAAGATGAGAGTCTAGTATCAGCGTCCTGCAGGTACACAAACTTGTGTGCCCGCCTGTCACCTACGTAGCATACATTGGGCGTTGGATAACAAACCGCTTCCCCCGATGACGTGATATAAATGCTGGACACCTCCGGAACAGGTAGGTCTACCAAAGATGTAAGAAGGATTTTTTTTGTGATGACGCCGGCTATTGTTTAGTAACTATAAAAACATTAATTCTTCTTCTTTAGTTACATATTAAATTTTGAATAAGCGTGCAGTTTAAATTACGAGATGGGATGAGAAATTCTGTTACTTTTTTACGGTACACAATATTAATAAGCTTACACGTTTAAAAATGTAAAACTGATGCTTATGACAGTGATACACTCTTACAGCATGTGCACCTTCACCGTGTCAGTCTTTGTAGTTTAATCTGTAACGTCCCTGTTTGCTAGATGGCTGCAGTGGGTGGTTCGTTCTTAAATTAAATTTTTCTCCCTAAGATTTGCGAAGTTTCTCCTGGTTTCCTGAATTTTCAGTTCTTCCTTTGGTAATGGACTCCCAAATTTTGGCTACGTAGAATCGGGGAATCATAGGAGTTTTCTTGTTGCTATATTATAATGAAATATCGAATCCGCTAAAAGTCAATGTTTGTTACATAATTAATATTGCAAGTTACAAGCGAAATACCACTGTGAACTTCACACAACGTAACTCGAGCAAAAGCTAGGTTTCGGAATGAGAAACAATGGATTCTACAACCGGAGGAAAGGTTGTACACACAAGAACCGCAGAGTCAGAACCATCCTACACGGCTACGAGATGAAAAGCCTCAGTAACAAGAGACTATTTGCAACGCTTCAAGCACCACACATAAACAGCGTCCTGTTGAGATTCCTCATGAAGTTCACCCAACGCAAACAAAAATATGTAATTTTATTCCACAAAAAGTATTAATAATTTACCTATTAAACCCATTGATTTTAAACTCGCATCTTTTTCTAACATTGTAATGCCGAAAAGTAATTCTCATATGGACTGATCTTAATTAATAATATTAACAACAATATCAAAATTTAAGAATCCACTGATTAGCTTTTTATAGTGCTCCAATCCTCCAAATTGCCATTACTAGTACAAAAAACATTACTATGATACTGTTCGTCCAATATTTTAAAGTAATTTGACAGTGTGTTTTTAGTAGATTTTTATGAAACAGAAAGGTGATTTTTCCGGCCGCATCCAACCAGTCATCCCTTCCAAACCGTGGTTCCACAACTGGAAAGTAAACAGACGCCACTTAACTAACATCATCAAGCAGATTTCATCATGGCCACTTTCCCAACCACTTAAGTAGGTAGGTACACCTAACACATACAAATATTTGATAAAGTTGAGATGTCATTTTCTGCAAATCTATTTAAATTTGAGGTTTCAAATTTCATAGCTCCATAGAACTGTTATAGCTAGATATAAAAATTTATTTTTAAAATAAAAAGATTGTTTAACAATAGGATAATGTACCATCCAAATTGACAGTGAAAAATATGTTGTTGTGAAGGGGTTTAAAGACAGAAGGCATAGTATCTGAAATTTTTCAGAAATGTTCTTTTAATATTGTAAACTAATATCAAGGCAACAAGTTGAACCTATAATATAACATATTTAACTCTACATTTTTATTAATAATTTTTTTTACCAAGAAATTAAAATTTTTGCTTAAATATAAAGGCATATTTTCCATTTGGGAAAAGCTGCATAAACAATAATGGTTCAGACTGTAGTACTTAGTATGTAGAACATGTCCTGCAAATTTGAAAAAGATCTATGTATTTGGTAAAACGTTATCTTTCAAACCGTATGATGAAATGCTGTTTTGAGATATTCAAGGTTAAAGTGGGCGTGGCAGTAAGATTTAAATGGCTGTCAACCGTGCAGAGCATTGCTTAATCACACATAATTCCCACACTGTTGAAGATATTCAAATAATTTTTTCACTAAAATGAAGCCAAAACTATAAACTATTTTTATAAATAATAAAAAAATCATTTTTTTTGAAACCTGATAAGTGTACCTACCCCCTTAAAGCGGATAGGATTGAGAAGAAACCCACTATGCGAGTGCATTGATCAGGCAGTAGGGGATATAAACAATCTTCTCTTCTCATGCAAGAAATATGCCCACATTCAGGACAGAATGCTAAAAGAACTCGCAAAATGTAACATTCCTCTCCCAACGAACGCTTCCATCCTGCTCGCCTCAAATAAATACGAAATACTCAAAATCACAATGACCTTCTTTAAGGAGGGAAACATCCAATTATAGATTTTAGACAAGTAGAAAATCCAACAGGAAACGACGGGAACAAAGTTAGTACATTTACAATCGTACACCACTTGAACAGATATATCCACATACATATCAGCCAGTCATATTACTAGAATTTGAGGCCGCAGTTAACGATTAGGGCACCAGTGCTATACATTGACCCAAATAGAATTAAGATATCCCACAAATAGCATAATAAACACTCTACGACGCAGATAAGAAACATAATAAAGTAAGTGATTACATGTCGACTCATAGTATAACACCAAGAAGTAAACAGATAGATATAGAACTGTAAAAGAATGGAAATGTAAAAGATCATACAATTTAAACTGTTGTGTATAGAACTGTAATGTAATGTAAATTATGAATTTTTAAGACTGTAAAGGAAATGAAATGTATATTGTTAAACTATGTAAATAGAACTGTAAAGTAATGAAATGTTAATTGTAATAAAACGCAAAGAACTTGGCTGTGTAGCTGATAAGGCCGAAAGCCAAATAAATAAATAAATAAATTAGTAGATTCTTTTATGTGCTAGGGGATGATACGTCCACTGTGTCTTCCAGCGCTGATTCCGCTGGGTTTATTGCGTAATTTGATAACACTTACACATTTATGGTGCCTTTCTAGAGATCTTTACTTCGAGTTAAGTTGCCTAATATCAACACAAACAAATTCCGTAAGTTTTATGAAGGGTTGCGAGATAAGTGAAGAAGAGATGGTGTAAAAACTTATTATTCTGCAGACTTTAAACCACAATAGTGCAGGAGTTTGTACACGAAGTACCAACTGAGCTAAACGTTTAAGTAAAGCAACATAAAATTAAGAATAATTTAACCCTACAACTAATGTTCACTTGTGTGTAACTTTGAGGAGAGTCACTACCGTTGAAACTTTTCAGCTTATTCGCATACCAGACCGTAAAGACACACCCTGTGTCGCTGGAGTTAACTGAGAGAAGACGGTTGCAGTTATGTCTGAATTCATGGCACAAGGAAGCCTTATTTCTGCTCGACGAATCGACTGTTGATAATGATGCGGTTGACATACAGGATACTTTCTATCCCGGTACACTACGTAGTTCCTGGTTTCGCGTAGGCCAAAACGACAGTGATAGGTTATTACAGGATTAATTTTATCGGGATAAATTTTATATTTTCATGCGAAGTCACTCTTTATGTTTTAATGAATTGTGGCACAGTGATAGTTCACTTATCATGGGTACTGAGAAGTTCTTACAATAATTAATCATCATCGAATGTATGCAAGTACAGAAAAAGTAGTGACTTTTTTACATTTATATTGGTACGTATAGTTCTATTATTCTGAAGTGTAAGGGAATAGTTCACTTACTTTCCAACAAACAACAAAATTGGTATTTATATGCGATAAAAGTGTGTTCAAATATTTTAAAGCATAATACATTGATTTTGCGACAAAATTATGAATTTATATGATCGATTAGGTATATACTAATAAACAGTTAAAATATTGGTTACATGTAAGCGTTGCGGATAGGACGGAGGTGTGAATTGCGTCCTACACAAGCAAAAAATCTTCCGAAGTAGTAATAGTGGTTAAATAAAATGAAGTGTTTCAGTTCCCTTAAATCATTTGCATATAACCGAAATGAAGGTGGAAAGGTGGAGGACTGATTTTCTTATTTTTACCTATATAGTCAACATCTTTCTATACATAGTTTACCAGTGAAGAAACATCAGAAAACTTAAATTCCAGCTGAATGTAGTCACCAGTACTAAAATAGATCTGTGATGGGGGGATACATTATGACCAAATAAGTATTTTTAAGTTACTAACTTCAAGGAATTTGCTCGAATTTCCACTGTAGGATCTACGTTTTTTGGTGATTCCTCATCATTAAAAAATATTTTAATAATTATACTATTCATTTAAAAAATGAATTCTTCCCTAGAGCTGCAAGAACACCGCGTAACGTTTTGTTGAATGCTCATTGTCACTGTCAACAGAACGTAGGAGCGAGCAAAAAAAAGAAGAAAAAAAAAAGAAAAACCAGAGAGGTTATCCGTTTTACAGTATGTAAACATTAAGAAACAGATACCTTTGACTGAAAGGAAAATGTAGGAATTATGATAAGAACAGAAGTTCTTGCGCAAAGCATACATAAATTTCTGTTCGTTTAAAAAATTATAGAATCAGAAAATAATTACCATGCAAGATGTAAGGAAGATATTTAAAGTTCATGTAAACGTTTGGTCAGTCAAAGGAAAGTGTCTGAATCCATCTGATTAGAGAAAATGGGGGATGTACATGCAAATTTATTAAATGTTTGGTTAAATTGGATTTTATGTAGCTTCATTTGCCAGGATTACCAGTCACCATGCAGGTTCATTACACTTCAGCGGTTTGAAATATTTCAATAGGGAGATCAGACATGGCGTTTATTTTAGAGATCTATATACCAGAAGGCGAAAATGTAAGCATTCTGACTTCATTGATTCTAGTATATTTTGAAACAAACTAACCATTATATAACTAAGGAGGAATGTTATGCATAATTTTTTATTGCCTTGTTATTGTGTATTTTCGAAGCAAAACTCATTTTGAATCGTTGAATTTGTACAGCAATACCATATCAATGGACCAGCCATTTCAGGCTTTCCTGGTGCCATATATCGATTCTCGTCAGTAAGTATCGGGAATGAGTTTTTAAATTCCCTTGATAGCCTTTCGATAGCAATATGCTAGCCGCTGATGGAGCGAAAAGTGAATGTAGCGGGCTTATGGACACCTGATTTCTATATAAATAAGTAGGGTTTGAGTAACAATTTAGTTTCAATATATATTATGGTAAAATACAACATATCTATACATTAAACTAATTTAGGATTGTAACAGAAACCCAAAAAAGTTTTGAGAAATATATCGCATATAGCTGGAGGTAATAATCACTATGTTGGTTTCGCAATTTCCAAACACAGTTATGCAATTATGAGCACATGTAGAAATTATTTTTAGAGGAAAGGGTAAAAGGTATAAGACTGAATAAAAACTGTGTATCAATATCTAGTACGAAAATGTTAATAGTTGCATTATTATTTTGTTTCCTTCGTCTAATTATTGGTAATTGTATTTCTATAAATAACTGTCGACATAGTAGACACAATGACGATAAAATAGACATTAATTATTTATGTACTTAATAATTAAGATATGAAATATAATAGTCTCATAATTATAAGCTGTACACGTTATATAAATATGTTTAACCAGTCCTCACTAGTACATTGGATAACAAATACGGCTTCTTAAAATCATGTTTGTGTACTACTTTACCAAAGATCAGACAGTATGCGCGCGAAACTGGCGATCGTCAGACGCGAGCGGGAGACAGATTGCCACAGACGCTCGCACTCTGGAAGGATTAAAATGTTGAGTGACAAGGTGAATAGAAACAGAGGGTCCTCCAGCTCGTTAGCAGTGTAACAGGATGCCGTGTTTCTAAACCCGCGGTATGGGGATTGGCAGACTGTTGTCAACCGGGTAGAACTTACTGAAGTGAAGAAAAAAAGTGTCAGAGGCACCGACAAAGTTAAACATTTAAAGCAGAGAAGCGGAATTCATTTTCCGAAGAATCTTCTGTAACATGCGATGCAACAAACCATTGAACTCCTATGTAGGAGGGAAGGATGGACGACTCTAAATAGCGAATACGAACATAGGAAACTGTAGTTAATAATTTTTAAATTTGTATGTTTTCGTTTAGGTACTGATCGAGAACAATGACAGGGCGATGTGGAAATAGAAGGCTACTGCGTCCGAGAGAGGGGAAACCAAAGGAAGATATTACGGCGGCCAGTCTGGCTTACTTATTGAAAGCAATAAACTTTAGTTACATTTGAGCAACAAATCCATTTTTGGCAGCGATTGCAGTTGAACAATGTATCGTTCGACTCCTTTGCCGAACGAACTTGTGGTTCGGCACTTACGACTGAGTTGTTTCTGATATGCTGACATTGCAATAGCATGTCTAAAAATCTTAGTTACTTCATTAGTAAGGGTAAAGGTCACGGGGTTCCTACGGCTCCTGCCGCTTCCCGTAGGATTCGCGGAGGTATAGCTCCGCATTCCCATTACAACAATTGGCACAAGAATGGGCATGACGGGGTCAGCGCCACGCTCTGGCCGTTCTTTTATTTTCCGCGGAGTTTCCTCCATGGTAATGGTTGGATAGCGGGCTGGGTAGGCCTGGGGAACCGTTCCGGACTTTTTGCTTCGTCGGGGATCGAAATCAGGTCGTCCAGGTCGGCCTGGTCGCAGTCAGATGCTCTACCTCCTGAGCTACGTGCCGCCCTTCATTGGTTACAACTAAAAATAATTTTCCTTGATGTAATCGTTGCACTGCGATCTCGGTGTCTGCATACTCTATCTTTGATCTAAATTAATGAATTTATTTGGGCGTCAGTTGATTTGGATAGAAAGAATTGAATAACATTTAATCAAGTGAGGGTAGAAAGTTATTTTCGTACTCAACAAAACTATAAGTTAAAGTGTTAAATAACAAACAGAATTTATTACAATTCTCAATAGGGAAAACTTCTTTTCGTGACATTTTAAACAGGACGTTACTATGTAAATAACAGAAAGAAATAACTTAACAGAACACAGAATGTTACTGACTCATTGGTAGTCTAACCGCCCTCAGTCCCGGCACTTTTCTCAAAATTTTATTTTAAGAATTATTTAGAACATGGTGGGAGTTAATTAATTGTGGACTTGTATATTTTTCGTGTGGTTAACTGTGTGCTCGTTAATATTTGTCATGTAAATGGACATTGTTTTATGGGGAGAAATTACGTAAATGATATTTAATACGATCAAGGAGAGTATTATATATGAAACATTCATTAAAAATTTTAAGTGTTCTTGTGAGCAACTATATATTGTAAACAATTCTCAAATTTTTGGACTGGTTTATGTTGATAATTTTGTGCGTAAATGGATGTATTAACTTTCATTTTATGGGGTTTTCTGATGATTGTGAATGATTTTGTGCAATTTCTGATTATTTTTGTATGGATTTGAATGTTAACATATTGTTAACAGTCAAAAACGTCTTTGTTGTGTTATAATTGATTCTATGGGCCTTATTTAAACGCGCGGACATGGCGATCAGAGTCATTTGCCGGTCAGTTGTTTTCTAAAGTTTTGGCATTTGTTTTTGAGTTGACAACCAGTTTTACAGTCGTTTGTGAGTTTAATAGCTTGAATATTTGTGTATATGTGCTTTAGTATCTTTGGACGAGTCTATTGCCCTATCCACGAGTAATGTAATTATGGAGTTCACGGAGGAACAAATATGAAGTGAAAAATGATTCGCCGGTGTTTTTATTTCATAGAAATATTTCATTCATTCATAGCAGTAGTAATTTAAACTTTGGTGGAAGGTAAAACCATCCGGTGACCAAAGACAGCAACCTGTGAATTGGAGTACGAAGCAATTAGAGATAATCATCATTAATTGACGACATGAAGAAATTTTCAATTACTGAAGAGCGTATCAGTAGACACAAGATAGTTTTCCATGTATCATAGAACACAGGAAATGTTGATATTCCTTAGCGGAACTACTAGATTTGGTGGCCACGTGGTGAAAAAATGCATTTTACTGTAAAGCTGCATTCTGCGTAGATGATGCTGCGGCTGCCACCGATATCTTCATCATGTCGGCTGCCTCACTGGACAAGATTGCTCCACTTGAAACAGACAAATTGAAGTCCGCCGAAAGAGAGAATCTTTTTCCACACTTCCTCCGTCCAAGAAAATTCGGTTTGCAGTTTTCTCGTAGTGGATGGAAACTTTATCAATCAGGGAGTGTTAGAAATTGGCGCTCACTGATACATCATGCATAAACGGAGAATTACCCCACATTAGTACGCTCAGGAAATAGCTATTACTCTTTTTTGCTGAGTACGTCTCACCACTCTCCACATACACGCCGCTTCTTAAATCTCCTACACACTTAACGTTGTTGTCATTGTTCACTCTTTAGAGGTTTGAGGACCATTATACGCTTTTCAAATGTGTTGCACTGTTCTGATCTTGCTCAACGCCTATAGGCAATTAGCCGGCCATATTTTTGGAGTGATGCTCTCCTGCTGCCGATGTTAGCAGTGCCAAAGTTCACTTAAAACATATGTTAATATTATTTACTCTAAGAATCGCAATAAAATGAATGTGGCCATGTACCATTGGCTTGATCCTTACACCATCGTGAGGTAATGTGAAATTTAGGAGCGTGGTATCGGCATTATTGACTGCAAGCTGCCCACAGAATACTACGAACGTGGTAATATCGACGACCTAATAATCCATTTGCTGAGATTCAAAGGAAACTGAACATTCATACTCACCAACGACATCGTGATGCAAATCAAATTAAAGAATCTTTTTGTTCTGCTATTTCTACTGTGCCAAAATCATTAATTTTACTGATCTGTTAGGTATTGTAAAATAATTAATTATCACGCCTTCTACTTTTCTTATCTTTCAGAAGATGTAAGCCGTGACTTCGTATGCGTGGACATTACGCGTGTTAAAAAATACTTTGTCGGAATAATATGACGGGGAAGACATCTTCGTTCCACATTGCTATTTAACCCGTGTCCTAAAGAGAACCAATTTACAAAATGTTTAAAAATAGCAACAACCTAAAGGGGGAGGGGAAGGTAACTGTAGGAGAATACCTGCCACAGCTTCTCCGGAAGATTTTTGTTTGTGGGTTAAAATTATGTCATTTTCTGGAGACAACTTTTGTATAAACAATATTTTACTTCGCTGTCCTTTGCTAAGGTATATATCCTTTGTGGGTTGGGAACACGTGAAATTACGTATAACTGCCTATGACAAAAACATGTCTTTTCTAAGAGTATCTCTGTTATTTTCAGTGTCTGTCCTGCGCTTTATTGAAGGCCATCAATCGCGGAGTAAATTAACGCCTTTACTATATAATAAGTTGAAATTTATAAACAGATCAAACAAAAAATGAATTCGAGAAAAACAAATCCTGAGCCACGGATATAAAATTACAGAGACATACAGGCGCTATCCATATGTCTGTCAGCGTTCGGTTAGACAAGATATATTATTTATCCAGGAAAGTATTTACTTGTAAAATTTCATCAAGATCGGTTTAGGCGTTTAGAAGTGAAAAATTAATAGACAGAGCGACGGAGCTACTTCTGCATTTATAATGTTAGTGTAGATGATGAGGACACTAATATGTTATTTGCTTATTAATGACACAATGGATAAACTCATCGGAAAAGCAGATTCAAGGTTAATAACTTTTGTTTATTTCTTAACCATTAGTGTTTAATTCAAGAGAAGTAACATAATTACTTTTATCCATTTTATTTAATTAAGTTCAATGAATTGTGTAAAAGGGATAATTTTAATGTGTGTCATTTATCATAGTGCCCATTTTATTTTAATAAGTGGCTTAAACGAGGAAAGCAATAAAATGACTGACATTGTATTCTTAAAGGATATACTGGAAAGCATTCAGATAAGGGAATACTCCCTTCCGAAGCACGGGTAATCTCACAAAATTATAATTTTTGTACCCTGCCAGGTAAAATTTGTACTAAAACTTTGTTTACTGCATTTCCGGAAAAAAGTGAAAAAGAATTTAATCCCAGTGAGACTTCTAAAACTACACTGCAGTTGTACTTTAAAGTGTATTGTTAATACGTTTATGACATTTGTGTTCCTCGGTCGCTGCCTTTGCGCGCGCATTGTCCAGATTCACGACTTTTTGTCACCACTATGCCGTTTCTAACGCTTTGCGATAAACGAGATTTATAGTCGTGATCCGTCGTAACCCAGACCCACATTTTATGTACACGGCAGATTTCGATCTCAAATTGCTTCTGTGTTAGTGGTGGCCCTTTAAAGTTGCACCTTTGCAACCGGATTTGCACAGAATAAACAAAGCACCGTAAATTAACGATCCAGTCCTTGCATTATTAGTTGATGTGATGATGTTGTGGGATTAATTGGTAATTTGCGTCTTACTAAAAGATATTTACTTAGGTTCTGATATTAGATGGACAGAGATGAATTATTTCAGTACACCTCCCAGTGTGTATGTAGTTAATACATCAAAATTCCTACAAAGTTACATTGAAAATAAATTAAAGAAGGGTCATTATATAAATAAGTTAATGACAATGGCATTTTAATGAAACTACAGTTTGGCTGCTGTCTTTGTTTTCACGTGTTTTAAATCACATGTGGAAGTGCGGCTACTCTGAACGTGTGGCGGTACGACAATATGAACTACCTAACACAGGTTGGACTATTCATTGATATATAGCGATAAGTGTCCCGCCTTCTATCTCTCGGTTTAAGAGTAGCTGACCAGCCAGAAATTCAATTCTCCTTGCAGAAAATACTAAACCCTACAACTTGGAAACTGAGAGATTTCTTTGCCAAAAATGAGATCAAATCAACTAAGGGGGAAACGTCGTGAGGCCGACATAGCGTAAAATATTTTATGTCTCTTCTTACGTTATTGTAGTGAATATTATAAATGTAATATATCAAAAATAATACTTTATGGCTATAGCTGAATGTGGAAAAACACATTGACAGGTAGCTGTTAAATTGAAAAGTAAACTGTTCTCTTTAAAGTATAGCATACCGCACACGATTCTTAGTATTTTTCCTAATTAACTATTATCAATTTATTAATATCTACATAATCTAACGAATAGAAATTATATCTTATTATCTTTTCTTCTCGGATTCTAAGTAATTTGGTATCCTTCCTATCTAGCGCTAATATTCATCTCAACATACCCCTTACACCCTATGTCCTCAATTATTTGCTTCATATATACTAATCTCTGTCTTCCTCTACAGTTCTTACCTTCAACTGTTCCCTCCACTATCAAATTAACCAGTCCTGTATGTCTGAAAATATGGCCTACCAGCCTGTCTCTTCTTTCTGTAAGCCTCTTCCATAAACTTCGTTTCTCATTCATCATTTCCAAAATTCGTTAAATTCGTACTTTATATATCCACCTAATTTTCAACATCCTTCTATAGAACTTAATTTGAAATGTTACAATTTTTATTTTTTTCTGGTATAACATAAAGCGCTGTGTTCCAAAAATAGAGTTTTAAGAAGTTTTTATAAGCCCTAAGATCAATACTTGAAACTAAAAGATTCCTATTTTTCATGATTTTTATTATTATTATTATTATTATTTTTAAATTGCTATTCTACTTTTAACATTATTCCTGTTTCGTACACCAGTTGTAATTCTGCTTTCCAAGAAGCAAAATTCATTTACTTCTTCTATCGCATACGATCCCATTTTTATATTTAATCCACTATTATTGCTATCGTTTCGGCTACATTTCATCACTTTTGTCTTGCTTTGATTTAAATTTATTCCAAACTCTTCTTTCAGTATTTTGTTCATACCATTCAGTTACTTCTCAATATCCTCAGCCGGTTTATTTATTCTTATTATTATTTATCAAGCCAATGTCATCAGCAACTGGTAGCATACTGATTTTTTTTTCCTCCTTGGACACCTATGCCATATGAAATTTATTTTTGACTTCCTTTAATGCTTCCTCGACATACAAGTTGTATATTAGTGGGGATAGACTACAGCTGATGCATGTCTCTCATGATTCTCTACTTTATATTATGGAAACTTGATTCTTAAACAGTTTATAAAGTATTCTTTCATCTCGATATTTCAGACCTAACTTCTTTAAAATTTTTAACAACTTGTCCCACCTAACATTATCAACAGTTTTTTTCTAAATCAATAAATCCCATAAAAGTATATTTGTTTTTCCTTGATCCGCCTTTCAGGTATTAATCTTAAAGCTAGAATTGTTTCTATTGTACCGCGGTTTTTCCTAAACCCAAACTGCTCTTCACCTAATATTTCTTCTACTACCCTTTCCATTCTTCTGTGTATTACTCTGGTCAGTAATTTTGAAGCAGGTTATGTCAGACGTATAGTGCGATAATTCTCATATTTGTCGGCTTGTGCTTTTTTAGGAAATGTGAATATGATACTTTAATTAAAATCGGTTGGAATTCCTTTTGTTGAATAACAGTTTTGATATCAAATTGTATAATCTCCGGATCCTTTCTTCTATTAAGGATTTCAGAAGTTCTTCAGAAATCTCATCATTTCCACCTGCCTTATTTGATTTCAAGTTATTCATAGCTCTATCAAATTCTGTCCTCGAAACAGAATCTCCTAAGTCATCAATGTCGACATTGCATTCCTTTTCCATTACGATGTTGTTGTTCAAGTCATCTGCATTATACACTTTCTCAATACATTCCTTCCATCGGTGAGCTCTGTCTACTGAGCATAAAAGAAGTTTGCCATCGGCAGCTTTAATTTTTATACATGTTTTGTTATTTCTCCAAAATTTTGTTTGATCTTCTCGGGAATATGACTTGCATTTTTCACTTATTACGAACATTTTTGGTAACTAACTTGTATCATTTAATAACTGCAGGATTGTAAATAGCAGAATAATTATTTATAGAATCAAAATGGTTAGCTAGTAGATCAGTTATTAAATGTACGAGATGTAGCAGCGTTGATTCTATTTTTTTGGTTACCAAAAAAACATATATGTTCGACAGCTACTTGGAAACCCCGGTGAATGTTTGCGCTTACCTGATTCACAAGTATAATCAGACAGAGGCGACAGTATTGACATTCCCACTTAGTTGAAGGATACATTTCACTGCGGCAGGGTTGCGGTGCCGGGAGTTGAGAGCTCAAAACCAGAGAGATATCTGTCTTAAGAGATTGGCCGGACTCAACTGAGACTCCGTGGCTTTGCCCGTCATTACCGTCCTCTGAGTGTGGTTTGTAAACTTTACTGGGTCACTACTCCATTAGTGCGAGAGGTTTGTCGCCACAGGACGTTCTCTAAGAGCGGCAGTCAAATGGATGAGTCTTCTCTGAATCTCCCCACTCCTTAAGCCGAATAATGTTTCGGCAGTTAACGAGTTGTGCAAAGAATGATGCAGCACTGACCATAACAGCGAAGACGACTTTGTACATAAAAAACAAGCTTTCATTAGATGACATTGTTCAAAACACATTACGATCTTATTTACCAGACTTTTAAATGCTGTGATAAATTCAATATTTGTTATTTATTTAATTAATGTTTCCGAGCTGCTGCTATTGCGGGATTGTTTAGACGGTCTGGCAATTTTATGTTATAGTGAGCTTTGAGAAATTGTGGATTCTTTAACATGAATAGAGCTGGAAATCTACCTCGAATTTTGGCAGGAGGACACTAGTTTGGCAGATTCTAAAACAGCTGCATAAGTGTAGTCACATTATTAAACTGAGGAAGTTCAGAATCGATTGGTAGTTCTTTAATTATTCAAAAAGTAAAAAAACCGAAGTAACTAAGCAAATTTTACGTTTAATGTATTCTACTTTATTTTCAATACGCCGACATGATCTTACTGCAGCTTAGGCCTACGTATTCCTTCCCAAAGAATTCTTTTAACAAGAAACGTTTTCAGAAGTAAGGAGCGCAGTTTATTCTCAAAACGCTTTCGGCGAGATTTAATAATCTTACTCACAGCTTTCCTTAAAGACACTGTTGTTAAATATTTTTAAAAATTAGAGCTTTTATTTATTATTTCGCAACAAACTTAATGATAGTCGAATTCAGATATGTAGACTGAAGAGCGATGATTTTAATACAAAGGATATGTCATATTAACATACGTTCATTGATACAGGAAGTGATACTATCGTTAAACGTTTTAGCACTACGGCTGTAATGCTCTCGGAGTTCATTTTACTAAAACCCTCGCCAATAATAATAATACAAGCATCATTCATGGACTACACATGAAGAAGTGTAATCTGGTCTACTACGGGCCACGCAGCTCATATCTGGAACATATTTCACAAATTGAAGCTTATTAAAAATGAACGACAGGTTTTGTAAATTCCAGACAGGGAGAACAAACAACGTTTAGTCTAGATTGGTATCCTGAAATATGAAGACATGAAGAAATGTCTCATGGATCTGAATAATACAATGTAATATGTCAAATTCTCGCTGCGGTGGAAGTGTCTTTCCTAATGAGATGTTTTGCAGTATTACTAATGAAGCTCGTTGGTGTCTCAAGGCTAGTGTCACTTAAGCGTAAAATAGAGAGACGTTCTCCTTTCATTACACTTCCGTCAAAATGACAGGCGTAATGCTGGTCGTCACTGGAACGTTCTGCTCAACATGCGAATGAAGTTCCCGTTGCCCCTCCAAAGCTAGTCGTCATAAGGGTTCCGTGGGGCCAAAAGAAAGGATGTGTTTCTTGTTTATAGCATGTGGCAGTAAAGGCAAAAAAGGAAAAAAGAAGCATTATTAGATGCATTTTGTTATTACTGATCGACTGCTTACGGACATCCTTAAGTGAAACTTATTGTACTGCAGCAGTTTAATGATATAACTTTAAAATACCGAAGAGCGAAAACTTTGCTTTAGGTTTTCGATGAAATGCAATAATTTTCGACATGATAATCCGATTTTCATAAAAAATGACATGTGAGCTAGTTAGGTGATAATATAATTCATGTTTGTTGGCCAAAACAAATGAACGAATGGTTGGGAGATCATAAAAAAATTTGTTTTAGTCCATTTCTTAAAGTAACGATCTATAATATAAAATTGTTTCAAAAATAAAAAAAAATAAAAACATTTCTACTAATCTTCGATTGACCCATGAGGAATAAAAATAACGGCTTTTTAGCACTGACTTATATCGGATGACCCACAAAAATTCTTTATTCTCTACATAGTGATTCATTCACGTCAGGTCCTATCTCCAACACAAAGCATATCAAAATACATTTCGAAATATGTTAGATCATCTGTAAACTGGTGATATCACGGTGGGTACATTGTGGTGGCTGATGGAGAGAAATGAATAAGCGCAATATTTAACAAAACCAGTAGGGTATATTCGGTAAACGAGCGTGTCACTGCATATAGCTGCTGTCACTAAATCAGCCCACAGCACTAATTTCTACTCAAAATAATTGTCCCTAGGGTAAGAAAATTGTAGCCAATTTTTTCATAGGTTTCAAGCGTATCATGTACATTTAATTCAGAGGATGGCTTGCGATTTATGATCACAACAAATCCTTAGATCTATACTTGGAACTTCGTCATTTATTGTTTACTAGCCTCGTACCCGCGACTTCGTACGCGTGGATTAAGAATTTTTTTGCCAGAATTAAATATAAAAAGTTGTTTGTAACGAAGGATTGGTCCCAAACAATATCGAGTCGGCATAATATGACAGGAAAGCTATCACTATATCATTCTACCGTCGAACCTGCCTCTTGAAGAGAATCAATTTCCAACATATTTCTGTCACTATTCGATAAGATTTCAAAATTTCGTGACTACAACTGTTAATCATACTGGAAAAACTATCCTGTGCCCTTCATACAGCTTTCCTTATAAAATTCCATCACAGCGATATAGCCATATTGTTGTCAAAACGTAACAAAAAGACAGAGACTTACTTCCGTATTTATATTAATATTACTGTGCTTTACACTCAGCACACTGACTGCGAACAACACCTGAGGGATCATTATAACGTAAACAAGTGTACACCTACAAAATTGCAAGACTACCTACTATTTGCCTCGAATTGCACCCCTAACTTTATAATATCTACAGTTTAACATTCAATCCGAATAACCTACGGCCCAGGCCTGACTCTTACGATGAAAAACAATTTTTAAAAATCTTAGCCTCCACGGAGATTTGAACCGGAGACCACGACGTTCATAAGCAAGCTCCTTAGCCACTGAGCTGCCAGTTCACTACACAGAAACACGGTCTGGAGACGTTCACATCCAACGTGTCTGTCTATCGCCGTATTTCGAAGTTATGACAGAACATGTGTTATTTATACAGATAATTTTTCAACCAAATGTAGACAGTATTTTTCTCCTTATTTTAAAGGATAAGTGTGCAAAGTTTCATCGAGATCGGATGAAAACTGTGGATTTGTATGAAGAACAAACAAACAAACATACATTCATCTTTATATATAAAGATGTAACTGAATATACACCGCTGACCATTATGCAGCCGGCAGTGTTTGTAAACTTCACAAAATTAATTGGGCTATTTAGTAATGGAACATTTCCAATACCTGCTACCACCAGATTGTGGAACACAAATGAAACAATTTGTTCATCAGTATTAACTTGGCTTGTAATAATTCATAAATCAAAATTCCTGGCCCTCAACCGATAGATTAGTGGCTAATGAAATCGAGATTTAGCTGAATAAAATTTTATCTGGTAACTAGCCCAGTGTGTCCAACAATAAAACCCGACGATTTGACGGTCATAAGCTCTGCCGCCATTCAGTTGACAATGACGGCAGAGATAATGAGCGCCGAATCATCGTGTTTTATTCATGGACACACTCGGCTAGTTACCAGAGAAAATTTTATTCATTTTCAACGCCAAGGAAACCTACAGTCTTACTAAGAATTAGATGTTTACTGTGGCCGTTTAGCACTTTCCCAGGCTCGGATGGTTTAAGATATTCTTATTGCTAGGCGTATTTTTTTTGGATCTTATCCAAAAAATAATAATAAATTGAAATTACTTGGAATTCTCATTGAAGAGAAAGGAATCTAAATGAAATGCGCATTTTTCTGAATATCCTAATAACATCTAATGTAATCATTTGTAAAATAAAGTAAATCAAATGACTGCCGTTCCTGAAAAACAGTAAGCATTTGTTTGGTAATATAAACAAGTAAATTAGTTATATTACATACGATAGACACGTGTTACCTTATGCTTGATGGTTCTTAACCGCACTGACCTCACTAGTTATGGAATGTCGAAATAGAAACGTGACGTATTCCGTGGACATTGGCTTTCAGATAATGACATGTGTGTTAACACTGTACTATGGCTAGCTGAGAAAATCTGATGAAAATTCATGAGGTATCTGTGCATCACTTTGTTAAAATTGCCTTAAGTTAAATTGGACACACATTTCAACGTCTGTTACAATTTGCTACACTTAGTAAATTATCATATCCGAGGAGTTACGTATTTCTATTCGAAATCTTCAAATAAACACCATAATTCCTTTATCGGCCGTTTTGTTATTTCTGTTCAAATATAATTCAAATGAAGTATTTCAGAATTCTGGACGCTCCTACGCTACGATCATATTTTCTCATTATCACAACAAAATATTCATGAACTCTTCGTATAAAAGCAAACTTGGCAGGGATGGTGATAGCAAAAAATGACGCTCGTCTGGGTACTACACTGTAGAGGCAGGTTTTTCTGAGTAGAAGTTGGAACGTGCGGCATTTGACTGTCCTGTATCAGTGACGTGATTCGTTATCTGCATGCCTGTGTGTTTTCTGACCTCTCGGCCAATCTGACAGCTTCGTTGTTATCAAGTTCTCTCATGACGTCTATTACAAACAATTGACGCTAAAACAGTTTCCTGCCAACGTAGTCTCTCCCCAACCATCCATCTCTCTCATCCTATTATCCACGCATCTTATCATTCATTCTGCGTCAAGCGGCTGTGGTTTACATCAGATTAATCAAATCTGTAGATTTGTTGTCCAACTTTCATTTCTGATAGACGATCGAAAGTGGAAGGTTGCGCCTTCTAACACCATCAGCTTGAAATTCCGTTATTGACAGTGATTCATAGGATACTAACCTAGATGATGTCATGCAGATGTCTGCAACTACATATGTTTCCATAACTAGTCGTAATTAGGACGTCCAGTGAGTCTAAATTCCTGTTCGCTATTACCAAACGTTTATATCTTTATTAGAGTTTTGAGCCTCGATAGAGCGGCTGATTCTCGGCACATCCTCGGGCATTTAAGAATGACATAATTCCTTACCAAACTGTCTTTCACTGAATCCTGGTATTACATTTTGTGAAATATGATATCATTGCGTTGCTCTCCGACTCGATTCACTGCTGCGTGATTTACACATTTCAAACAATAAATGATTTATAAAGATCAGTAAATTGTTATTCGGTATTACTATTGTAGCGGATTGGTCGGTTGAGCAGATTAATTGCTTACCTTGCATAATTTAAATCGCCACATTCCACTATCTTCTGCAAAACATATATATTAATTTCAGGAAACAGAGATGAAACCATTGCTTCTGTTATTAGTATTTGAAAAGATCCTAAAATTATGGTTTATTTGGTACTCATGAATGCTTACAGACAGAGGTATATTTACCGTTAATCTTAAACATCTGTCTGTGCAACAATAAAGTTCAACGCATTACCTCGTCTTACAGATGCAAAATAGCAAACAAACAATTATCGTTAATTGAAGCTAAGAAATTGCGATACATGTACATGAACTTTACAAATTTCAGATGCAACTGAAGCAAAAAACAAAAAAACTCTCTTATACACATTGAGAGCGATTCTTGTATGACAGTGAAAACAAGTTAACATCAGATTTGACTGGGTTTTACAAATAATAGTTATTGAAAGTCAGTCTTTCAATTCAAACTAGGAAAAGCAAAAAGCACTCACTAGCTCAGGAATTAATGTCCGGCGGCATAAGAACTCTTACTCATCAGACCGTTAAAGGGCTGTCTCAATGATTTGTCGGAGTACACACTGTTTCTGGAGAAATAATTACCGTGTCTGTCTGGCTGTACGAAGTGTCGCAGCAAGGGTGCTGTCGTCACTCACATAGCGTACCTGTCTCGGTACAGCAAGGCACTTGTCACGTCAGCCAGCACATGTGACAACATCGACCGGACTTGGCACTCAGTCATCCAAGCCTCCAGAATGGAACCATCAATAATGCTCTGGCTATCAGTGGCCAGGGCGATCGTTCTAGACGATGTCAAGTCTTCTCTCCCTTCCAGCAGGTCCCTTGTCTCCTTCCGCTAGTCCACGCCTCATTTTTCTCGGCGTGTGTCATGGAAAGACAAAATTTGTAAAATTTTCCATCATGTGAGAAAATAAACACACCTGACTGGCTTCGCAAAAGTTTGCGCTCTTTGCTGGCTAATACATTGCCTCTCATTTGCTAAGTGTTTTTGGGTTCTATCGGTAGTTCTCGGGAGGATTCACAGTAATAACTTTTTCCCACGATACACCGGGTGGACGGCGCATTTACGGATCCCTTCCGCAAAATTCCCAGCGTCCAGCCTTTCTCGCCGGTATCAGCGTCCAATTGCCAGAGACCTACCGGACACTTTCGGCATAAGTCAGATTGTCGCTCAAGCTAACATAACTCTTAGCTAGATGCGGATTTCTGTCTACAGCTCGAAAAAGAATATTCATTTATTTCTTATGTTTATTAAACCAAACAATAATTAATTTAAATTGTACGAGATGACCCATCTAGTCATCTTGCTACTTTGAATGTCCTCATTTATTTTCTTTATTAGGCTCTAAATTGAATTACAATCTAAATTGTAACGAATCCCGTAAAAGTGGGGTCGAAAAGGTTTAATTTAATTGTATCAATCTGACGCTGATTTTGTTTAAATGCTTAGATAGGCAATATTGGTACATAGTACTATAAACTAAGCTTGGTATTCAACGCGAAGGTCGGTTGGACCATCCTGAAGGAGGTGTATTTATCCTGGTGTTGAGGTACGGTGGACAGTTCCTTTCCTTCGTATCTAACGTGGTGGAATCCAAATTACGGTAACTTTCTGGCTTCCTTCTCATTACTCCTTAAGCTGCCAGAAAATCTCTGCGGAACTAGGAATTCGAACCGGGGACCTTTTCCATCTCCAATTAAACGCGTTAACCTCTTCTTCCGGTTTTTTTTTTTCCTCCTTCCTCCCCACCAACCCCACCTTTCGCTCGACAAATGGTCTCTTTTCCTGGCTCTATGCCTTTTTTTATTAAAAGCTTAGTGTTTTCTTTTGCCGTCTTCAAACTGTGAATTTATTAATGGTATTTTACATTTCTTGGACTTTGGTCATTTGTTTTCTGACTGTTTGAACATTGTAATCTGGTTGGTCATATTACATTACCATTAATTTTACTACTTTCTGTTTGTGGATATACTTCTGTTTGTTCCGATCCTTCCTGTTGTTCTAAGGTAGATCCGATAGTGTATTTTTTTCCCTTCAGTTGGTTCTTTTGGCCCATTTGGGATTCTTTTGTTCCTTCGATTCAGTAAGCCTTTTCTTTGTTCTCGATGCGTTGTATGAGACGGTTAGATTGGGTCACTGCGCCCCAAGAGGCCGCTCTATATTGTACCATATAAATATTTAAATCTGCTGAGAACAAAATGAGATCAGTAACCTCTGGAATATGTTTTCTTTATTGTCGGTAAAAGCCTTACGGCCGTTGTGAGCAACGTTGATTTATTCAAGTTTGACGGAAATGTGCTTGCAGAACGCTGATATCAGCACCTTTTCTGGCCACTTATTGTGCCTGAGTATACTCAGAGTACTGCCGTCAAACATTAGGCCGATGGTTGCAATCAGCGACCCATGCAGATTGCCAATTAGTTAGGCGTGTACCTCATCAGGAGCTGTCAATAGCTGCAGCACGCTGATGAAGTCGTGAATGGAGGAATTATGTGATACGTATCGCTAGTTACAGAGAACACAGTGTTACGGGGATGTGTATCGCACTTTGTGCTACCAGACTTTTTACGTTGCCATTCTGATCTACTGGACTGAGATGCACGTTCACCATCCTTACGAATAAAAACCACAGCTTGAAGCTCGACATTTGAGAGATCTCTCTGTTAATGTCAAGCTGTATTTACACTTCCAATTTAGGTTCATACTGGCATCATTAGCTAATATCGTTATTGTAACGAAGCAAATACATTGTACGAGATGACCCATCTAGTCATCTTACTACACTATGTATTTTTAATGTCCTCATTTATATTCTTTATTAGGCTCTAAATTGAATTATAATCTAAATTGTAACGAATCCCATAAAAGTGGTGTTGGATTCTAGTATGGATGAAGTTGTTGGATTGCCAGTTTACTAGATGTAACCAAGCACTGTACATTTATGTCAAATACAATGATCAGAACATTACCAGGAAAACTGCAGCACCGAGATGGATGGGTGATGGACAACATTTGTACTTGACATTCGCAAGAATGAGGATTCAAATCCCCATTCAGCCAAACAAATTTTTGTTTTTCTGTTTTCTGTAGTTTCCAGAAATCCCTCCTTGGATATTTCCTTGCAACACCTGTGGTCAAATTCCTTCCTATTCCTTGTCTGCAATCAGGATTCTAATGACTTGGACGTCGACGAGGCGTAAAGACGTAAGTGAAAAAGCTACAGTAGTAGATTAAATCCACACAAAGTCTCTTTCTTCAATCGTTACAGCCATCAAATTAACAAAATCTTTTCATAATATCTAATATTCACTTAGTTAACATATTGGAATGTACTGATAAGCCAAAATATTATAACAACCTGTTTAATAACGTGATGGTCCAACTTTGGAACGCACTAAATCTGCGATTTGGTGTGGCAATGATTCGACAAGACCTTGATAGGTTTCCGGAGGTATTTGGCAGCAGATGTCTCCGCACAGGTCACGAAAGTTTCTTAAATTACTGGTTATTGGTTTATGGGCACAAATTATCGTCTCAGATGTATTCTATTGGGTACATATCAGGTGAATTTGGTGGCCATGACGTTAACACAAGTTCACTATCCTCGAACCACTATTCAGACCATGTGAGATGGAAAATAGTCCTAATGGAAGATGTGGAAGACATGAAGCATCAGGGTATGAAGGTGGTCAGCAATAATTTTTATATTCTCTAGTGCAGGCGTGGTGTTTTAGACCAATAGCACACGTCCCAAAAGACATGTATAGAATAATACTGCTCCCACCGGCCTGGTGTGGTACATGTTTCGAGATGACGATCTCCTGGAAGACGTCGTATCCGGACACGACCTACGACTTCACGTAACATGAAACGTGACTCATCCAGACGAAAAATTTATATTGATCCACGGCCTAATATTAATGGTCTCGTGCCCACTGCAATTGTAATTGACAATATTATTGCATTAACATAGGAAAACGCAGGCGTCGTTTGCAACCGAGCCACGTGTTCAACATTGCGCTCGGAACGGCGTGCTCTTAAATACTTGTGCCTCTACTAAAGCTGTACTCCGCCGTCATATCGTTCGCATGTCGCCCTATATCTGCTTTACAGAGGGTCAAGCCTTCGACCTCCACCTGTGATGAGGCTTTGATGTCCATGACCGACTCGCCTACTAGTGGTTTCTCCGTTCTTCAAGCACTTTCCATAGATATCACACGAACAGCCAACCAGCCTCGAAGTTTCCAAAATGCTGGTTACCAGGCACCGGCCATAATAATCTTCCTTTTGTCAGAGTCACTTATGCCAGTGGATTTTCCAATTTTTCACACGTACCGCTGGAATAATCTCACGGTGGGCGGTGGTCACAATATTTTGGCTCATCTGTGTAACTCTTATCTTCAAAAACGGCTTCTTATTTCTAGGAGCTGAGGATTGAATCTACTTTTCTTTGTAATTGAAACATAAATTTTTGTAAACTGAATGTTATTAAATTTAATCACGAGTTTGGAAAAACTTTAAAAAATATCAGCAGTTCAACTCAGTTACATATTTACTTTGACTGATTTCTATCTTTATACTATCCTGAATTACTGTTTTTGTAGTTTTAAGAAATGCTGTTCAAGCTGGAAGTAAAAGTTGTTTGTTAGGTTAATTTAAAAAAAAAAAAAATTAGTGAAATATTCCTTTTCTGCAATGATAATAAAGTATGGAATTTTAATCTATTTGTTTCTTATGGAAATTTCTGACAAAATTTGGAGGTGTTGCTGAGCCATGTCCACCAAAATTCTTGAAATAATGACCAATAATTAGTTTCAAGCGTCGTTAGTATTACTTCGTAGTTCCCTTATCACATATTCTATCTCTGCTCTGAACGTAATACCTTGCTGAGAGTTTTCTTCAGACGTTGTTGACAGAAAGAAAATTAAGTGCAGTTGGAGGGAAAAATCGGCATTGAATGCTACGGTCGAGGGCCCACCCGAGCGAAAAGCTTCAGCCGTTTAAGGGGCCCGGGAGGCCTTTTACGCTGACGCCCGTCAAAAGTTGGCCGCTCGAGACGCTTCGGGCTGTACGCCGGCAGGGCCGCCAACTTACGGGCCACGACTTCCCCGCGTCCGTAACGAGGTTGGAAGCGTCGCCGGGGCGTCAAAGGCGCACACAGCGCCTCGTTATTGGCGTGAAGAAGGGCGCCTGCCTGACCCTTTGAGTCTTCAATGGAGATGAAGCGGCCCAGCTGTCTCTAACCCCGGAAGCCGGACGGTACGCCCCAGCGAACTTCAGATCGCGAGGAATTTCTCAATACTGCCGGAATTCCGTTTAATTAGAATTCGTCGGTTGAAAGTCGGCGGTCATTTTTACATCCACTGGAAAACTATGCGAATTTCACACGTCAAAGAAGCCCTATACGAAATCAATATTTTATTTAAGATATTTGGAATCCTTTGCTGATCACATATTATTATTATTATTTTATCGAAAAACGCGAAAACTGTTTTTTTTTTATTTTATTTTTTATACATCTACCTTAACCTTTAGTTTTGAATTTATGTCAAGTCTAATATACTTTACCAAGATAGTCTTCTCATTTATCAAAAGCTTTAGGAAAGGTATCATGTGGCTCAGTGAAATACAAAAAGACTTGGATTTCTCTGGGATTTCTGATACTGATGTTGCAGAGCGCTCAAAAGTTTGTAATATGGTTAATTCTTGGTTGCCTCACAAAAAGTTGTTAAAACTCGGTAACCCATCTCATAATAAAGGAAGGAAAAATTATTTGCTGGGCTCAAGAGGTTCTTGGAACGAAAAAGAAGTAGTCATAAGCGCTTCCTAATGGGCACGAATCAACAATAATAATGATTTTACATGTTCCTTTACTTGGTATGAGCTTTTACATATTTCTGCAGAATGGTATTGGCCATAATTTACCAATATACAAGGGGTGATCAAATGAAAAGGTACGAAACGACACGGTGGGTACAAATGTAGACTTTATTCAAAATATACACCATAGGCCTGAGCACAATGATCCCATTGATGAACAAGCCGAAAGATTCCTTGTTCCCAGAATTCCTGTGGCCGTGACGAGACCCAGTCCTTCACAGCGTCCTTGAGTACGTCGTCCGAGTGGAAGTGCTTCCCTTTCAGGTGTTTCTTCAGTGGACCAAACACATGGAAATCACAGGGCGACATGTCAGGACTGTAGGGTGGATGGTCCAACGCCTCCCACTTGAACTTGGCCAGTACCATGTGTGTGACTCTGGAGACGTGTGGTTGCGCGTTATGAAGGAGCAGAACCACACCCTCCGTGAGCAGCCCCGGTCTTTTGTACTTGATGGACCTGCGTAGGCGTCGGAGTGTCTCACAGTACACATCGGAGTTAATGGTTTTTCTGTGCTCGAGGAATCCTGTCCTCATACGGACTGCCGCATCATTTGGACGCCTCTTTTGATAAGAGCCTCTGCTCTCTACTGCGCATGCGGGCGTGCTCCGATCCCAGTCAGAGACTCCAATCGCATCCAGAGATGTCTCGCTACGTTCTCCCATGGAGGAATATGCAAATATTTAACTGTTACGTTTTTACGTCGTTTCGTACCTTTTCATTTGATCACCCCTTGTAATATATTTTTTCTTATGTGATTAACAATTTACTTTGTTATTCTGCCCATCCATGGTTATAGAAGAGCTGATGCTATTACATAAGAATGAAGTTAATTGTGATTAATATTTACAGCCCTCCATACCACTAAATTTTCTACAACTCTTGCTCTAAATTTTTAAAGACAAAAGCAGGAGTCTCTTCGTACAATAGTAATCCTGATTACAGTTTTCCTACAACTATTACTGTTTGTCCTCATGAGCCAATGTACCAACGTCTTGTACCCAAACACTTTCATCAGTTACCAGAGTTTATAGATAGGTGGATGCACCAGTCAGTTCTCTCTGCAAGGATAGAGTCACATTTAACGGCTCATCTACCGCATGATGTAACGTATTTCTTTCCTAGACTCATTGTCCAAAACGCCAACAGGATCAGGATACAGAGAACTGAATGTGTTCGGCGGGTATTGTAGTGGGTGCCTTGGTGGGCAAACTGCGTTACAATTATCTTTCATACCTTTATGATTAATAATGGTGGATTTTTAATTTTAATTTTTATGAAGGAGTGAAAATTTATTAATTTTGCAAGAATCTCGACGTTAGTTGGAATTTAGGAAAAATTGTCACAATATGACATTTATTTTCTTATCACTGGCGATTACAAGTCTGAGCGAATTTACCGTTAACATTAACACAAAGTGGCAAAATCATAAAAGCAACGCTCAGAGGTACAATTAGCCGTCATGAGCAAGCAAACAATTGTATATTTACTTTTAAATATATCTCAGAATCAAAATGCAAGAAATAATGACAGCTGGAAACAATGAAAAATACAAGTTATGACGACCTCAGACAAAGGCATCATAATACTGTGACTTTACAGTTAAAAAAGACAATGATGGGCGCCACGAATGAACAATATATCATTCGAAAATAACTAGTTCTGGCAAATTATGCCAGCTAGCTCAGGGGTTTTTACAATTATAAAGTGAGAACATGGATCCTATCCTCTCAAAGTCGCTTACGGGTTCTGTTTCACGGAATGCACAATCAGATGGCTTGGTCGTAATAAGTTACCATTGTAGTTCTGCGTCTGATGGCTGCGGTGACTGGAGCGGATCCACGGTGTGTGTGACTATCTCACAATTCGGCTACAGGCATCTCTGGTCCGACAATGCGTGTCATCGCATTACCGGCTGTGTTGCCGTAATAAGCTTGCTCCATCAAGCCTGCAGCAGCAAGTTGGCGAAATAAGTCAACTTTCCAAGTCAACCTCAGACTAGACTCGCATAGCTTGGACTCGAAGATCGAATTGAAGCTCGTCGCTCTTTTCTCCCACGAGGAAACTTCTCGCACCGCACCTTTGTAGTCTCGAAGCTCACATATAACAGAAATTACCAGGATTTTAAGTTATACGCTCATTTGGATTGGATCTTCAGGTCGGCACCTAATGTCACGTGATATCCCCGATATGTGATTTGCCTAGAGTATCTAACAGAGGTCGGACATATTCGGCTAAGTTCGCCGGGGTGAGAGCCCATTCGGGTGTCGGGCGGCAGGCTTTTCCTGCCAGGTGAGTGACCCATCCCCAGGGAGCAGAGTGTGTGGTCCGGCAAACCCCAAATCCGCGACGTCCTGTCGCCATGATTCGGGAAGACCAAGATTAGCTTCAAGCCTAAATAGCTCAATAATTCTTTAATATTCGCTTTACCAAGATACACTGTATGTTCACCATTTCACTACAGTCCTCACTTGGAATCTTGCGTACTTTATAAAATTACAACAAAAATCTATTCAGGTGGTCGCCCAAGATTTATGTAAATTACTCTTATATGATTACATATATAATAACAATGCACCTTGTAACGTGGCGACAGCGCGTCATGTAACAGTATAGACCCACAGTTGGAAATTTCTCCTTTACATAAATGACTCGTGCCCTCAGAAAAAGTAGACTGATTTGTTCCCATAATAGCAATTTTAACTGTACCGTCCGTCAGCACAATAACGTAATTAAATCTCGCGACAACTTCGATCGAATCTACTTTTAAGTCATTTTAGGGACAGACTGAAGATAACCTCTCTATATTCTCGATTTTTTTTTTTTTAAATTTCATCAAGCATAGAAGTTTACTTAAAACAGTGTCTATGCGGCATACAACGCAACGAAACATGCAGTGAATTTATTAAAGCATTCAGTTTTTTTAACTGTATCTCGAAGTTTGGGATATTGCACTTCAGTGGCGACCCATTCATTGACTTATATGACATAATTGTTCAACTTTTCTGTTGTCAACGTTCTTGTTCGCTGATATTAGTCATAGACAATGTACCACTTTACCTACCCCGTAAATTGTAATCATTCTATTATTCCATACTTCTGCAATAAATCTAACAAATTTATCAATCTTATATATTTATATCTTGTGGGAGGAAAAGTGAGTGGAAGAAGGAGGCACAAGATCATAGATAATATCAACAGAAGCGGAGATGAAGAAGAGGACAGAAGATAGGAAGCACGGAGAGCAACCATGTGAAAACCTGCTTTACGGCAGAACACTAATGATGATATATTTATAAATATTTATATCGCCCTATATCTTGTTTTTGCAATAATTTTCCAAAAAAAATTTGTTTGGGATACCTCGATGGTTTATACTACAGCTACATACTCTGCAAATCACAAATACTGTGGGTGGCACCAATCCTAATTCAGTGCATTCCAATCCCGAACAGAACTAGGAAAGAAGGAATACATAAATGTACCAGTACGGCATCTTATTTCTCGAATCTTATCCCTCCTGTCATTGCGACCTAAATAGGTTGGTGGAAGAAGTATTTCGTTGCACTCGTAAGTTAAAGATTTTCGCAAATTCTCCAGCAAATTCAAACGAAAACGACGTCGTCTGTCCACCCCGCCCAACCTGCGTATAAGCTCTTTGACACTTACGTAAGGACTGTAACTTTCAGTCACGAATAGAACGGCTCTCTTCTGTACTTTTTCTAACGTGTCAATCAATCCCTTGCGATACGGATCACAAATTCCACAACAGTATTCCAAATGCAGACGCACTAGTGTTTTGTACGCTATTTCCTTTATATGAGCATTACAACTTCTCAAAATACAACCTATAAATCGTAGCTTAGCTTTAGCTTTGCCTACGACGGAAGTTATGTGCAAGTCCCATTTCACGTACATTTATTTTCATTTCAATCCCCTCCCACCCTCCAGTGAGACTGTTATTCAGATATAACATTTGTTGTGTCTGATATTGTCTAAGACGTCAAGATAACACACTATGTTAGGATTAACTTAGGAAAGGCAAAAAAATATAAATCGCGTTCTAATGTTCCTAATTCTGGAATCAGTGAAAGAATTGTCTGGCAAAAAAAACAAAACAAAAAACGTTTATTACACACAAACCTGGTGTGGAAAATATAATAGAAGTAATTATCAAACCTGCTTTCAAAATGTATAGATGTTACGGGCGTTCAGTCTCAATTGATTAAGAGAAGCGTCACTGTTCCACGTGCTATCGACTGAAAATTGAAAGTAAATGAATGAAGCTGCGTGATTCTGGTAAACCAAAGGGAGTAATTGTCTTTACATAAGGTATGGATGCAATCTGGCCGCACTAGTTGATTAGTGGATATTAAGCTTGTCTAAAGGTATATGAATTTCTTAGATGTAATTTCTTTTACCAATTTCAAAGGCGTGTAGGATTTTTAACAAGGCCAAAGGACTTGATCTTTTGTAATGTCATTGTGAGCGCAGTAAAGATTAATTTCTCATTGCGTTTTATATTTTTAAACTTTATCTTTTTGTTTGATCATAAAGGGCTAAATTAATGTGTGACCTCTTCAGACATGAAGAGTGGTATTTGATGGAAGGATATTCAAATTATATGCTTCACTGCTTTGTTTTAAATTTAGAGTAGAAGGTTGAATTTTTTAGCAAATTTGTGTTAACATCACCCATTAAACGTACACGCTGCTATTCCGGTACCACAAAGAACAAGTTTGCATAAAATGGACCTACATTCCATTATTTGCGAGCATTTATACCACAGAAATTAACCATGTGTCACTTTCAGTCATCAGTTATAGGTAAATAAATTCAAAATACCTGTCCCAGGTATTATCAGAGCCAACCGTTTTTATAACATTTATGCTAGATTTGTTGTAAGCAGCAACATCACCATCCCTCCTCATTATCCTATCATTTCTGTACAGAGTGAAACCATTTAACAGTATGGGGCTATGGCTTTAACTATGATTCTGAAACAGGAATTACGTTGAATGTGGAGTCTGCAGATAGACAGCAACACTTAAGCTCATCCCATTGCTTCAGTAATTGACGATCCCTGTTTCTAACTACCCAGTGGAAACACTGGACAAATACTTAATTATGAGCCATGATTCGAATAAAGGTTTTGCGTGATCCTAAGAGCTCCATTCAAAATAATAAATAATATATGATCGTTGCAATTTATCTGACTGTAATAAAACATTTGAAGGACTTCAGGTATTAAGGTTATTCGTAAAGAAGATACATTAATTGTCCCAAAAATTTTAAATTGAAGTTATATTTTATTTAGATTCTATAGGTAATTAATAATTTTCATTTCATAATCACTTAGTCAAAAAGAAAATACCAATTAAAGGGATTTTTGAACTGATTAACTGATTCAGCGATCATTGAGACAACGAAATGACAACTCGCAATCATTATTCAGAATGGCATCCTTATGTATTTCTGTCGATACTGGTTGATGCCAACAGCAAATAGTTGGAGAATTGTAATAGTGGTAGGATCAAATTTACAATGTTGTTTTGTATTAATGTATGAAAGTTTGGTTGTGGTATTGTAAAGATATTATGGGTTAAACACATCATATTTTAACTTTTTATTGAATTGCGTAACATTATTTTTTTTTTTATGTATTGAGAACATTTAGTGTCTGGCAAAAAATATACTGAACTGTAGATAAGAATAATCTTTGCAGTTGTTAGAAACTTTCAGTTTTTATACGCTAATAATGCCTCATCAATTTTTTAGTTTAATTTGATCCTGTCCTGAGTAAATCTACCTGACAAAAAAGGCAAACATTTAATGGATGAAATAAAAAGTAAGTGGATTTAGCTATGAATTCCCTTAACAAAAATTCAGAATTTTATTATTTTCTGCTGCCTGAAAATAAAAAAGGTGGCTCATTTTAGTTTGTTGAGAAAGACAGAGTATTAATTTCAGGCAGGAGCAAGTAATTGACTGCATACCTCTTACTTGGTTCGTGGACGATCAGTCGGCCAGGCTATGGGTTTTGTCTCAGGAGCGAGAAACATACCGCTATCACTTCAAGATGGCTACTACCAATCACCAAAACAACTTTGGATTAGCGTAACATTTTCGTTTCAAACGAACAGGTTTTCCAAAAAATAACCACAGAAGTAGTATTTTAGAACTTAAATGGAACGCGAGCAGATGACAACATTCACTTTCTTCTCTTAGCATCGAGAACGTGATTGGATACACGATTCTTAATTTCAGTCATTGCAGGCTTAATTACAGACGGAGGATAGTCATTACCTTTGCTAAGTATGTCCAACACTTGTTTATATATGTGTGAATGTGATGGGACTCTTAACAATAGTTTCTTTAGTGTTAAGAATATCAGCATAAAAGAAGTGAGAATTTTAACGTTATGGTGGCCCAGATTCAGATTATAATTTGGAAGTATACCAAGATGTCCATCATACTCTACGTTCTCATCCGACGAACAAAAGAACGAAGTTGTATATCCTCACCAATTACGCGCTATCTCTGGATGATTGCTCACTAAGTGCAGAATAATGAACATTTATTCCACCGTCGTAGTGCTGTAGCTGTTTCGATCACCACTAATCACTTCCATTATAGGTAAAGATAAAGTTAATTTGAAAAACTCTTATTACTTTAAATAAATTTGAGAATAATTAAAATTAATGGTTACATAGAGTTGGGGGGAGGGGAAATATTCCAGTTGTAATCAATAATTTCATGTAGCTTTTGAAGCAGGTTACAATTATATTGAAATTTTTTTCGCAATCCATTTACGTAAAAAGAAGAAAAAATACCTATCGATTAATAACTGAAAATCACGATGATGGGATCAATGAAGAAGATACTACGTAGAACGAGTTGATGGAGCAGATAACCCACTGAGATGAATTCAACTTATGATAATCTGTAACATCCACCAAGATATAACACGTCCCAAAACTACAATCACTTTCAGTCAAATTAATGGAAAAATAACAGCAGGTGTAAAGAGATGTTCGGTTTGCGTCTGACTTATAATCAATAATAGATGTAACTTTTTAGTATTTTTTTATATTTAAGAAATTATAATATTGCAAACAAATTTCATATTGTAAGGTGATATTGTTTATGACACAAATCTGGTAACATAAATAATTATGTCTGGCAAAATTACCATCTTGATTTTTCAAAGAAAAGTATTGAAAAGTATGTTAATTCTTTACGAGATATAAACAACTGAACCCGAAGAACTGGTGTGTAAAATGTTTTTGGCACCTCTTACTGGTGTTGCAATCCTTAAGATATAAACCAGATAATTTTTGGTGTAACAAACACATAACATATACAGACAGATATTAACTATGCAAAGTATTCGCCACCTATCACTGTCAGAAAGGCAATAAGATAAACATTCAGAGAGACAGAGGAGAGTCGTGCGGAATCCTAATAATTAAATCTTGATATTTATGTCGTATACAGTTTACACTGCTACACCAATTTCGATAAAAATTTGTACAGCTAATCTTCTTACCCGCAAAGGTTGATTCTCCGCTCCAACAATTGTATTTCATACCAGTCAAATATCTGTAAGGCGGGTTTCTTATTACGGTATTATTGCTCTCAGAGAGCTAAGTCATGGCTCTTACGCTAGGATCAAAACGAACATTTCAACAGAGGATGTCAGAAACCTCTTTTAAAACGGCTCTATGATGTGCCGTTTCTGAGATACACCGAATAGCCAAAGAAACTGGTATAGTATAGGGCTCCCGCGAGCACACAGAAGTGCCGCAACACGACGTGGCATGGACTCGACTAATGACTGAAGTAGTGCTGGAGAAAACTTGACATCATGCATTCTGCAGGGCTGTCCATAAATCCGTAAGAGTACGAGGGGGTGGAGATCTCTTCTGAACTGCACTTCGCAAGGCAGCGCAGATATGCGCAATAATGTTCTTGTCTGAGGAGTTTGGTGGCCACCCAGAAGAGTGTTCCTGGAGCCACTCTGTAGCAATTCTGGACGTGTGGGGTGTCGCATTGTCCTGCTGGAATTGACTAAGCCCGTCGGAATGCACAATAGATATGAATGGATGCAGTTGATCAGCCAGGATGCGTGTGTACGTTTCACCTGTCAGAGTCGTATCTAGACATACCAGGGGTTCCATGTCACTCCAACTGCACACAACCCCACACCATTACATAGCCTCTACCAGCTTGAACAAGGTCCATGAATTCATATGGTTGTCTCCATACCCGTACACGTCCATACAATTGGAAACGAGACTCGTCAAACCAGGCAACATGTTTCCAATAATCAACAGTTCAATGTCGGTGTTGACGGGCGCAGGCGAGGCGTAAAGCTTTGTGTCGTGCACTCAGCAAGGGTACACGAGTGGACCTTCGGCTCCGAAAGCCCATATCGATGATGTTTCGTTGAATGGTTCGCACGCTGACACTTGTTGATGGCCCATCATTGAAATACGCAGCAATTTGCGGAAAGGTTGCACTTCAGTCACGTTGAACGATTCTTTTTCAGTCATTGTTGGTACCGTTCTTGCAGGATCTTTTTCCGGCCGCAGCGATGTCGGATATTTGATGTTTTACCGGATTCCCGATATTCATGGTGCATTCATGATCATCATACACTATAGTAGTAATGACCTTGGAAGTCCGCAAGTGAATCCGTGTTTGATCTCTACTTTTAAAATATAAACCATGAACTTAAAAATGATGAATCAAGGAGCAGATAGCATTTATTCTGATCAGATCTCTGTAATCGTACTGGGGAAGTGGGAAAATGAATATGTGAAGTGTTTTATTCATATTTTTTCGAACGTATGTCAGTATTTTTATATATATAATTTGGTATGGTGTAGTGATTTATTCATTATGATTTTTTGACTTGATCCCCTTGAAGTTTTTGAGTCAGAAGGCCATTTGCGGCGATTATCTTCCAACTTCACGTTGCATTATGAATCAGTATTCCTTTTTTCCTACGGGTCCTGAATGACGAAGGTTGTAGTAGATGAAACCACTACATTGCACTTGATTATGATATATTTAAAAAGCGCTTACTTAACTTTTCAATACTGTCTCAATAATTTTCTAATTTAAATAATTTTTTTATCGGGGTATGAATAAATATTGTTTTGTATTGATAATTCATTTATTAATGTAAAAACATATCCCATCGTCCCTGAAGGATTACAAAAGTGAGGTGCAGTAACTATAAATGTTAGCAACTCTGAAGGATAAATATTTAAATAATAAAAGTTTAATTAATTGCAGAGATATGGTATGAATTGTTAAATTAAAGTCATGTTTACCGTTACAAGGTTAATATACTAGATCGACGGGCCTCGAATTATAATCGTGTAGGCAATGGTGAGAAAGGGACGGACGTTGACGGATAGATGAAAGTATATTTTTTCTCCTCTGAGTCCTGGATAAAACAGAATGAAAGAAAATAGTAATATAGGTACAAACCCGGATTATATACACAAAACAAAAATAATTACTTTGCAGTAAAGTTGTATAGCAGTAGAAATCAGTGAAATATGTAGCCAGAAGGAAAAAGTAATAAGAATTTATACATTTTCAATTCCTATCGCTACGGCGTGTATAGTCTATTTAATGAAAAGATCCAAAAATGTAATTATTAGGGAAACCGTTTGAGACAGTCAAGTCTATGATGAACTGGAGGAAATTAAAGCAACTTAAAAAAAAAAAAAAAAAAAAAAAAAAAAAAAAAAAAAAAAAAAAAACGATAGTTGTTGACTAAGAGCTGGAAAAATTTTGAATTAAGAAACATTTCGTTTCAAGAGAAAATTATAGATGCCCCCTGGGATTTTTTAAAACAGTTATTTTTTAGTCACAGCTAACGTCGGGTGGTGACGAACGTGACTACATAACAGTGGAAGTCCACGTGCCTGCTTCATCTTGGCACGTACTATGCCGGAGTCACTAGGGGAGAAGGAACTGTGAATATTTAATGCGGCTCTGCTACATCTGCTCTGGGCCCTCCAGAAGAATGCGTGCTCAATGAATAAGGAAAGGCCGTCTGCCTTACACAGGCACCAAAGCTCATATCGGAGAGCTGCACTTAAATTTAGTACCAAATCAGCTCAAAGAGGTAGCGTTGCATAATTAAATAAAGGCGTATTGTATTCAGAAAACCGGGAGCGGAGCTTACAGCTAGAATAGCTTATTTTTATTGATGACTAGCCATCACCTACAACTTCTCCCGCAGACTTCCTAGCTATTTTACGCGTCAGTTGGATTTGATGATCAAACATTGCTCCCGCAAATGTTGTACTCCATACTTTTTATTTATTACTTATTTTAATCTCAGTGGTCTCTTATAATGAGACGCGTATGTCTGATTTTTCTACAACGTCTTCAATGATTCCGTTAATGGTAGCTCGAATACAGATATTTGAGGAGGATGGAATCCATAAGGATAACCAGGATCAAGACGTGAGGTGGATAGTATTACTCACCTGGTAGAGAAATCTAGACGAAATCTGTAGTACGGCATGGATTTGTTTGCGAAAAAAAACAGAAGTCCAGCAAATTCGTTTTAGCGAACAGATGACGTTTCTATCCACAATCAGATTCGTTTTAGCATAAAATAATCCACTCAATACCTACTGAAACGATCGACCACTACTTTCTTATAACAAAAGTGCACGTAACTACTAATTGAGGATATTCGGAATGTTAGTGTAGTTAGATTAATTTTACCGAGCGTGGTAGTGTAACGGCTAGCGTTCAGCCTCGCATTCTGGAGGACGGTGGTTCGAATCCCCGTCCGGGCATCCAGAGTTGGGTTTTCCTATGGTTCCCCAAATCACTCCAGGCAAATGCCGGGATGCTTCCTTCAAAAGGCCATGGCCGAATTCCTTCACATTCCTTGACCCCCATCCTTTCCCGTCTCTAAAGACATCGCTGTTAGAGAGACATTAAGCAGATTAAAAAAAAATATAGATTATATTTTGGATTATACAACTTTTATATCACAACGTCCACTTTTCTAACTGCTAGCAGTTTGTTTGAATTATTCAATTACTTAAGAAGTGAGAACAGCATAATTCAAGCATATCTCCTTCAGTTTTCTGACAGTAAATTCTTTATTACAACCAAGTTATTTCTATAACCTTTCTAATATATTCTTTTAATATTCAGGCTCATTTACGTTCTCCTTCTTTTTTTACACTTCATCGACGTCATTAGAGGCGGGATGGGACTGAGAACAAGAATCGGGAAGGAACTCGGCCATGGCCTTTTGCAGGAAGCATCCCGGCATTCGCCTGGAGTGATTTGGGGAAACCATGGAAAACACAAATCTCGATGACCGGACGGGGATTCGAACCGATGTCCTCCCTAATGCGAGACTAGAACGTTAACCACTTACCCATCACGTTCGGTCCGTTCTGTTTCAATGAATCGATATTATTACACTGTTAGGAATTAAATTAACGTTCTGTTATGGGTTGTTTTATCATATACTCATTGTCAAAACTCAAGTGTCTCTCTCTTTTTTCGGAAACGAACACTTTACATGTGCGTGGCGAAGATTGTTTGCTACTATTAGTCACTCTATCGGTCACATTTTCAAGACGTTGCAGTTATGTAACTTAATAAAACGAGATGTCGTATATTAAAATTAACAATAAATTAAACCAAAATAATTTATGAAAATATTGAGTATTACTGTGAGGAGAACATAGACCATCCAGCTAGTGAATTAACCATATAGTAACTGTTCAGGTAATTATACAGGCAGATGCATTTCTTATTTTATCGTTCTTCCCCCCATCCTTATATTATCATCTTCGATTACCGTCTTCCCTGCACCATTTTTATTGCCTTTTCGTTAAAAATAGCTTCCATCAGCTATAAAATGTTTACAACTGTATTCCTCAACGGTTAACACTGTTTTGAATACTCTTGTACGGTTTCATCTAACTTAGAACGTCTTTGACCTAACGGTTTAATGCTATTTGTCAGTTTCAACATAACACGTCAGAGGAAAAGAGTTCCTAACTTTTAAGTCCTAAAACTAAATTATGGACAAATTTACAATTGTTTTTGAAACATTATAAGTAAATAATATACAGATCACCAAACTCAGCCTTAAAGCTAGTAGTTTTGGGAGTTGTTGTACTGAGACATTTCATCCCTCAGTCTTCTCTTGAAGTGTTATGTCTTCTCTTAACTTTCGGTTGGTCGTCTTAATTGCGTATTATTGGTTGTTACTTAGAGCTCCGTCAGCACCAATATCCTGCTATGTTTGTCAGCGGCAGTTATATATTCGCCGAGACAACTCACAAGTGGATTGGCAGAGTGATGAGCTGGATGCACTGTATGTTTCCTAGATCTTTAGATAAGCCTGGCTGTTCTAGAGGCCTTGTCGGACTGCAGTCAGTGGGGAAACAGTTGGGCAGATGTAGTATCCGTTTTAAGTGCTCTGTTCTGCAGCACTTGCAACTTTCCTCAGGTGGACAGTTAGCAGTGTACTCCCAGACAGGACAAGCATACTCAAATACCGGCCTAATTAAGGAGCAGTAAATGGCAACTCCTAGATATGGTATGATGCCAATGAGCTAACCCGGTTAAGTATCGGGTAAAGAGCATGGAGCCGAGCATTTACCCTTTGCCTGATATCCTTGATGTGAGCTCACCGTGTCAGCTTACAGTTAAGTGTTACACCGAGGTAGCGAGCAGTCGGCGCCCAGGGGATGGTTTTACCTCCGAGCTGAAGTTGCGGGTGTTTTAGTTGCTGTCCGCGGCGTCCTAGGCAGTCGTGACAGCATAATCGCTTGTATTTTGGTGGGGTTTATCCGCCACCTCCTGGCCCAGGCTATTGTCCTGCTGAAGAGCTTCCTGCACTTGACTCGTGGTGATGGCTCTGCTGAGGCTGGATGTTAAGAATGCCGTAACGTCGGCGTACGTGGCCGTTTTTACATTCGCAGGTGCTGGAATGTCGGCTGCGTACAGAGTATAAAGAACAGGACCCAGTACAGAGCCCTGTTGTACACATGCACGAATTCGCCGTCGTGTTGACAGGATCTCGCCAACCCTGAAGCAAAAGGTGCAGCTCACAAGGTAGCTGCTGGATCAGTTTCACGTAGGGTCCAGGCAATCCCCATTCGTACAATAGGGAATATGGATGTACCGTATTTTTTATATTTTTTTAATCAATTATTTACATTCGTACATAAACGTAAAAAATATAACATTGACGAAAGTATTAAGATTTAACATCAAAATAAACATTTTAAAACTGAAATCCAGTTCCGTCGATTTAAACTGCTGCCATTTTGGCGCGCTGCGCTGTGACGATGTAAGTACACGACTACATTGACGTGCTGTAGTAGCGTGGAGTGTTTCATCTCAAAACTTTTATGTTTTGTAACTAATGTCGATATTGAAGGAGGTTCGAAAACCGTGTTATAAGTATTGTATTGCCTATGTGCAAAAATACTATAAGAAATGCACCTTATAAAGTGTATTTTTTTTTGTCACGCGAGATGCGAATATAAGAAAAAAAAATTGGTGTATGGCTATGAGAAGAGATAAGAATATCTGCAGCCAGTTGTTTATATTGTTGTGAAGATCATTATGACGGTAAGTACTTAGAATTTCTGTATTTATGTATTTTAGGAAATGTAATATAAAAATTCGTTACCAGTTCAAACTTTAATCATATCGTAGTTTACTGCAAAAGTTTCATTGGTATATTTTTCAAATCATTTCTTACTTGAAACTTAATCCAAAGCAAGTATGAACTTTCAAAGTTCATACAGACATTTAGTTAAACACTTTTCTGCTACTTTATTATGTTACTAACTTAAAAGCCAGTTAAAAATGACGGATTCAACGGCTTGTTCCGGCAAGTCATTTGGATTGAAATTCTTTAACTCTACTGAATTAACATCAATAATATGAAACCAATGAAATATGTGGCCTGGACCAAACACAATTCATCAAAGCCACACGGAACTACTCACTGGACATGCACAAGGGGTGATTTGATTTGTTACTAGCGGTTGTGGTTAGGTTGAAACGAGGCCTAGACTGGACGAAACGTGTCACCAAAGGCACAGGAAATTATACATGTAACCAATTTGTTGACAGTTGATACCTGGAGAACTAAGCGACATTTCGAAAAAGTTTATTCTTCACTTTTGATCTTTCTCATGCTGTCAGCATTTTAACCTAACCACAACCTTATGATGGTGCTGCCATTTTCTGCGAGGTGTAAATTCAAAAGACGATTTAAATCATTCGTGGAAATTAACACTGTAAATTAAAGCTAATGCTAATTGTCTTTTCAATCTGACTTAGTAAAAAGGTAAAAAATTAATAATTCAAATATCTATCACTTAATTACCTTGCTGCTTTCACTCCTCTTAGCTCAGCGGCGTAAAATTCGGATTTGATGCATAATATCTTGTCATCATGAAAGCATCAATTTTTTGAAGATTATCCGACTGTGCTTTCAGAAAACCGCTTTCAATCATTATTTGTTGTGCGCGTATTGTAGCAAGAATACAATATCTCATCAATTATGCTGATATGTTAAATTAAACTTCAACACAATCGCAGATCTATTAAAACACGCATCAGCTACGCCTTTGTTTAGAATAATATCGTGTACTTGGTCGTCACGATTCGATTCGACCAATAGCGTTGCGTTTTGCAAAGTTATATTTCCCTTGAATTTTTTAACACTTTTGATTAATTAAAATCAGTAAATAAAAATCGAATAAATTGGGATAAACGTTATAGCGGTAATTTTATTCTAATAATGTTTAATATATATATATATAACTAGACGTAAATTTGAATTTCATGCATATTCCCTATATTTGCAAAACAGTTTAGTATGCCACACTGAGTCGAATGCCCGGGCGACGTCGAGCTTCGCTGTATCTGCAACACGCATCAGTTGCTGCGTAGTTGAGTTCCCTCTACAGAACCCAAGTTGATGATCGGGTATGACGCCGTGCAACCTGGATGTAGAATTCGCTCGAATACTTTGCTGAGCGCGGCGGGTTGCAGGCTGATTGGCCGGTAATGATGGGGAAAGATTTGATCTTTCCACGCTTTATGGACCCCAACACCAATGGCATGCTTCCATGCATTCGGGAAAGTCTGGTTTCGCAGAATGGTAGTTGAAGAGTCGCGCAAAGTAGTTCATACCTTCAGGTGGTACATTTCTGAGTGTCCGATTGTCCTACTTGGTCGTGATCAGGTGTCTTTCGTAGATGAAGTCAGCTGACAGTTTTATCCGCAGTCGGCGACGTACTGAGGTCGTCAACGTCATCATCGACAAGCTGGAAATTCTTTCAAAGCTGTAAGCGAGCGCGTTAGCCTTGTCTTCCAGTAGAAATACAAGACTGCGTACACCGTGGAGTGGTGGTATCACCTTCCTCCGGCGGGTGAGCCATATAGTTTAGTTCGACATGCTGCCATCGTCTGGTCGCAGCATTGCAACAAGTGCGGACCACACACAGTTTCGATGTTCTACCAGTGATGCTTTCAGCTCTCGTTGAATCTAATTGAGGAGGCAGGCCAGTGGCACAGGTTCCTCGTTAGTTTACATTCCTTCGCGATCCGATTTATGTATCTGATCTGCACGAGGAGGTGCGGTGGAAGTTGGCAAGAATGTTCAAGGCGTGGGTGGATCTGTGATTTGGTGAACCTTGTTGCTTCATTATGGTGTTGGTGAAGAATATTAGAGCCGCCTCAACATTCCCGTCCGCTGTACTCCTTTCCAGTTTGATTACTACGACTTCCCTATACCAGTCCCCGTTCGTCCACTTGTAATCTGGAATTGGTCGACTCACTGGACGCCATGTCCCAACGTCGATTTCAAGTAACATAGTTAAGTGGTCCGAAGAAAGCCTATTAAGGGTTGTTTCCAAGACAAATCTCGTAATTCCCTTTGTTACAGCAATGTCAAGAACATCAGACCGGCTTCCATTTGAAGAATGACGTGTTGGTTCATCAGGTACCCATACGTGTTGGTGGTGGGCTAGGCGAGTTAGGAGGTTTCCAGCTAGATTAGCAGTTCTGCTATGCCAATACTGATGCTTCGCATTGAGATCAGCCTCAATAAGGATTTCAACAGAAAGTGTGATAAGGATGGTGATGTCGGCTACGCTGAGCACTCAGCGTGGAGTTCGGTAGGCTGCAACGACTGTGATAGCGCCTGAGGATGTTTTCACTTGAAACGCGACAGCCTCTACCTGCTGAAGTTGAGGAAGAGGGACTTCGCAGTATGGAATACCGCGTTTTATGTACAGCGCAACACCTCCAACAGCCGTCAGACGGTCTTTTCGGTAGCACTAGTAGTTAGGTGCTGCGGGCCGAAAGCACGGGATTAGATGAAACTAGCAAACAAGGCAAATGTCCACGCCTGCATCCCACAAAAATTGTCTAGATGAAACTAGCAAACAAGGCAAATGTCCACGCCTGCATCCCACAAAAATTGTCGAAACTCAAGCAACTGTCCATGAATGCCGTTGGCATTCCACACACAGAAAGTGAGGATATTAATGTGTGGCATCCTATTCATGGTTCCGTATTCGGTTTACTGCCGCGTTAGGAGACTGACCATCATGCAGAGTATATTCTCAAGCATATTGACTAGTCTCCCGAAGTTGGTCCCGTTCATCTCTGCTACTTCCTCTGGCTGCTGGTTTGATAGATGTTTTCTGTTCTGAAGCTTTGGCGATGCAGACTACAACACCATCGGTTGTTCGGACTTTGCTTCAGCTGCTTCGTCAAACCGTCTCTGAACTGTGGCTGCATGGGGGGCGAGGTATCAATCACATCTTTGGTCACCTCGGCGAAGGATAAGTCTGGTTGCACCCTTGAATATTCCTCTTTCTTTCCCTTCTGCTGCTTTGACTTCTTCAGTTTCTTTGGATTATACAACATTGAGTTAGAATTTTCTATTCCACTGGGCCCCGAGATTTGGTGTTAACTTGACTGCTGTTGTTGTAGACGTCTCTGAGGAGCCTCTGTTTCCACTCCTCTTTGATGACCACGGGCTCCGCTTATAGGGCTGAACAGCCTTTGCAGCTGGCAATGTGGTTGCCGTGCAGTTTCCGCAGACTGGTGGGTCATGGCCCTTCTGCGTGTGGCAGTCCTTTGCGTCTTGTTACCACGTACGCTCACCGGACGTATTTTGCAATGGCGTGCCACATGGCCAAACAACTGACAGTTGAAACATTGCTGCGGTTTCAGCCGACGATCGCAGTTTCTCTGTCGATACTCTGAGGTGACAGAGACTGTATACCTCAAAATATGGTGCAATTTCCGGGCAGGTCTGGTAACACTATCAGGGACAGTGGCATTATTTCGTAGCTGCCAGGACGACGAAGGTGAGCCACCAACCTTACATTGTAGCCTATTTCTGTCAGATCTTCTATCAATGTTTCTATTGGCAGCGTCATAGGAATGACACGAAACACCACCTTCAATAGTTTCACCGCACTGGTCGGGAAAGTGTAGTAAGGGATGTTGCACTCTTCAAGAAGTTAACGTGATGGCCAGAAAGTAGTAATCATGCTGAATTTGATTTTGTCGTCACCTGCCGTTTTAGCAGCGAATGACAGCTGTCACTCGATCAAGAAGGTTTTAATTTTTTGCGAACCACTACTATAGGTGGAATGGAGTCGCGTCTCTGGTCCATTCGCGGCGTGTCGTCGACAGACAAGACAGTAAAACGGTTTTCTATCTCCATCGCAACTGGGTCCATTGGAGACGTGGGCATTGGTGTCTTCTTCGGCATTATGAAGCCTCCATGGTCTGGCTGTCAATTCTTGGTACGGGAACGAGGCTCTCTGACTCCATTCCGCTTGGATACCTAGGCTGTGGTATTGTCAGTGGCTCCATGGTCTTCTTCTTTTGTACTTTAGCATTCTTTATTTTCTTGGCTGTAATTAGTTTCTTTACTACAAGGCTGACTCCAGTAGAGTTGCGCGCTTCCTCCTTGTAGTTGATTAGACGTGGCTGTTTATTGTATATCTTATCTGGTGGAGTAGTGGGACGCTTTCTCGGGGTTAAATCTCTACTCACCGAGTAAACGTCACCATGCATGCGATGAATGTTGAACACAGCGGCTTCATCTATTTCCATATCCTTATCCGTCGTCGCTCTTGCCACAACGTCCCACGGCAAAGCCGAGTGCATTGACCTGCTCGATGAGCGTGGCGTGGAAGTACAGGACAGCCTTTCCTCGTCTCCCATCCGTGCGGTCCCTGTCACGTACTGGTGGGTAGCCGAGATTAATTCGCTGCCAGCTGTTGCGATTTAGCAGCCTCCACTTGATGCCAGCAGTCGCGAACAGAGCCGAATTAGTCAACTTCTACAAACACGTAATTTCTTGTCACTTTCGTAAACAATAACTGTCTCTAACAATCATACATCTAAAACAATGCAGACACAAGTATTAATCGATCACTATATTTATATTTAACAGTCCTTAGAGTTATATTCTAAATATACATGATTTCGACTGTGAGAAGTCACTTACGTTTCGTTGACTCGTAATTCATGCAAAAACTAATGTATGGATTTTCACAGCGATTTGAACATTGAGCATCCAAGTGTCTCAAGAGTAAAAGAAGCTATGAATTTCATCTTCATACGATGCCAGAAAGCTGGGAAATAAATAAAATATCTAATGCCTTTTTTTGCGGGAATTCCAGTAACCGTAAGAACAGAGGAACCATTACTTATTCTGAAAAGCTATCAGATAGTGCCAATGAAAAGTATATAAAGTCAGATTTTTTAGTGCTTCCTACTGGAGTTGTTATATGGTGCTATTTTTATTGCAATGCAAATCATCATCATCCTTCGCTTAACTCAAACTGTGGAGTCATGACTATTGGTTTTCTCACGGCATTTTTAAAATTCTCGAATTCGAGTTGGCTGCAATCATCCGGACGAGTAGCTTCAGCAGAATACCTAACATCATTTTATACACCTTTCTAAAATTAGAAACGAAGTTACGGTCACAGGAAATTATATACTAGTTGAAAACCTGCAAGTTTACTGAAGGGTAGGAATCTGATCAGTATCCCTCAGATTCTTTGATTATTCACACCGTATCGTTATTAAAAAATGCAGTTTGAATGTACAGTAAATCAATTACATACAAGCCATAGTGGCTGTGCGCATTAGCGCGCCAGCATTCTGATCGGGGAGGTTCAACGGTACCAGGTTCGAGTCCTGGACACAGCGTGCTGGCCGTTCTTATTCAGGTTTCTAGGTGGTTTACCGCAGTTTCGTAGCTGAATTCTCGTAATGTCCCTGATCTCAGCCTCATAAACTATACAATTTCAGTAAACAAAAATACACTTATCCACAAAAAATATAAGTTACATGAATCGTAGACGGATTGCAACACTTAAGCTACCTCCATTGCTCCAGGAACTAACAATCTCAGGTTCCTACAAACCAGTGGAAACTTAGGACACATTATTAAATAGCATTTATTTTTACTTATAAAGCTTTACACCTAGTTGCCACGAGGTAATTAGAGGCGGAACGGGATTGGGGACAAGGAACGGGAAGGAATTTGCCCATGACCTTTTGAAGAAAGCGTCCGGACATTATCCTGGAGTGGTTTGGGCAAAACCATGGAAAACCCAAATCTGAATGCCCGGACGGAGATTCGATCCCACGTCCACCTGAATGCGCGTTACCACTCACTCACCGACCGAGGTGGGTGAACGGTTAACATTCTGGCCTCCCGTACGGGAGGACGCGAGTTCGAATCCTCGTCCGGGCATCCATATTTGCGTTTTCCATGGTTTCACCACATCACTCCAGGCGAATGCCGGGATGCTTCCTTCAAAAAGGCCATGACCGAATTCCGTCCCGTTCCTTGTCTCCAGTTCCATCCCGCCTCTAATGATCTGCTGAGTGAAGATCAACCAATACTGCGAATCTGGCTTAGTTGGTAATCAATTGAGCAGATATCAATATAAGTTCTTCCTCAAACAGCGAAAACAATTTGTATTTGAGTACAATTCACAAGTGACAATTTTTTAACATATGATGTATTTTTCACAGCAACTTGGGATCTATTCAGAGCCTTTTACACCGTGTATCGAAATGGTCCTCCCCACTGTATCCAAAAGTTTCAATAAAATTTGTTTTACACATTCACTTCTTATGCTTCTGGCCTATGTCAGAGGTTATTCTGGGTCTAAATGGAATATAAGTTGAGGAATAAAGTGGGTAATCACTAAGAAAAAATGTTGACCTGAATCTATTTGATGGTTTTTTTTTTCCATATCCTCAAAAACAGTTTTCACCTTCTGACCTTTCAACTGGCATGCCGCACCACTTTTGTAAGATAGGAGTAGGTTTTTTCAACTACATGACATCTATTCAAAGCCTTTTGAACCATATTTTGAGAGTTTTCTCCTGACAGTTTTCGGAAATTTTCCATATAAATCGATTCAAAATTTTGAGTTTTTACCCTTCTGCCAATGTCAGAGGTAATTAAGATTGAAAGTATAATATGCAAATGTTGGGGAATAACGTGCTTAATAGTTATGCAATATTTTAACTCAAAACATTTTACGTTTGTTTCTAAATCCTCAATAATCTGGTTTGGACCATTTGACTTTTGACCGTCGGACAAACTTCTAACTTTCGATGAATTTTAGGTCATGTCCCATGTATGTGTAAAATATTAAAAGAATCTGTGTAGTGTAATAATTCGTACTAGATAAAAAATTATATGAATTCTTAAATGTTGTTTATCACAGACCGCCAACGTTAGAGGTCATTCAGTGTAAAAGTGAAATATAGAAAAGTTGAGAAATAACCAACTTAATCAGTACGCAATACTTAAATCCAATCTATTTGGCAGTTTTTTTCTATATCCTGAAAAAAGTGGTTTGGCCTTTTTCGACTACCTGGTATAAGTTAAGGTCAAACGTTTTATTTTCACCGTTTTTTCAGGTTATATCTTATCTGTGTTAATAAAATAAAAGGTTACTGTGTATTACTTTTGTTTAATGTTTTGTTTAAAATAAAACAGATGTGAATTCTTTAAAGCTTTCTCGATTGTTGTTTTTTGGTGGACAGCGCCAATTTTGTAATATTCGGGTTTTTGTAACAACTTGGTTTCTATTCAAAGACTTTTCCCCCATATTTAAAGATGTTTTTCCTCACTGATTTCATAAAATTTCAGCATAAAGTGATCCAAAATATTTTTTTTAATCGTTCTATCAGTTCATTCAGGGTTATAGTTAAATTTACTTATACAAAAGTTGTTGAATAATGTGCTTAAACAGTATGCAAAATTTTAACTCAATTTATTTGTCACATCCTCTTAATCTTTTTATCTTTTCGACGCCTTACTTCACCTAATATCCGATCTATGTGTAAATCATTAAAGGACTCTGTGTAGTACTTACTCTGTAGTATCTCCTCCAAGATAAAAAAGGATGTGAATTCTCAAACGCTTCCTCCAACGTATGATGTTATTTCTAGAATAATGCGAAACTTAGGCTTTTGCTCTATTGTCTGCGTTAACCACTCACCCATCACGCTAGTTCGCACTAAGTTAATTCTGTACCTAGAGATTCCTCATCGTAAACGGTTTAATGCTCGTGAAGAGCTGTATTTTATGTTGTAATCATTTAGGATCTCATAATTGAGAGTAAAGTTCGCACTGATCCACGTAAAGCTGCTTTCCTTGGCTATAATATGCGGGGATACAGCTTTTAATTAAAAACTCCCATGGCTGAAGTTAACTAACACCGTCGGAAAGCGATGGAGTCCTTGCATAATAGGACTCTGGGTATGCCACATTAACAGTAAACACAAAGCCGAGATTCCTACATGCAGTGATCTGGTGGAAAATCCTCGTTTCAGCAACATCTTGCTTGTCTTATGAAAATATTCTAAGGATATTAATGAGGAAAGGAGCTTGTGGAAGAGTCTTACAGAAAGACAAACGGCATGGTCAGTCGATGATACGATAGGATGGATGATTTGTTAGAAGAGGATAAAACTAATAATATTCTTTTGTTATAGATTTACTCCTTGTCAACATAAAGGAAATTAGAGGCCGGATATGACTGAGATCAAGGAACGGGAAGGATTTCGGCCATGGCCTTTTTGAAGGAAATATCCCGGCAAATCGCTTGGAGCGATTTCGGGAAACCATGGAAAACCCAAATCTGTAAGGCAGAGACTTACCACACACCCACCACGCTCGGTAACTATTAATTAATGAAATGATGAGAATTTATGGAGCTGAAAACGTCCACTAGGCGTAGTGATTGAGCGGTAACGCTCTTGCATCGCATTCGGGAGTACACGGTTCGAATACCGGGCAGACCGTCCAGATTTGGGTTTCCCATGGTTTCCCCAAACCATTCCAGGCAAATGCCGGGGGTGTCCTTGAAAAGGTTATAGCTGAATTCCCTCCCGTTCCTTACTCACACTCTTTTCTCGCCACTAATGACCTCGACGTCGATGAAGCGTAAAGACATAAACAAAATAAAAAAGCGAAAGCTTTCGGACGTATATTTTTATGGATATTCCTGATAATAAGATTAGTTTAGAATAATAAGAGAGGGAGGATTGGAAGAAATCAGCTGAAAACCTGTTCAAAGCAGAAATTAATCGTTTCAATTGGCAATCCGAAACGAAGCATCTAAAATAAAAATCTAGAACTAGTTTTTTAGCATGAGTGGTGCCACAAAAATGACAAGAAAATTTATAATATAAATGAAACGGTCTCAGTATGTAACACACAAATGTTCAACAGATTAACTTACCAGAATTCATAATGAAAAGATAATTGAGATCTAAATAATTTATGTATGGAATAGAGGAATCTGGTGTAGTTAAATTCTCAGTAGCAGAATAGGCCCATCAAGTATAGGAAAAAATCCTGAATATTAATAAAAAGGCGAAAAGACTATTTATTTGGTTCCGTCACAAGGAATAGTCATGTAGCCAGAAGAATGAAACATAAGTGCTGGTGGTCTAAGCACACAAAATATATACATGCAATAGATATAAGTAGTGGAAACAATGTTCAGATCTATTGGAGAATGTAGTCAAACACGCAGTGAACATCTTCCCAGATTTTCAATCAAAGCTTTAGATATAGAGATTTAGTACTTTACGAGACTGTCGTATGCACATTTTTCCACACTTTTTGTGTATCTTGTAAAATATTTGTACAGTCATCATATCATGAATAATAATAAAAAACAAAAAAAATTATGTCCTTTAAATTTATTAATTTCTGTCATGTTTACATGTTATTCCTTGCAATTAATAAACCTTTAGTTCACATTATATCTTAGATTCGTCATTAACTCATACCTTGCCAAATTTATTTAATTCGAGACGCTTAAGATTGATAGGATGAAGAGTAAAGACCCAGTAAAAATATTATCATTAATTGTAATCAATTAGTAAAGCAAACGATTACTTATTTATAGCACAATTATTTGTCAAACTAAAAATTTCCCCTCAATAATTTGAATCACTTTACATCATTCGAAAATTCCGAAAGTTCGTTATGATTCAAAGAAACTTCGCTACATGTTTTGGGTTAACAGGTTGAATACTGATAGTTGTAGAAGTAATCGATAAACGGCGTAAGTTTAGTTTTACATTTCCTGATGCTGTTTTGGTCATATATTATTTCTTTGCTCCATTACCACTTATGGTAGTATGATTTCAAAATTTAGGCCATACTATAATCTTTCGAATTGTGAAACAATCATAAAATTTCGATTAGTAATTTCTGAATAATACTGAAGCAAATGGACAAACTGGCACAACGCTGTTATTGATTTATAATAGTTCAGATTACCTTCTAATAAAAGTGAAACGTATTTAAATGAACTATAATAAGCTGCTCATATTACGTAACTTTATAACCTTAATTTTAAAACATTCTATGGTTAATCTGGTAGAAACACAGTAGTTAATGTACACATCTTTTGAGCTAATTCCGCCTCTCTTACTATATAGAAGGAACTAACAGCGTTAATTACAGTAAGTGTAAATCAGTTAATTTAATCCTTCAAAAGAAACGTATTCTTGCAGGTTTTCTAGTGTCATCCCTTCTGTCGATTTAATTTGGTTTTGTTATCTACTTGCTACCCTTTGCTGATATGTAAGTAATACTAATTTTCTGCATCTACCGGTAGATGTTCTTCATTTTGATTCCGCTCTATGTACTATGGCAGTATCATTATGTAATTCTATGAAACTGGTAATTGGTAACCAGACGTTAAACAATGTTTATGCATTCGTGTATGTGTTTGAAATTAATCTAAGATTTATCTAATAGCCAATGGCCGAGTAATAAGTAACACCATACTGGAAGCAAAAAATATGAATTACCGAAAGCAACTTGTAAGAGAAAAAATTAAAAGCTTTAGTGGAGCTGCGGTCCTAAATAAAGAAAAGCTTTCGCAAGCGGAATGGTTTGACAGGCAGCCATAACTCGCTGCAGGGAGTAATGGTGCGAGTTGTCGTTGGCAGTGGAAGGGAGGTCAGCCCCTGAGCCGTGCAGTGCGATGCGATATTCTGGCAGCAGTAATAATTCAGAGAGGTTTCGAGTTTGTGGTGACTGCTCCAAGTGGTCGAATTATCGATTAGTGCTGGTCGAGTCACTAGTGGGAATACATGATACACTGCGCAGAAGGTCAAAGGCAACACGTTCAGAGAATATTATCAACAATTCTCTTCAATTGAAATATTTTCAAGATGATAGCCGTTCTTCTTAATTCCAAAATTTATTGGTAAATATTTACAAGATCCTTCAATTTCAGTGATAGTGAAAATGTTATATACTGTACTCAGTTTCAAGTAAATCTGGTGAAATTTATACTCACCATTTTCGCATGTGTGTCTGTTTGTAACTCTTATTTTACGCAAACTAAAGCAGATGAACAATTATCAGCAGTACCATCATCTCCCCAATGGTGGTTCTCGTATCGCTACCGGATTACGAAAAAAAAAAAAAAAATGGCAAGGTCACCTCACCTTCGCGTCAGAACAAATCAAGGAACGTTTACTAAACCTGGAGACTAATCTCAAGCAACATTTTTGGCACAATCAGGAGCGATTTAGAATAAATAAGGAATAAAGTAACATTTAACGATAAATTCAAGACAGAATTTCCGGATTCAGGTGCTGAGTCTATAAATTGTTCTGTCATGTGGCACATTACTCAGAGATATACGCGAGAAACTGTCACAGATGCCTTTTTTGGAATTCGTGTCGTTCGGAGTTTCAAGTTTTAACAGAGAAAGCAGAAAAAAATTGGGTGCCTTTTGACACCGTCTATAATTGTGAAGTCAGATTTTCAACATTGGTTTTCCAGAAAAATACATAAAACAAACAGAGTGGAAGTCGATTCGGACCTGAGAGAAAAACAGCTTCTCACTTTCTTAATAAGTCCTTTCGGTATCATTTTTGCAGTTGCTTTTATAATAATTTCATACAAAAGGACATGAAAACTGTACTCACATCCAAAGAATGTTTTATTTTACCTGCACTTCTCAAAATATGCAGTATGGTTTTAGTGGGACATTATAAAGTATCTTTAAAATAATAAGGTCAAAGGGAAAATAAGTTATGGGAAAACGGTGATCTATACAATAGAGAGTTCGTGTCTGCCCGTGTTTAATGCTTCTAACTTCCTTTTATCTCATCATAAATAATTAATATATTGCATAGTGAACCCTTAGCGCCACATAAAGGTCTACTTCATATTTAAGCTGCATCAAGTAACGCAGTCATCCTTTGATTCTTTATTATTTGGTTAGTAGTTTATTTCCACACTAAATCCTTGTCTTCGCTACTTGTATGTACCTTCCAGAAATTCTTCAAATTCTGCAGAGCGAATTACAGATCAAGTTCGTATTTCAGTTACGTGATGTAACGTGTTCATGATCTCTGACCCTAAAAAATTTTCCGCGTTAAGACATTGTGCAACGTATTCTTGGTTTAAATTGATCTTAAGATGTCCACTAATAACCAAACTTAGAATTTCAGGTGTACACACCTTTGTAACCATTTTCCCCAAAAAAATCACTACAAATTCATCTTTACACTTTTATGATATGTACTGAAGTGTCACGCTAATTGCGACATCAAAAATGTATGGTTAATTTAATTTATTATAAATTTATCAATTAACGTTTTGCCTGAGGGATGTGAATTAATCATCAAGGCACAATTTAAAATTACCATTCATTAGATCACGGAATGCATTAATTAGTTTGACGTGATTAAGAGATGTGATTTGGATAGCATGAATTGACTTGTTCACCAGGGTCGTTTGCTGGGCTTGTGGACGCGGTAGGTGAGCGCACTCAATACACACAAGTTCGTCAGTTTCTCAATACCGTGAAGTTGGCGTCTGCGACGGCAGCTGTGGGCTGGTCCGTGGAGGCGCATATTGCTGCGAGACTGCGCGAAGTCAGTCAGCTCCACTCGAGGTCGGAGTTGTGTTCGACGCTGTCTGGAGTAGCTGCACCAAGTAACTTGGACGAGAAATGGTCGACGCAGTCTGGCGGCGAACCTGGTCCTTTGAAAGCTCTTCCAGCAGGAGCGCGAACTCACACTCACACTCGCGTATTTTTGCACGTCCGTCCGTGCGTACAGCCACGAGGTACACCTCTCTGTGTCCTCTCAGCGAGTCGCCCCGCCACCCTTCCGCCTAGCGGTCCAGCGGATTAGGGGAAATAAAAGTGGTAGCCACATTCCTTGGGCGACAGCTACTTGTCTGCATCTAGCTGCAGCCTCACAAATCCGTTAGCAAACTTACGTGGTGCGACTTACTGTATCTGCACACGACTGTAATGTGTGACATCACAGTACATTGCCTTTTCGGTT